>VZTZ01043086.1:980729-1056672 GCA_013400955.1 Drymodes brunneopygia
AAAAACCCAGCGATTTTTTTCCAGATCCTTTTTGTTCAGGTTGGAAGAGGGCTCGGCAAGCATCTTTCAAGCTCTTGGGTCGCAGTTTGGGATATAACCCTAGAGGTTAGCCGCATCTCAGTGGCGTTTCTGTGGTGGTAAAAAGATGGGTCTTTGTCCGAAGAGAGACGGATTAAATATCAAGCCCTGCTCCGGTGCACGGGACAGGAGTGGCCCCCGGCAGCGGCTGCCACCCGCGGCAGGGCTGCGCACCGGGGCGCCTGGCGGGGGACGGCCAGGGGGTCCCGCAGCCGGGAGCCCGGGACGGGCACGGATGAGGCCNCACATCCCGAGTGAAAAGGGCCGATAGTCTTTTACATTCCCAAACCTATGAAGTTGGGACGCCATCGCTGGGCCCCTGGATTCACCTGTCACTGCAATCACTGCCTCGGAGCACTGACAAATATTCACAATAAAAGAGTGAAAGGGTCTCTTAAGGTTCACTGATTTGTGTGTAGAACTTTGGAAAACTGCAAACAAGCGAGAAAAATTGTCCATTCTTGTGAAGGGAAATACAAGTTTGCACTTAACCGTTCAGTGACAAAACCCAAGGACTGGCCAAAGAGCCGGTGACATACACTGTAATCTCCATAACAATTTCATTTCCTCTCTTCCCTCTCTCTCTCTTTACTGGTTAGCAAAGGGGAAAATCTAAGGGTTTAATCCCGAGGAAGGCTTTCCATTTATTCCCACTACAGGGAGAAGGGGATATTGAGAAAAACCAACAGATCCCGAGCAAAATGGAGTGGGAAGTCCTCAGGCTCCGCGCTGGGAGAGGCGGGTTGGGAGCATCCAGCCAGAGGACACATGCGAGTCAGAGTGAAATAGAAACTGGCGCTATTAAATTTCCTTTTAAGTGTGCCTTTGGATTAGTTGTACACAGAATCTAGTAATTAAGGCCCTTCTCTTTAGAGAAAACCTTTTCGGTTTCGTATTCCAGTGTCGAGCGTGATTGCTGCGTGCTCGAGAGAAAAAACATAAAGGACCAGTTTTTCCTTTGAGCGCAAAAAAGTTGCTGCCACATAAGTGGTTTTTACTAAAGACGACATTAAATTGTAGGGTATTAGCAGTAATCACCGAGGGATCTGTTTTGTGCCGTTTCAGGCCTCAGAATCTGCTGTTCCCGTCTTGCTGGGACCGAGGAAAAGCGCTTCCCGATTAAATTCTGCATTAATAGAACTTGGCAACCGGCAACAAAAACCTTGCTTAAGTGAAATAAAGAGACAAAAGGCACTTTAAATGCTGAGGTTGGGGGCTGGGGAGCTTATGCCACTAATTTTAAATGAAGACGACGTTCACGCCTTGCGGCCAGCGGCGGGCCCGTGCTCGGGCTGGGTGAGGGATAGCACTAATTCTCCTCCGTGGGCTCGCTGCGAGGCTCCAGGCAGGGCTCGCCGCCCTCGGCGTCCTTCCTCGCCTCCCGAGGGCACAGCGTTGGGATCGAGAATTGGCAGACCCGCAAAAGCAACGCCGTCGGCTCCCTTCTTAGGAGGGACCTCGGCTCTGCCGGCCGGGGGCTGGCGGGAGGTTGCTGGGGGATGTCCCCACGCAGTGCGGAGGCGTCCGAAATGGGGCATTTCCACGCCCTGCTCTGGGGAAGGTTGTTTTACCCTCATTTGAGAGAGCATGGCGTTTCCCACGGGGATACGCGACCTCAGAAGCCCCTTCCCGGTGTCCATGAGCTCTGTGCCGCGGTGCGGTGGGTTGGGAGCAGCTCCCACGCGTGTCCAGCGCGGCAGGACGCCCGGCCCCTCGGTGGGGAGACGGAGCCCGCTCCGGCGGGGATTGCGTGGAGCGCGGAGCAGAGCCGCAGCCCGTGCCGGGGCCGGCTCTGGGCGCGGAAATAGAAATGTAACATCTCCTCAGACAAATTAATTTTTGACGGATTTATGGCACGGTTTGCTTTCAGGATATTCATTGGCTCCTCCGAGCTGTAATAAAGTCCAGGGTGCAGAAGTATAAACACGCACCGTCTGCTCGGCGGAAACCCTCCAGCAGTATCTGCCAGCCAAAGATCAAGACACTTTGTGCATTTTCCACAGATAATGCCCATATTCCGAATGAGTGATCAGAGAACTCCGGTATTGTTAAGTAAAATGAGAGGAAGGCGAGTGACGTAGGAGTCGAACAATGGCATTTCTGAATCAGTTTGGTTGATTGACATTTGGGGGCTTCATGACCCGAGGGAATAGGACTCATTACCGTGAATACACCAAAACATCAACCGAGATTAGAACTCTGGATCTTTTAAAAATCCCATTTCATTCTAAATTATAGTGGGAAAATACCAATTCTAAGAAAAAAAAAGCGCGAGAGAGGGAAGAAATTACTCCTTTATGCCCCTTTAATTGCTCAAAGCTCCCAAATAGAGTAAGAAATAGCGTTAAGATTTTAGGCAGCATTTAAGAAGAGAAAATTAACTTTACAGACTAAAAATCTGGCTGCTGACAGAACACTGAATACGAGAAAATAGGTATTTTTGGGACCTGCAGATCTTGCGCCGAGCCGGGATGGGAATGGGTGCACGGTGCAGGAATAACTTAATAAGAAGGATATTTGACAGACTGATATGAATAACTAATTAGATATTATTCCATTCTCCTTTGCTAGACTTTTTATATCTAAAATTCTCAGGAAAAGTACAGTAAGACTGAGAAAAAAAAAAGGGGACAGGTAAAAGGGTAAGGAAATATGTGTTCAAATCAGCCTGGAGAGTCAGGAGGGGGGTGGTATGGGAGTCTGTTCGGAAGACCGACTGCTTCTGAACAAAGTCCATTTCTCACAAAATTGGGAGAAAAAGGAAAAGTAGGCAGGGTATGTGGCAGAGTAGGGCAAAGTCTCTGAGAGCCGGTGACCGACCTTTCCTGGTGGAGTAACCTTAGCCAGAGTCGGTGGCCATCACAATTTGACCATCTTCAAACTCATCTCCGTGTCCTGACACCGAACACACAGTCCCTGGGTCCAGCACAGGGCCAGCGTGCCTTAGAGCGGTGTTGGCTCCTTCCTATCTTTTGGGAAAAGAAATGCTCACGGGGTTGCGATACAGGATGAGACGCTTAATCTATGTGTCTGCCAGAGGAGGCTGCCCTGTTACCAAATTTTCGATCAAAGCTGAGGATTCCCGAGGAGTTATTGCTTTGCACAGTGGGACAGATTTATTTATTCGCTGACCCGAAGAACAAATAATTAGGACCCTGGCAATCCCACCAAATGAATGTAGTGCTTTCAGGTTAAAACACAGACACACAAGCAAACCCAATGATTATCTAAATGTTCAATTATACATTTGCTAATACGGCCAGTGACTCGCAGCCGCCGCACATCCAGATATATTCTTTATAAGGAGACATCTTGGCTTTAATCAATGACTGCTTTATTCTCACTATTCTTGGGAAAAATAGGTGTCAGTCACATTAAAATTAGGATTATTTAAATTCATTTAGGCTCTTAAGAAAAAAAAAAGTCATTCTAATTGTATTTCGAATTACGAGGGAGAGGCGATTGAACTGGTCGGGGACTCCGAACAAAGGCAGGGCGCNCTTTTAAGGTGGAACGGCCGGGGCGGTGGCGGCGGCTTCTCCGAGCCGGGAGCCCCGGCCCGCCCGACGGGGCTGGCCCTGGCCGCGGCCGGAAACAGCCTCGGTGCTGCCGCCGTCTCAGCCCGTGATCTCCGCTGCCGTGAAGGCACCGCAGTGTTTGCGGTGCGTGTCAGAGAAGCGCGCAGGGCTCCCGCGGGGGTGATTTGGCGCGCGACACACGCGGCCCGTACCGCACTGAGCGGGTTTGCGGGGGCAGAGGTGTTGGAGTATCCTCGAAGGAGGTACGAGTGGATCTACCCGGGCCGAACTGGCCTCCCCGCCGGCCGCGGCGCTGCTAACGGGCCAACCCTCCGTCCCCACGGCCTCCGGCGCTTCGTGCTTTGCTTCCTGGCGGGGAGCACCCTGCTCCTCTCGGGGTACTGACGGGCTTCGCTGGCCACGTATCATCCCGCGGGACCGGCGGCTGCACTGAGTTCCCCGTCCGCCTGGGAACGCTGGCCCCGAGGGGGGGTCGGAGATAAAAGAAGGCAAAATAGGGAAAAGAAAAGTAGCTCTCATTCAAGTGGTCCTGCCCTACGGGTGAGATGGTCAGAGTTCCTGCCAACCCCGAGCAGTTTTAGCGAAGGATGCCCCGGCTGCCAGGGCAGATGCTCTCCCAAGGCTCCGTGCTCCCCCCGTGCACACGGGCAGGGTAACAGCTCCATTTCGTGGGAGGTGGAGTGGAGCGGAGCAGGGCACCGGACGGGACGGTCCCGGCAGGCTGGTGCCGTGGAGCATCTTCTCCATGCCTTGAGACACTCGGCCTTAGAGCAAACCAAATAAATTTAATTTAGGAAAAAATTAAAAAGAAAAAAAGGCCAGGCGGACAATTCTCATTTATTCTCCCTTTACACGGTGTTTTGCAGCTCCCCACAAGGGACCTACTGCTCCGTCTTGCCATCCCCGGGACTCAGCCCCCTCGGGGACTCAGCGCCGGCGCTTCTCTGTGGATCCCTCCCCATCCACGAGCCTCACCGAGCAATGATTTTACTCTGGCTCTTGGGGTTACCGAGGAGGCGCAATGACAGCGCGGAGGGTCCTGCCCAAGAAGCGCCGGCGCTGAGCCCCCGAGGGGCCGCATCGTGCAGGGCGCAGTGCCCGCGGCGGGGCCGGCCGGGCCTCGCAGCTCCGCTCCGGCTTCGCGGACGCGGCGGCGGGACGAGGGACCCCGGCGAGTCACTCCGGGGCCACCCCCGTCCGCACCTCTTTTACCGTCCGAAATGAAGGCTAAAAGGCAGGCGCGGCGCCGGGGGATGCCTCTCGGTTGCGTGAGAGCGCGATAGTTGTGCGGAAAATTCAGGGTTGAATTACTCACGTTTCCAGACGGGGGATGGGTTTTTGGGGGGGCTGGTGGTGATGGAAACTAATGAAGACAAATCTGCACTAGAACTACTCCACATAGGCCATTAAGCACGACGAGATTTCCCTCTCGTTTTTTTAAAGCGGTGATTTCCGAGCTCCGCGCACGGCCGTAGCGGCGGGGCGGCTCCACCGCACAGCGCCCGCGTCCTCACGGTGGCTGGAGAACCCGAGCCTACCCCGAGCCGGCCGGAATAGCAGCGAGATGTTTGCAAAATCAAATCTGTTTCCTGCACCCTCTTCCCTCGCCGCTCCCCGCGCAGAGGGGCTGCCCCGCCGGCTCTTCGGAACCCGATAGCCCAGCCGAGCTCCGGAACAAGGCGAGCATGGGACTGCCATGCCCTCCACGCCTCGCAGCCTGAGTTTTTGTTTTTGCGCTTGAAGTTTCCGCGGGTTGGCCAAGAAATTAGCGCTGGAGCTCGCTCGGCCAGAGATGATCCCCAAAATTTAGCATTTATGTGTTTAGCTTGCTGGTAGGCTTTCATGAAGGGTAAAGCTGGAAGCTTAGAAATATAGGCAAAATTTAGAAATTACCCAGGACATCCAAATGCTGGAGCGGGGAAGCTGTATTTCACCTTGTGGTTCACACACAACTAGATCAAAAATAGTACACGGCGAGTTATTGATCAAACTAATGCTGCAGCTGTAAAATCCTGAAGGGGTAGGAGGTACCATGAGAAAGCAACAATTCCATAGACTTCAGCGGACCGTGTCACAATAAGCCATAATAACCGCGATTAAAGCGGCAGCAGCAAATCAGGTACCTTATCTCCCCTTTTTATCTAAAGCATCAGCATATTCCGTCTTCCCTTGACAAAGAAGCTCTCATCCAAAGCATTTTGTTCCCCTTGACAGAATGAAACGCATTTTCCTCCCCAAAGTAAACATAATGCATGTGACTAACACACTGGCAGGGCCAACAGCAGGAAATTTAACTTTTAAAGAAACCGATCTCTGCCCGTGATTGATGCTGTGTCGCTCTGACAACAGAGAGTGTGTAGCTAATTGCCTCTATAAACGAAAAAGATATTGCCCTCATTTTATCAAACACATTCTTTGTCCGGGGCTAAAACAAGTGTCACAGTAAATGGACATGACTGTAGAGATTAATAGTTTCCCAGCAGTGAAATCTGAATAAGAACCACACGCTGGCAACCAACGTCTGCTTTAAACTGGGAAGGAGGTTTACATTAATTTTTCAGGTGCAATTCCCCTTCCAAAGATGCGCTTATGGAGCTGCGATCTCTTAGGTGCTGCTGGACAGGTTAACCCACAGCTCCTGTCACCAGGATCTCAAAGAGTTCCCGCAGGCCTGGGGACCTCCCTGTCCCTTGGAACTTCTCAGGGCACAGCTTTGGCCACAGCTGCCCAGGACAGGCTGGTCTACAGGCTGCAGCTCTCCCCTCCACCATTCACAAGGCATCACAGAAAAGGGTCTACAATAGGTTTCTTTTGTGTCTCACTAAAGTACAGGGCACTCCTGACTTTCTTGCAAAGGAACTTCAGAAATTTTCTTTGCTCTTTAAGAATATTTTATTTTCTTTACATCTTGAAAGCCAGTATTAGTAAGAAAATGAGAAGGCTTTACAGCAATATTTATTCAAAGAAGTAACAACAAATCCTGTGTGTGCGTTCAACAAAATAAAACTTCATCTTCAACCAACAGGCCTCTGGGATTTTTCTCTCACAGCTGCTCAGTTTATACTTTTACTCCTATTTTTCTCATACAAGCCATTCCCTGAGTTTTAAAGCCAGGCAGAAAAACGATGTTCTGTTGCACTCTCATTTTTAAAGGGGTATTGAAATTTTGAAGAACATGGAAAAGAAACCATCCTCTCCCAACCTGATGGTTTGAAAACCAAAAATGTTGTACAAGATGCTCTTGGAGCACATAATTTCTTAAGGGACTGGATTACAATAGGAAATACCCTCAAGAGGTGGAAATATGAAGTGTAGAAGCTCTCTTTAACCTACTGAGGAAAGAAATAGTCTAAACAAATAGCTAGAAACTGGAACAAGACAAATTCACGAGTGAGGAAAGCACACATTTGTAGGATGCTGTCCAGGGAAATGGCTAATTCACTGTTATTGCTGGTTTTAAGCCTTCCTGGATATTATGCTTTTGTCAGATACAAGTTATTGGGTGAAATCTAATGACCAGGCTTGAACAAAATGTATTTTTGCAGATTCATAGACTTTAACACTGAGGGTCACAGTTTCTTCTGTTCAGTCCAAACTCACCAACAGGTCAAGAAGCATGTAAAGCAAGAAGCACAGGTACCTTCCCCTGAGGCTGCTGTTGAGTTTTTTATTTTCCTTCAGTGCATCTGGAGTTAATGACAAAGCACCTCCAGAGTAAAGCATCTTTGCATTATTATTTATGTTCAGGTTTAAAGTCCCAAATCCATGCCCTTGTCTTAATTTTTTTTTTCCTTGAAGAGTTTGCCCCTTATTCATGGAGTAACAAGCATGTTCTTGGTGCTGATATTTTCCCTGCTGAACCTGCCTTACAGATAGCATGAACAGTGCAGTTATGCCTATTAGTCACAGTGCTCGGCCTTGGTGTTAGACTAATTTGGAAAGACTTCCTGCATAGCAAGAAACAGCAGGATTTGATCATAGTCAGAGATCCATAACAACATGCAGCAAGGCTGCTTAAGGAGCCCTTATCACCTGGGACTTTAAAAAATTGCGCTCATGAGACATCAGTAAAAAACACAGAAAGAAACAGTACATCCAAAAGAAGTACGATTGCTTGATCTGCTGGATCTTTTCCATCACTGAATTCTAGGACAGTGATTTGATTAAACAGTAATAATAAAAAAAATCTGGCAAAACAAGGGGAGAACGGACAGCAAATATTGACTCTTTAACTGCACTCTTTTGTGGAATATTAAATTAATGTTCCCACATGATGTCCAGGCATCAATCCTGATCTCCCTGGAGTCAATGGTGACATTTCTATTGCTTTCTGTGGAAGAGGACTATTTATCTGAGGGCATCTTGATCAAAATAAACACAATGAAATAGATTGTACTCAAAAATATTTTGAGCTTCCTTTTGCTTGATTTGAACAATTGCTTTGGTCCTAGGTTATTAAATCTTGACTTTACCCCAAGAGAGGTTGCTGTTGTATTACTATCCTCTTCCCTTTGTTGCAGGGATAATCAAACATTTCAATAGCTTTCTGTTGACTGTGAGACTATAGTTACTTTTAACCCTTTTTCAGCCTAGTCAAACAAAAATGTTAATTAAAACATCTCCAGACAGCTCTTGGTCAATCTAAATATCAATTAGACTTTAAAAAACCCTAGTGCTCTAGGTACCCCAGGTATTTTACAGAGAGGGAAATATATTGATGCACTTTGTACTGAAAAGAAAATCACTTTGTGAAATTTGAGTGCCAGTGTCTGGCAAATATACAGATTTTGATTACATCTTCTGTTTTAAAATGCCACCCTGGAGCTCACAGATCACATCTTGGGCTCACAGTAACTGGCATCTTCTCCTTTTTAAAGAAATGAAGCATACTGATCTTCAAATGAGCTCCACAGGAGGGAAAAAAAGTGCTTCTCCTTTGGTTTACGTGGGACAGGTTTTTTTCCCTGCCTACTTGTAACCTTTTTTTTTTTTCTCCATTAAAACCTCCCCATACTAAGAGTCACAGCTGTTTACATGAATGTCTAACTCTATTAGCTGTGAAGGGGGACAACTCTACACTTATCCAGTTATTGTTTAGTTTTAACCGGTGTAGCTGTCACTGAATTTTTCCTTTAGTTCCCAGGGCAAAATGAAGTAGTACTGGGAAAAACGTGGTTGATTTTCCAAATGTCTTTTTGTAGGATCCTGTAAATAATAGTAGTCAGAAGCATGCAAGGTGTGAGTCCTGTTATAATCCAGAGCTCTTAGGTATTAACGATGTGCATTTATATACTCTTATTTAGGCAGTCAAGTTACCAATAAATACAGACCAACACAACAAACCCTGAGCAAGAATTTTTCATCTGCCTCTTAGTATAAAACCCCTTCCCAATGAGTGGATAATTTACTTTCCTCGTTCAGCGGTATAACTGAGCCGGCTGATTAGAGGCCCTGGTATTTTATTAAAGTTTCCAGGAATGGAGAAGGCAGGGAAGGGTTAAGCCGCCCGCCTCCCAGCCTCTTCCGAGGGGGTGGGTGCAGGGGAAGAAGAGTGGCCTTTTTCTAAGCCGAGAGAGGTGCGAAGGGAAAGCCCACTGGCTGTGTCGACTGTTTGGTCAGAGGAAAAAGCTTTGTTTGGTGTTACTTTGTGTATTAATGAACCGTGCCTGAAGGGAAGGGCCTACAAGAGATTTGGGAGTTTCTCGGGCAGGCAGGAGTCGCCCCGGGCTGCGAGGGAGCCCGGTACTCCGGAGGGACGCTCCGGAGGGATGCTGAGGGCCCCGCGGTACGCGGGCACAAAGCAGGCAGGACACGGCTCTGTAGCCGTCCTTCGGGAACACAAGTTATCCCATCAGGACCCCGTCATGCGTGCTCCTTCTCCAAAGCAGGCTCCTTCCGAGCCCGCCTGCTGTGCCAGCTCCATCCCCTGCTCTCCCGGCCCTTGCTCAGCCCCTCGCGGGGCGACGGCACCGCCTGCTCCTGCCCCGGGGTAGCTCAGCCCCGGCTTTCGCCCGTCTCTTACAGGAACACCGTGTCTTTACGGTTGCGGGTGCCGTTTCCCGAGGACGGAGCCTCCCACGCGTGGGAGCCCCGGGCAGCGGCGCGGGAGCGCTTGGCTCCGGTCCTGCGCAAAACCGGGCTCGAACCGCAACCCCCGGGTTCAAAGGTCGGAGAGGCTGCGGCGGCTCGGGGGCGTCTCCTGCGGGGGCCGCGCCGTCGGTTTGACCCGCGGGCTTGAAAACACACATGCGGGAACTTTCCACCCCGTCCCCGCCCGTCCCCGAGCAGCCCGGGCTCCCAAGAGGCTGCTCTCGGGCAGTTCGGCTCTCCGGGAGGAGCTGGTGCAGGTCAGCTGCCCCCACCCGCTTTCCCTCTCGCGGACCCTCCCCAAACTCACCCTCCGCTCCTTCCACACATCCAGTGTCCTGAATGCGGTGAATGAACCAGGAATACCAGGGTGGTGGTAATCACCAGGAGTTCAGAAAACTCCTTTTGGGAAACTAAGGATGACAGGAAACTGGGAGTTACGTATCCACAGCTAAATTTAACCCGGGGTCTCAATGAGATAAACATCTCCCTAAAAGTAACCTAATTCATTACATAAACCTGATTAATACTTTAGCTGTTTAATTACTATCGAATCAAGCCTTGTGGAAAAAGAACAAACCTATCCAACAACCCAACAATCCAACAAATCCTATTCGTGATTGTGCAATTAAAGACTGTCTTACAGGGTGTGCACAAAAACAACTAAATGAAAACCACACAAGCAGTCCTATTCCTAACTCTTCGGTACCTTTCATTGTAGGCTGGGTTTCCTAAAGGTGAAAACAAAACAATATCTCAAACAATCTCTCTCTCTCTCTCTCTCTCTCTCTCTCTCCACCCCCCTCAAGTGGAATTCCCAGCGACGGCAGCAGCAGCAGCATTCCTCGTTAGCAGGATCTGAAACCTGAACCTCTGGCCGGGCACCCCAGCTTGAGTTACGGGACTAACCGCGGAGTCCCATCCAGGACCGCAGCGTTCTTTGGGTGTGCAGAAAGGCTTCCCGGTGTCCGGCCGGGCTGCGCATCCCCTGCTCCCTCTATCATCCTCCCGGCTTGCCTTCACCCCGCGCAGGGGCTGCCACAGCTGCTCCCATAGGAGCCTCTTGGTCTGGCTTTTGGTTGAAACGTGCAGTTATTTTTGGTGTGTCGCCATCATTTTTGTTGAGAATGTGACTGACGGGAATGTTCGTAGCCTCGTATCTTGGCCAAATCATAACAAAGTCCTAAATCTGAGAAAAGATTTTTTCTGGTTCTGAATCTTTCCTTTTGCTAGAATTCTAAAATCTTTTGCAAGCAAGTTAAAGGTCTTATAAATTCCCTAAAGTATCTTGCAAAATGTTTGGCACTACAAACACTAAGGTAACCACTTAATTATTTTACCAGTATTTTAATTTAAATTGTATAAATTCCAAAGTGCAATTGACAAGGTGTTTGCTGCTTGTGAGCTCCATTCTCATTTTAAAATCGTTACCATCTCTGGCATGATAAAGGACTGATTTTATTATTGCTGTATGTGACTACATGTGAAAATCTGTTACTAGACCGATTCTTTTTTTTTGAAAAGCAAGTAAGAAGACTGTTTCTATGTGCTCTTTGCAAGAGGTCTACTTTTTCCTGTCAGCTTTCTGCAGGCTACTGCTGATTTCACTAGAACTGAAATGCTTACTTTGACTTTGCATTGTGCATTATTTTAATGGCAGAAGATGGCATATAAACATCTTTTATCTACTTTCCCTCCTACTGGGCTCACAACATCAAAGATAGTCCCATTCATCTTTGTTTCAAGGCGGGCTGTAAGTTTTCATCTGGCAGGGTTGTTGAAAATCAAACTGACTGTACTTGATCACAGTGGGATCTACATGAAAATCCACCTACAAGTTGAGCTGTAATACTTACCTGTCTAGGTCAATTTGAGAACAACAAGGATGATAAGCACATAAAGCTGAAATGCTGTTGTTTCACAGTAGGACTGTTCCACCAGCAGTGTAGCACATAAGGCTTATTTAAGTAACAGTGGAGCCACGTGCAAAGCCACATGATTTTATCCCAGATGTTCTTAGATACAATTCCTTGTGATAATTTATCTTTCCGCTTGTCCTGACTTTGTATTCCATATTGCTTGAGAATAACTCCAGATAAGGAAGGAGGATTAAGGTATGTGAAGGAATATTGTGGAAATGTCAATAGAGGCTTCTTCTAAACAAGGGAAGAGCAAAAAAAAAAAAACCAGAAAGAACCCCCATGCACGTGTCATGCATGTGAGGAAAAACTGCTGGTTTCTAGTGGAGCTCAAGTTGTCACTGGAAGGCAGATGGGTGCAGAGTACAGCCACCACAGGCACAAGCTGGAGGTTCAGCTTCAGCCTGTGGCCAGGGAGTCCTGTGTGAATCCAGGTCTTATCGTTGGTTGTAGCAGCAGACCCAGCAGCAGATCATACATTTATTTACACTTTGTTATTCTATCAATGATATCATTTACATATGCAGAACAGTGAAAAAATGAGAGAAATGCTCTCCCCTTTCAAAATGAAATGCTATGTATGCTATGATGTTTTGCCACTTTTGTGCACCCTAATTTATCAAATAACCTAAATATATTAAACAGACAAATAGGGACAACAATTCTTTTTTTCCCTGAGAGTTAGCCTTGCTTTAAAAAAACCCATTTCTTTTGATTTCGATATGCTGACATTGCATAGACATGAGTAATGCTAAAGAAGCTACTCCCATGAGTAAGTTTTGGACATCATGTATTTATTTGGAAATTCAGTCATGAGCTATGCCTCTTCCATAATTTGAGTAAGTTTGCCAGATATATGAGTGTTTATATGTGTTTTAGTGGCTGAGCTAGTCTTATTGCCTATAACTTCAGCTTTCTGAATCTTTCCATTATGTGGCCATGCTCATACCTCAGCCAAACTTTAACTACTGGGACTGAAACTTTCCAAAGAAATATTAAGCCTGAGGTAGAATTTGTGATGGAAAACTTCAGCTGAAAGACTTCAGATTTCTCTAAAAGAAAGAGAAAGAAATTTGGTTTTTTGGCTCATGTTAAGAAGCAAATAAAGAAAAAATTTCCAAACCTTACAGAAAAGCTGATGCTTTTTCTGTAGCAGTGTCACAATCCAGTATTTGGGAGAACAACGGTATCTGGAAAGACACTTCTAGCTGCTCCTGGGAAAATGTGTGGGAGTTTAGTTGAGCCATGATCCTCAGGGCAGTTACAGCTTGTGTGTATTTGGGCTTTTGTGCTCCAGTCTCCCGAGGATTTGACCTGTTTGTAGTCCTTGTGCTTCCCAGCCTTAGAGGATGCCATGGAGCTGAGGTCTCTGGATGGGCTGGGACAGCACCCCAGAGTATCCCATGTTCTTGGGCCAGATGGGTTGGGAGGAGAGGGGCTGTGGGGTGTTGCCTATGCCTCCCATGAAGGAAATTTCCATTAGGAAATTACATACAAAAATAAGTGGGGGTTGTAAAGTCAAGTGCTCAGGAATTAGGAAATGCCAGAGTGATGTTTCCTGTGCTGTCTTCCTTCTTTGTCCCCTTTCTGTGTAGCCGTTATGATGCAACCTTTGGGCACTCAAACTGCTTTAACAAGTTTCTCATTGAAGTTCTGCTTAAATTCTTTTCTTCTGATAATTAATAATAATTGAAAAAAATAGTTTAGCAGTGATAGGCTGTTGGCTGTGCATATTACAGAGTAAAAATGGATTTTTTTTCTTGAGCAAAATGGGGCTTTTTAATGCTGTTTTAATGCTGTTGAAACTGGGTGTCCTGTGTCTCTAACGAAAATAGACTGGATCTGTCAGAGCTGTTTTTTTTCTTCCTTGTTTTTTATTTGTTGCTGTCTTATCATTTTTGATTGGTCTCGGTCCTTATCTTAGTGTTGTAGCAAGGAGATCAGTATTCAGCAAAACAAAAAAATGCTAGCTAAAATGGAGCAGTTTATGTTGCCCTAAAGAGGAAGGAAGGATGCCTCTTCCTGCCTAACCGATGGCGTGCTCTGCAAGGCGTTACTTATTGCTCTGCTTTCCCCTGCCTGTTTCCTGGAGGAGGTAGAAAGCAAATGATAAACGTCCTTGGCTGAAACTTGCACAAATTAGGTTACAGAGACAAATTACTCCCCAGATCTTCTTATTATACATCCTTGTCTGATTTTTTCTAAAATTAAAAAATAGGAATTCTGTGTATTCCTGCTCCATTATTGCCTGCAAATAAATAAATTAACCATATCAAAACAGAATAGATTTTGTGTCAGAAACGTGTTATACTTTTTTCCAAAAGGAAAGAAGTCTGAGTGAGGAAGATATAACAACAGTGGTGAAGTTCCTACTTTCATACTGCATGAGCACAGATGCAGCACCATGGGCTGAACCACAGCAACATGGATTTCATCAACGTGTCTGTAACAGTCTCAAGCTCCTTTTCATGCTTCAGCAGCTCTGCTGTCACCTATTTTCAGACAAGTTATGCACAAGAAAGAGGTGATTTCCAGATTTTTAAGTCCTTGAAATTAATCTGTATGATCTCCAGGTGGTTACTCTCTTGCACTATATTTGAACTGGGGTCCCCTTTGACAGACATCATTGTACATAAGAAGTAAATAGGATCCTCAGGTCAGTCTTGTCCAGTGCAGGGAAATCAGAGGGAGCCTGTGCACACTCCCTGTGCACACTGCAAACAGCAGTCACGTTTTCCTTTTGTTTTCTCTTGAGCTGGGAATGTTTATCCGGCTAGTTTGAGAATCCAACTCCATGGATGTCTTGCTAGGCTGTGCTTGATAAAGAGTTGCTACAGGCTGTTGTGAGCCTGTGTACACTGAATTCCTTATTGAGTAAATGTAAATGAGAGGATTTGAGGACTTTCACAACAATTGAACTCTTCAGTTCTGTAGCAGCCCCCATTTAATCTGTGTGAAACTCATCAAAGAACACCTACCAGCCTCACCAGTTTCGGATGTCACCAGGACATTTTAGGGGCATCGCAAACTCCTGAAAATTGAGGGGTGGTTTTGAAAACCTGAACAAAACATGTCTCAGAAACTGTTCATTTGTTTTACTCATCAGCTTTTCTTCTTCCTTGGTCTAAAAAATTGTTTTCTTAAATAATAAGACGATGCTGTTGGTTTTGATAATGCTCAAGGGTTTTGTAGATGTGGTATCTTCTGTGCAGAAGCCTGTGGTTTTGCTGGTTTCTTTCTTTGTCTTGTACTCTTTCTGGTGGTGCTCTGAAACTCTTAGTCCTCACTGATGTTAAGCTCAGGATACAGCTCCTTACAGGCTACAATTTGTTTCTTGAGGTTTAAGTCTTTAAAAGTTTAAAGATCTTTGCCATTCTGAATGTGTCTTATGAAGTATGTGAAGGCTTTTTCAGTACTCAGAAAGAATACCTTGAACTGAAACGTCTCAGTTCTTTAATTAAAAAAACTCTGTAGATCCTTCAGTATTTCTACATTTTGCCTGATTTGTTCCAGGTTCAGAAGACACTCTGAAGGACTGAAGTCACCCAAAGATGCAGTTTATTTTCTTGGTCCTTTGATTTCATCCTTACCTGAGATTATGCAAATTAAAATTGTTGAACTATCTTGCTCCTAATATTTTGTCCATGTGTTTGACTTGCCTGTACATTACATCTCATGCAGTCAATGCATGTTTTTATGTCTCTTTCGGGCTTTTGAGGGTGTGCAGATAGGGATGTCCAGGACTAAGCATGTTGTCCAGTTAGACTAACCTTGAGAATATTACCTAGCTTCTCTGGTACCCAGCATTCAGGGATTTAAAAACTGGAAACTGCCTGCCAGGAACTCTCCTTAGTTTAACAGCAATCCAATGTTGCAGTTGACCACAGCTTGACAAGCTCCCCTTTATTCCCGGGGATGCACTGGTGCGGCACTGGCGTTACTGCAGCTGTGCTAACTGCTT
Source organism: Drymodes brunneopygia (assembly GCA_013400955.1). Lineage (NCBI taxonomy): Eukaryota > Metazoa > Chordata > Aves > Passeriformes > Petroicidae > Drymodes > Drymodes brunneopygia. The sequence goes on from VZTZ01043086.1 coordinate 996,314, forward strand.
CCTTTCACTGCCTTGCACCAAGGCTTCTGCTAAGTCAATCTCTAGTTGTACTGGTCAGGCTGCCTCAACACCTTCCTCCTCTGCTGCTGTCAGAGGTTTTGAGATTCTATCTCCACTGTCTGATTATTTGTTAGCTGCACCTCCTGCGCAGTCTTAGTGATGGCTCCTGTGCACAGCTCATTCCTGGTTTCAGCCTGTAACATTCTAGTGCTGAAGAGCAATCTTGTTCTTGTACAAGAACCCAGATACCATCACGTTCAGAAAGAGCTGGATTTCCACTGTTGCCTGCAGCGGGTGCTCAGCAACAGCCGTTATTTTCATTTGAATAATTGACTCTTTCTTTCCTTCCAGCACACCAGTGTATCCAAGAATTGGAGTAATTTCAGATGCCTGAACCATCACTGTGGTATGCTGGCTACTGATGTCCTCAAATCCAAAGGAGCTCTCACAGCTCTTTGCATGGATCATACCAGAAGTTCCTGGCAGTGGCTCTTGTCTACCAGCAACTTTGCCTCTGGACAGCCTGTGTTTCGTGCCTGCCAAGCATGGCCTGGGACCCAGTGGGAAAAAAGTTTCTTTTATCCACTGTAGGTCGGAGCTTCTGGCCCAGTGCCCTCTGTAATGGGGTAATTGCTCCACTAGCCACTATTTCTCCAAGTGCATAAAAGTTTTGACAAAGGAGCCCTCCTCTGGCAGAGAATTAACAGCAAATCTCTCTAAAGTAACAGCATTTCTGTTTTTACACTTCTAATTCTCCAGCAGTAACCTGGACCAGGATCTGTGGCTGTAGTAAGTAGACAATTGCCAGGGCACTAAACTACTGAAGACTTGCAAAATGGTCGAAGATTTGCAGCCTGTGCTGCTGTGGTGATTTAACACCAGCAGGAAATTAAACTCCATTACTTATTAGCCACTCTCCCACCACCCATTCTGGTAAGGGAGACACAAAAGCAGAGACTGAGTATGCAGGGGCTGATCCCGAGATCTTTCTGCTGCAGACAGGAAGGCAAAATGGTGCACTTCCAGTGGGATGCTCAGTGTTTCCTCCTGAGATCATGTCCCCAGGGATGATGTGGAAAGTGCCGAACAACATCCAGCCCACGCCCACACAGCACTAAACCCCTCTCTGCAACCAGGACATTTGCTCATGCCAAGACGTGGGACACCAGGCTGGTTTCTCTTCCTGAGGGAAAGCACAGGGGCTCAGCTGGTGCAGGGTGGCTGCTCCTCTCTGCTGGGTGTCAGCAACCCCGGATCTGGGCTGTTCTCCTGGCTGTTCCAGCCAGCTCTGCCCCTTTCCAGTAGCCTCTTGTTGCAGCAGGATCCTTGCTGGGCTGAGTTGGGCTGCTTGTTCCCAGACCACAGAGGTTGTCCCTTCCCTCGTGCCAAGCAGGCTGTGACCTGCTCCAGACACTGCCCTGGCCCCCTGCCCTCCTGTGCCAGGGGTGATGCAGACCTCTCAGCATGCTGGGCTCTGCTCTGTGAGGATCTTCTGCCACCCTGGGAGAACGGGGCCAGCCCCTCTCTGTCCCCAGCAGAGCCCAGGGCAGATGCCTGCTGCTGCCTATCAGCCATTCTTTGTCACCTGGCAGGGCCACCCCTTTGCCGTGGCTGTCTTGGAGGGAAGGGCACCGGTGTGTGCTAAATTGTCTGAAGGTGATAAAAAGCAGCTGGGTGGATATTCCAAACAGAACATTCATTACATCTGTAAATCAGTAAAATAAAAATAAAAAAAGTCGAGACAAACCTTCAGTGAGTTTATTGCCCTGTTTTGTTTTTCCAACCCTTCAGCTCCAGCTTTTCCTGCTCCATGGAGGGGGACACTGGTAGTGTGCATTTGGGCCCTCAGATACAGTCTACAGCCAATGGTCCAAATCCACATGACATATCTTTAAGATTGAATTTCTTTTTTAGTTTGGGTGATTCCTCTTCCTCCTTGTGATTCAGAGAATACATTTATTATCTTTTTTGTGTGAGAAGAAATGCAACCTGTGCATTAGTGGATGTGGTCCACTGCACCACTGCTGACCTCCTGGATATACTGGGACCATGGCACTTTTGAGAGCCTGCATTACTACAGATCATGTCATCATGTTAAAATGCATGTATTCAATCTGCTGATCAATAGCAGGGAAGTGGAAGGTGTGTCCAGGTCACAAAAGTTTTCCAATATATTCCTCACGACTCATGGCCCCCAAAATACTGTTTTTCCCTTAGTCCATTTTAATTCAGCTTTCCAAAGCTCTTTGCCTTAGCTTTCACTTCAAGTGTATCCAACAAGATAAATTTACAGTCAAATTCTGTTAATTCCTGGAGAGGGATTATTTCTTTGTTTCATGCCAAATGGACATGTTACACTCTGTTTTTCCCAGTGAAGAAATGAGAACCATGGTCAGAACCTTGATGAGCAGCTTGGTAGGACAGAGCAAAAGAAGGTTTTCCCTCCTTTTTAGATTGGCTTTTTCTCCCACTGGTGGGGCCAGGAGTTGGTAGAACTTGGCTTTCCCTCTGTCACTTGCACAGTTAACATCTGTGAGGGGTTTGGAGACAAATGCCAGAGGAAGAAGAGCTATTTAAGGTAACAGAGGGTGCTGAGACAAGTGGGGTATAGACTGCCAATGAATAAATCTTAAGCAGGAATTAGAAGGTTTCCCACCATTAGAAGAACATGGTTTTGGAGGCTAGATGGTGCTTCCTGAGGTGATGTGACTCGATGTGTGCTGCAGTTGGGAACTCTGATTAATTTAAACTGTATCTTCATTCTTGACCTCTAGTTGTAACCTAGGAATCAGATTTTCAGGAGTTTGCAGATTTAATAGGCTGCCTCTTTTGATGTCAGAATAACATAATTTCCTATTAGGTTAAAACACTCATATGTCATTATGTCAATAAATATGGCATAGGACTAAGGTATAAATATTAAGTACTTTTTATACCTTTGCTATATTTACTGTAATAATTACTTGGAAACTTGAAGCTGCTATCTAGCATGGATTGGAGTTTGCAGTATGAGCTTCCAGAAGTGTAGAGCTGGGGTTTTGCTGGTAGACTGCTGAAAAAGGAGACCCAGAGCCCCTGCATTCCCCCCTCCAAGCTCCTGTCTTTCTCTTTAGGGTGAGAAGATGTCAGATGTCTGAAACTGGTTTCTATAGGTGGGCTGAGGACAGTCAGCCATGAATTATAATTTGTATGGTGGGAGTCCCTTAACTCCTACACTGAATCCACTTGAATGCTTGGAAATGTTAAGCTAATAAAGTTGCAGGCTGCCACTGAAATCCATCCCAGAGTCTGTCTTCAATAGCCTCCTTGTAGTGATTAATGACAGCAAGCCCGTTGCTGCTTGCAATGAAGGATTTGCTTGTATCTGTCTGCGTTTGCAGATAGCGAAGTTTCAGATAACGGATTATAGTTCCTGTGGTCCTTTGTTGCCTAGAACACGGCACAGAAATTTTACACCCCTGTAAATTGTTGTCAAATGCTGCTGTTCTGGTTTAGCCAGCCACGTGTTCACTTTGCACAGCTGTAACCAAGGAGTTATGGTGTAATGCTGGGAGGGGAATTGGGACCTTTGATTCCTGTGGTGTATCAGTAGTTCAGGCAGCTTTTCTCCTTCCATTTCTGGGTAGAGGTATATTAGAATATTTTTATAGATGCTGGCAGCTCAAGGAAGAAGAATTAGCATGATGATAACTAGCAATTTGCCATAAATGGCTTGTTTTATTTACAAACATCTGTTCTCATCAAGTTCTCTTCTTTTCCTTTTTTATCATCCTTATACTCATGACATTCAGAGTTTCATTGTTTTTCCTTAAAAAAATAATGACATGAAAGTTTCTCAAGTATAAGTAAAACAAACTCTAGGCATCATTAAGTTATCAAATGTTTTCTATGTAAGTACTAATAATCATTCTCTAATTGTATTTAACTAACATTTAAAATATTCATCCGTTCTTGGTAGGAAGAAGAGACAGAAACTTAACAAAAAAAATAAAATCAAGTGCTCAAAAGATCTGACTCCCCAAGACCATGGCTTAGCTATTGCCAATGCTCTTGATACTTTGAGGATGTCTTGTTTCTCATGGTCAAAACTCAAAGAAATGGACTTGCTGAAGTTCCCTCCACCTGCCTTCTTGCTAAAGCCCACACTAGTTTTTAGATTTCTCCAATGCTTTATGCAATAGCCTCAGTCATTAGCTAGATCTCTCAATAAGAAGCATAATGTTAAATGTTTTGACTGTCAAATTTACAGTAATTTACAATATGGCTGTGAGGTCCAACTTACACGTGTATGTGCTTGCAAATTGAAAGTTTCTTTCTGTTTGGTTTGGTACCAGTCACAGTGCATACAAGCACACAGATTTGGTGTGTTCAGCCATAGGGCTTTTTGTTTACTTTGCTCAAGAAAATACCTCCCATTAGACTTGGGTGAATGTAACAAAAAAAAATCTGCAAACAGATTTCATCCGTTTGATGATCACTTTGAGTGATCAAATCTCACTTATACCATTTTCTTCACTTTCTTTCTAATTTAACGATACATTTATAGATATCTTTTGAATTGTATCCTTCCTTTAGGATGCTTCCAGTATCATTCCCATCAAAATCAATATTGCCTTACTGGGGCAAGGCAGGGAGAGGCTGGAGAGCAATGGTGAAATTCTCTTTCATTGATTCAGCAATATTGAGGGAGCTGAATGAAATCTTTCCACTCATCCAGCTTCTGTGGCCTAATATTCACCACCTTGTGACTCCTTTGCTTGTGCTCATGGCACACTGAATCCCCAGATGGTCTCTGCATGAAATGCTAGCCAGGCCTGGGACTGTTCAGCTTCAAAGACGAGGCAAAACTGGGTGCATTGAGTCCAGCATGGCGAAAAGCCAACCTGCACCTAACCATGTAATAATTTACAGATACATACGAGTCCTTCATATTCTGGAAGATATTTTTCATTTGGTGTACATATATATGTCCCATTAAACTGAGTAGCAGTTATTTGTGTTCTCAGAGAGAAGAATAACTTCTGTGTTTTCCTTCTTACAAGGCATATGCTGTTACGATATATATTTTTAATTGATTAAGAGGTGGGAACAGTAACAGTGTATCTGATCCAAGTTTTTAGCAAAAAGACTCTTTATTGGCCTCCATACTGTGAAACATTATTCTAGGCATGATCCCAAAGGCATTTTTAATCATCAGGATAGATGAAAAGAATATACATTTCTAAGTATCCTGGAAGTACTAGTAATTTAAATTACAAGTTTATCGTGTTAACATTTTGTTTGGTGGGCAATAAGCCACAATTCAGAAAAGTTAAACAAAATCCTATCTTTTTCAGAAAAACACATTTCAGGGCTTTGGAAGCTTCTCCCTTCTCAGTCCATTGCCATTTGCATGGCAGGATCTCAAACACTTGTCATAAATAATTTCCTTGTCACTAGCAGAGGGGTTGACCTTGCTCCGGAGATTGGGGTGGCTGCAGCACCGCAGGTTACTGTCCAGCATGGACCCATGCATGACCATACCATGAGCATCCCAAGACCTATCGACCTGTCCTAGGCACTGTGTGATCAAAAGTGATGTCTCATATCAAAAGCACACAGAAGGTGACCTTTCTGGTGTTTGCAAGGCAAGTGAGTGGCCGTGGCTGGAACCAGAGCTCCAGCTCACACTCACAGGTAATTGTAGGGTTGCCTTGTGTATATATAATTTCTCTGATTGGGACTCTAGCCCTCACTTCTCCCATCCTCCACAGCCACAGCAGCCTTGGCAATGCTTCCCTGAGAAATGGTCTCTGGAATTCCTCCTATAATTGTATTTTTATGTTTTAAATAATGCTAAAACATTTTAATACGAAAAGCCAATGCAAATATTTATATATATACTCAAATAACCTAAATGAATATTCATTTCTATAGACTCTTTTCTTAGAAAATCCCCCACAATAATATTCCTTTCCTTTGCAAATGATTTATAGTATGAGATTCTATCACTATTTTCATAAGCTCATGCCATATGAAAAGTATAGCATGGACTATCTCAGAGCTATTAAAATAGGCGATGAAAACCATAAAGTTATGAAAGTACACAATTTTATGATAACTATTCATATGTCCACTTTGAAATAAGAATATGTCATGTAAAAGTTAAGTTTTATGAGCAGACATGTTAGCACGACCTCTTATTAAGGTCTTCTGTTAGTTTCTACTAAAAGACTCAGTTCTCAGTTGTTTATAACTCTACCATCTGTTATCTGCTTAGACTGAAATTTCCCTCAGTGTGAACCTGGGTTGTGCTGTATTAGTTTGGAAAACTTCAGCCAGAATTGTCCATCCAGTAAAGGGAAATGGCTTTAGCCAAGGTAAACCTTCTTTTTGCTTAGTAAAAGAGCTTCTTGCTTTGAAACAGGCTTCTTGATAAGGGGATGGGGAAGAAGGGTCTGAGAGTAGGATTTTTGTCTTATTCTGAAACTGAAAACCTGGTCAAATGGAGTTTATAAAACGAAGCCATAATAGACAGATACTTTGTAGAAATACTGTAGACTCATCTCTATATTTCCAACTAGAATTCTGGTGCATGGAGTGCATCTCAAACCTCTGGCAGCTCATGTGTGTGTTTAGAAATCATGTTTCTGACAGCAGAGGAGGGTGACAGTGCAACCCAGCTTGGGAAGGTGTAGGCCTATGGGCAGCCTTGCATGGTGTTGCCATTCCCAAACAGGATGGAGTTTGATGAGAAACGCAAAGAAAATGACTGTCTGAGCAATCATTTTGTGAGGAAGAGATGGCAGGCAATGCCAGTATTTCAGAGTTCATATGATCACATTTGGTAGCAGCATCATGACCCCATAGGCTGCCACAGTGCCTTGACATGGCAAGACACAGGAGTTTTCCATCAGCAAGTCCTTCAGTGGTCTTGCTCTTGGATGTCTTCCCGGGGCAGTAAAATAAAACAAGTGAAACCAACTCTTTGGCAACAAAATCTCACTGCAAAACTCAACTTACTTGGGCCAGGGGGGCACTGCAGACTGAACCTATTATTCTCTGCCTTGCTTTGGTTTTCAGTGTATCTATTCTGGCTGGAGACTTGAACTAGATGGTGACTCCAGTTTTTGAGGGAAATATCTTTATGAAGCAGTCTCCAGTTTTTACCAAAGATTTTCTACCCCATACCTCAAGTTTTGTTCATGACTTGAAAAAAAAATTATGTTGAGCTTTTTAATGCACAATGAAATTATTGAAGAGAGTAACAGATTGACTGAAATTAACAGTTTCAGTCAGAAATCAGTTATGTTAACCCAGATACTCCTTATGTTGGACAAAACTCTGCTTTGCTGAGGAACAAAGATACAAAGGAGAGACTTTTCTTAATGTTTGGATAGGGAAATAAATACAAGCTACCTGAGATTCTCCTGTCAGGGATGGTGAGAGCCTGGCCTAGAGCCTGTGCTCCAGCCCCAGATGTGTGATGTTTGCTAAAATCAGAGTCCAATCCTGAGAACTGATATGAGGCACCAGAAGTGAAGGTCTGGCCCAAAAACTCCCACATTTTTACAGAACAAGAAATAGGCACTCATGAAAGGAGGGGCTCCTGGAGGGCAGCTCAGACTGTGCTCGATCTGGGCTGAAGACCAGAGAACTGTGGAGAAGCTCATAACCATTTGTCTGATGTGAACTTTGAATTATGAAGACATTCAGAAATAAATCTGTGGAAGGATGAAGACTCAGAAAGACAGAACATAGTTTCTAGCTGAAAACATCTGTAAGATATTTACTGAAAGCACAGCTATAAAATACAGCTTGTAGAGTCCTGTTAATCTGTACAGCCTAGTAAGGAAGGGTATTTCATACAGTCTAGAAATTGGGCAGCAAGTCTTTAGACAGAAATTGTGAAGAAGGCTTTGGTTAATGTGATTAAAATAAAAAGAACCAACTTTCATATGGGTATGTTCTTGCACATTAGTAAATAAAAATAGTTTCATATTTAAAGATAATTACTGTAAACAGGGAATTTGCTGAACTTAAAAAATGATGTTACATGGGAATTATTCTTTTATGAAGACTACTAAGATGCAGCTATTTCATTTATGCATCATGTTACCTTAGGTTAATTGGCATTTATTTCAAAAGAAGAATTCACTGAGATAATATGATAATCATGTAGTCAGTTAACTGGTTTTGCTAGGAATGATTGTATTGAATATCAATATGAGGATTGTGACAGGAATGACTATCAAATTGAAAGAAAAATAGAGATGTATAAGAAATGAATTACTGTCATGAAAATGTTTCTTCAAGCTCATCTATAAATTCAGAATTTTCAGTCCAACATTGGACACCATAAAGAAAAAGTGTTGTTTTCACTTGTATTATTTAAAATTATTTAAAAGTTTTTAACAACATTGGGATTTTTTTTTTGTTATTTTCAGTTGCTTTATTCTTTTAGGAGATGTCTAAATTTTTAGTGTTTATTTTGTTTATATATGTGGTATGCATTGAAAAAAAGATTGAATCTCATTATAAGATTTTCTTCAGCTGTCAACCTTCTAACCAGCCTCAAATTCTGAGGTTTTTTTGCCAGTTTTGCAGTAGGGCAGTATTTAGATGAAATGTGGGTTTTTTTGTGGTAGAGTAGAAGAACGTCTAAGAACAAAGCTCCTCTTTTATCTACATTTTGCTCCTTGTCCACAACATTTGATTCACGTCACGATGAATCGAATCTACTCTTAGCCAGGAGGTACAATCAGTTAGCAGGACTGGAAGGGGGAGATATTCCTGGAATGTCCCTTCACTCTTGCCCTACAAGCTAAGCCCACATGCTCTCATTGTGTTTCTGAATAAGTTGGAACCTGGCACTTGTTTCCTTGTAACCTGGCTGTTAGACCCTTTTTCCATTGGCACAAGACAGACAACTTGGTGTGTTTGCTCAGCTCAGGGCCCCATTTATACTGACAAATTTACTGTGCCAGAAGTTACATTAAAGAGTCATACTGCCCTAGTTGTTTTAGAACAGGATTCTGTAACATGGTAAACTTTCCTACATAAACATTTACCTATGCAGAATTTATGCCTATACAGTTTTACCTTTTTAAAAAATAAAAATCACATTTTTCATCCTTGAAGTGGTGAAGACAACTTTCACATATATACTGCTACATTGCCCTTTCCTGTTTCCAGATAAAAAAATTGTCTACTCTGAAGGTTAGACCTTTCCTTTAGATTTACAGCATTATCTGCACACCACTCAGCTGAAAAGGATGAAGAGGTAGGAATCAAATAAATGGACACTGCTGGGCTTACCAGTCCAGAAAAAAAAATAATGAAGGAAAGCAGCCTCAACATATTTTATTTCCCACTAAATGATCATAAACATAACATAAACTAGCTCTCCTAATGACCCTGACGGTTATATGTGAGTATCTGGTACACCAGCATGATTGCAATGCAGCCTGTTACCAATCCTTGCAACTTTGCAATGTTTTGGATATAGAGTTGTGTACGTGTCGACCTAAAATATCCTGGTAAATGAGAAGCAAGTGTTAAAGACAGGGATTTAGAAAGCTCCTCATTGGAGTGGTACATCTATGAGTAACGGGGTATAAGTGCGAGGAAGTGGAGAAATTTGAGCATTACTATGAGGTATAGCTATGAAAATTTGCTGAAATAAACAACTGAGTATCTATAACAACTGCATTCTGAATTGTAGAGGTGTTTGATTGTGTGGGAGCTTGGAAGTTACTACCTGAAGAAAGTTGTCGAAACACTGTTGTTGAGATGTTTGTAATGAAAATGGATATGTTGCATGTGTATTGAAATGGGATTGGTGCTAGACACACTAGGTCATTAGGAGCCCTTTCCTCCTTTCCCTGACTTTGTCCTGCAAGTCACTGCCCAAGCTGTGAAAACTGCAACCACATGTTTATTTGGTATTAATACATGCTAATATTCTTTAATTGATATAATAGCATGATTATAGTACTGTTTCTCCTTTATGGTATTTTGACTTTATCTAATGTTGGGAAATCCCCTGGGGAATCCATCCAGTGGTGGGTGGTCCTCAGGCGGTCGCTGGTCGGGCGCTGTGGTCCGGCACAGGCCCTGTGAGTTTGGGCAGGAGTCCTGGCTGCAGCAGGAGGGTGTTAGTGTGGCAAGGGCTGCCTCTTCCCAGGCAATGCCTGTCCCAGATAAATGCATGGGAGATGCAGCTCTGCAGCTCCTGCAGCAAGCTGAGTTGGAGCGAGCTTCAATATGCACCAGGCTCCACTGGGAGGCACAGAGTGGCCTCGAAAAGCCCTGGGATAATAAAGTTTTGCTTTAGAAGTCTTGCCCCACTGAACTCCATGGCAAAACTGCAGTTGACTTCACAGGGATAAAACCTGTCTCTTATTCTTGCTAGATTTGGACTAGAAATCTCAGCTTCCACTCCAGTTAATGGAAGTCACATGCACGTTCCGGGAGGAGAGCAGATCTCTTTCATCTCTTGAGTACCATGCTCCTCTGTGGCACTTCCAAGGCTGCATCAGTTATCGCAGGTCCGTTTATTTTAATGATGCAGCAGGAGTGTCCTAACTTCCTATGAAGGTACTTTGTTGTAATTATCTTGTATGTCTAGGGGCACCACAAGGGGTTACATTTATTTTACTGCCAAAGAACTGTTGTTTCAGCTGCAGTTCTATGAAGAAACAATCACATCTCCAGCAGTTTGTTAGATTAATCACAGGTGTGTAATCCCAGCGCATACCCTAGAGGGTATATCCTTTGACCCGTTTCCTTTTTTAAAGGGGAAACTCTGAATTAATATCACTTGCATTGCTTATCACCATTCACATTGGGTTTCTGCAGGATGCTGCAAAAAACAAACTAAAAGCTTCTATGACCTTTATTTTACTTGTGTACAAGTGAGTATTGTAATTTAACAAACCTGAATTGCTCACTGGCAGAATTCCCTGGAATACAGAAAGTTAATGAATGTAGAACTAGTTCAGGAACTAAGGAAAGCCTTTTGAAGCAAAGAATTTGTCCACCCTTAGGACATAGCTATGCTTTGGTGTTTTGTTCCAATGGCATTAGAATAATTAGTTCATCAACTCATCATTTATTACTTCACAGTAAGCAATAAGTAAACAGATCTGATCCTCACCAATCTATATAGTCATTGCACAGGTTTAAAATAGGATCACCTTTGATGTTAACTTAGCAATTATTCTTTCAGCAGCATAAGGATGCGCTATTTCCCAGCTTCATTCCATGCCTTGTGCTACAAACCAACATCAAGTAAAGGTTAAGAGAATTCAGAGACAAAGCAGAAGGTTTTCTGGACTTTAATGCTTCAATCATGTAACCATCTAATGTAGAAACAAGCAAATATCTAAGAACTTTAACTTTTGTTGACTATAGTATGTTTAAAAGCATCATCTGGGGAAAATTAAATGAATATGTGAGAAAGGATATGCATTTACTTTTGTTGTAAGTTGAATTCTTACAATAAAACAGCCCTAGGAATAGAATCTCTGTAGGGGAACGAATTTCTGTACATTAAAAAGAAATACAGCCAATGATTTATAGAAACATATGAACTGTTTTACCCGGGAGTATATTTTTAAGTAATTTTGGCTGCTTAGTCCTATGTTTTTTTTGGAAATGAGATTTTTGTTTTACCTGAAGCAGTGGGTTGGTATCAGTGTCTAACACAGCACTCCAGAGACATGTGCACTGTGAGAAAGTGGGATGAAATATTAGGGCTTCAGAATAACGGTATCTGTATTTCTGAACTTCCATGTTGAGCCCTGTCCTGAAACAAATTCAGACTCAAAAAAAACCCATTGCTGAAGGATTGTTCCAAGACCCAGCTTCACACCAAAATGTAGCACCATGTGAATCAGTGAACATGCACCCAAATAGGTGTTTAATTAAGGTGATGAATGCAAATGATGAACAACTATTGGCATGGATTTTGCAAGGGCTCTTGCAGGAATGTAGCTCTTCTCAAGCACAGAACCCTGTGAGCTGCAAGTCTGGGGCAGTGCAGATGTGCAGATTTTGTAAAGCAGTAAGGATGTTTGTGGAAAAACACCAATCTGGAAAGGGTTAAACCTGAATTTTCTTGCTGTCTGTATTCTTTACTCATATTGTCCTGAAAATCTAGAGTGACTCTTGAATATTTAAGAGTTGGATTGAATATAAATCTTTTGTATGCCTTAAGGATCTGTTCAATATGCACAGTACATTCTTACTTCACAGATTTATCACTAAGCACAGAAAAGCAAGCTTGCTATTGTTTTAGAAGTCTCTCTAGGAAAGGAGTGGTCTGGTGGGTCTTGCAGCATAACTGCAGTTCTTCAAGATATTTATATGATATGCATCCAATGGGGATTCATATTCCTTCTGGGATTTCTTTCTGGGATAGGGTATTGCAAGTAATAACCTTTAACTGCTATTAGTAATCTATTAACTCCTTTGATGGCTCTAGTGAGCACAGCTGTGTGACAGGAAATCTTATTTTGGGAGAATGGATGTACAGAGTCCACCCTGAAAAAGATATTTGTGGGAAGAAGAAAAGGGATAAAAAAACAAGTGCCTTGAGTGCTTGCTTCTCATACTATTGTGTCTTATAATAGAACCAACTTCAAAGCCCAATTAACACTTTTATGGACACAGTATGACTGGCAAAATAGTTCACATGTTTTTTGCTAAAAACAGGGTTGATTTCTGCTAGGGTGAAGTCATATGAAAGCTGTCTCCAAACAGACTTGACTTGAAACTTAATTGAAAATGACACATAATTCTGCAGAAAATGCAAAAATGAACATTAATTTCTTTTTTATGTAAGGTTTTTTGGTCACCGTAAGGTTTTTTGGCTACTGACAAATGTCTGCTCTGCTTCCTACATAAGGCTGCTCTGTTGCAGTAGTAGAAGATCAATCAGAGAAAATGACTAATACTGGAAATATAATACTTCATTTTTCAGGCACCGCTAATTTGTTAAATTTGGCCTGCAATGGTCCAAACTATTAACAACCAGTGTGTTGCAAGAGGTGCAAGAAACCCTGTTTGTTCCTACTGAATGATTTCATATGCTATCTTTGCTTTGAGAGTTGTTGAAAGAATATGAACAGTAAGAAAGAAGCATATTAACTTTATAAAAAAGGAATATGCCTCCCACTTCCATAGCTTCCATTGAATGTTTAGTGAAGTAGTTTTGCCAAAGGACCACATAAGAACTGAATAAAGTCTTCAGGGTTTCTCTGTGCGGTGATAACCTGGACCTGTACCAAATGCTTCTTTTGCCAAATCCTGGGAGTACTTTCGCTCTGTGTTAGTCTTGGCAGGAGAAAACTGTAGCAATTGCCACCAACAGGCTGTGGAATAAGTTTATTAGTATTTACAGAAAGAGGAAATGCAGTGATCATATAACTTAGTCCAATGGGGCATTTTATGTTGTTGTTGTTGTTATTTGAATTTTAAACTGGGAAACTATAATGTATGAAAATCTGATTTTACTGAAATCAAAGGGGAAAACCTGCCATGGTTTTAATTAAGCAGAATTTTATTCAAGATCCTTATTAATTTTTTTTTTAATAAAAACAGTAAACATTGAATACTTTGTGGGGGTACTGTACAGAGAAAGCTTCTCTTCCACTTTCATATGTGGTTAAATTCAGATTCACAGCTCCTCTGAATGGGGAGGTAAACTCACTCCATTTTGGAGGAGCTAGATTACTTAAAATAGGATAGAATGATGGGAAATGCATGCAAAGACTGGGGCAGATATGCCTGATTTATGTATATACTTATGTATACGTAAAACTGTAGATTACTATCTGACAATCTCATTTGACCCCAATGGATGACTTACTGCTGTAAATAAGTTATCTTACTGCTGGTCAACACTCCCAGGACTGACTGACCATGGCCCTCTGTAGCAAAGTGAGTATTAAAAGCTGGATCTCAGGGGTTAAACTCAGCGCATTATCCATAGGCAACCCTTTCTCAGATTTTTAAGGACAGCCCAATACTAGAACATATTAATACAATAAATCTTTTCTTTTCGCCCTTTCCTTTCTTTTCTTTTCCTCTTTTTTTTTTTCTTTTTTTTTTTTTTCCTGATTTAAAACCCACCAGGTGTAAGGAATACTGTTAAGATTTAAAGTTTTGAAACTCCGTGAAGCCACGTTCCCCACGCCCCCGCGTTCTGCAGCCGCCAGCCCCCGGCTCGGCACGCATCGCTCCCAGCCAGGAGCGGCAGGGACAGGGGCAGGGACAGGAGCAGGGACGGGGCAGGGACAGGGACAGGGACAGGGGCAGGGACGGGGCAGGGACAGGGACAGGAGGCGGCGGGGCTGTGCACGGAGGCTGAGGAACCCCACACGCCGGGTGCTGTGGGCTGCCTGCCGAGCAGGTCCCGCTCCGCGCGCTGCCTGCAGCGGGGGCAGCAGGGACGATGGGGCCGGAGACCCCTGGGCTGATTGATGCGGGCTGGAGGCCGGTCTGGCCGGGCGCCAACGCCTCCACCATCTTGAAAGACTTCTTTGAACCACATCTGTTTTTTCCAGCAACTGAGGACGAGTCCGTGCTAATCCAAAGACTGGCCCTGCTAATAGTGAAGAAGTAAAAATTCGTTGTTTGCTGACAGGATTCTGATTTTTTTAATTTTAGAGGGTTTTTTCATCTTGGCTATGTGCTTCAGCATGTAATGCACATCCATGTGTGAATAAAGACCGTGATTCTTGTGTGTTTAAGTGAGTGTTACTGTGTTTTGTAGGTGCTTCTCTAAGCAGTGAAGTGTGGAAATGGAAATGATTCATTTTACTCTTGAAATGTAGTGTAGATACCTAATGGGAAGGGAAGGGAAGAGAAGGTTTCAGGAAGGTTTCGGGAAGGTTTCAGGAAGGATTCGGGAAGGTTTCAGGAAGGATTCGGGAAGGTTTCAGGAAGGATTCGGGAAGGTTTCAGGAAGGATTCGGGAAGGTTTCAGGAAGGATTCGGGAAGGTTTCAGGAAGGATTCGGGAAGGTTTCAGGAAGGATTCGGGAAGGTTTCAGGAAGGATTCGGGAAGGTTTCAGGAAGGATTCGGGAAGGTTTCAGGAAGGATTCGGGAAGGTTTCAGGAAGGATTCGGGAAGGTTTCAGGAAGGATTCGGGAAGGTTTCGGGAAGGTTTCGGGAAAGGGAAAGGGAAAGGGAAAAGAAAAAGGAAAAGGTCTACCAGTACAAAATTTTACAATTTCACAATTTCATTTTCACACTATCTGTAGTATCCAGAATATGTCTGGTTTTGGTCTCTAGTATTTGACATGCATGTGTTTATTCAATGTAACCAATGGTAATCTCTCTGAAATGAACTGTATACTAATAACACCTGTTTGCCAGTTTTACATGCAATTGCTCTGGAATTTAACGCTTCCTGGAAAACTAGAACTCTGTCTCCTGCTTCAGCAAAGATTTAAAGTGAGAAGGAGATGTAGCAGAATTATAGAGGACATTGATTCAGTGCCCCTCTTCTGTATCATCATTTTTTTAAATCTAAAAACCTAATCTGTTTTCCAGCAGAAAGAAGAGCTTTTACTCAGAGAATGAAGACTTAAGCTGTAGTTTAATTTCTCATCACTCACTCTTTGCCATATATAACTAAGTGCATTCAAAGACATCTGAACAAAAAAATAGTGTCCAGGTCTTTGCTTATACACCCTGTCACAGGGTCAGTGCTTTATAAAAATGATTTGTCTTTACACCACACAAATATCTGATTTTATTATTATTATTATTAATGCCTCAGTGTTGGGGACCTGCAGTTCAGGAACATTATTATAGAAACTGAGGGGACCTTTATGAGATTCCAGGACCTGATCTTCCAGAGAATCCAGAGAACAGATAAATTTTTGTGTTCAGAGACCAACTCTGATTGACTTTGGCTGAAGGTGGGAGAGTTCAGGAGCCCTGCAAGTTCCCCAGCCCAGGGTGTGGGTTCAGTTTGCCAGAAAAGAGGAACTTACAGTTGGTGACAGTGTGTGAACCCTGTGCTTCAGGCGAGCTCTTGGAGGAGGCTGTGGCAGAAGCGGGGCTGGAATTGAAAGGCAACGCTCAACTGTCTTAACCACAGCCCCAATTCTCTCTTCTTGCACTCACCAGCGGGGTGGAAACCTGGGTATTTACTGCCCAGATCGCTGCTGCTGGAGGTAACGGAATAACTGGTTCCTGCAGCAGTTCTGACCCTCCTTGCCCTGGGGCTTCCAGGGCTGCAGGAGTGGGAATGGCAGCCCAGGGTGCTCTGCAGCTCCATGGAGCCCTTTCCTTGGGCTTTGCTTTCTTCAGCCTATTGCCTCACACCTATTTCACACTTACTCCGGTACCAGGCTCCCTGCTCCAAAGTCCTCTCTAGGGCTCTTTATCCCAGGCATCTTGCTGAGATGGTGAGAGCTGCCACTGCCTGAGGACCACAGCCCAGCCTGGGACTGTTGCTCCAGTCCAGCTCCTCATTCCAGCCCCCTCATCCTGCTCCCTGTGTGAGTCCCTGCACTCTGTCACTCCTGGGCTCCAATGTCTCTTAGCTCCCTCCCAAAGCAGAGCTCTGTCCTGTGCCCGTTCTCAAAGCCAGACCATCTTTACTGCAAATACAGAATTTAGTTATTATTTCTAACAAATTATGAACTTCAGGTTTTTGTTTCGAGGTACACAATTCCAGTGTTTTTCTTGCTTCTGCCCCTTCCCAGAATAGCAAGAGAGAAAGCCAGGACACTTAGATAACTGCCTGCACAAGTTTCTAGTTCCCTACCCAGAACTACAAAGACTCGTCCAAAGCAGATCCAGATTTTTGGATCAGTTTTCTCCTTCACTTTTGTCTTTGAATATGGCTGAGCTCTTTTCCTTGAAGTTCTCAAGTAAGTCACGTGGAGGCAAACACTCTGAATGAAAATTTTAGCCTGGAAGTTCAAGTGAAAACAGAATCTTGTAATTGAAAGTGCCAAGACCACCTTCACTCAGGCAGAAAGATCAGCTTATCCTGTAATTCTCCTTTATTCTTTCCATACCTTCCTACTGTTGGTCCCCATTATGAGCTGCTAATCAAAAAAGTTTGCGGAATGAGTTCCAGGAGAAAAAACCCAAAGTATTCCAAAGGACTCATTCTGAGAGAACTTTACCAGGAGAATTAACAATAGAGTACAGCAAATAAGGCAAATTAATTTTAAATTAATATCACATGGAAGACATACATAATTAGTATAATCTTACAGTGAAAAGGGAATAATCTTAATGCAGATGTTCTTAAGAGTTTATGAGAACACTTGCAGAAGTAAAGTGGTCAGACACACCAACAGGTAACATGCAAACAGTCAGTGAGGGCTAAACCTGGCCCAGGTAAGGGGGTCAAGCCAGGGGGAGTCTCATGGGGCAGAGGGCAGAGCTGGAGGAACCAGCTGCAGGTTCCTTTCACATCTAATTGCCAATATAAAGCTGCATGACTGTAAATAAGTACATATTGCATCAAGAATAGTGTGGCCAGCAGGACCAGGACAGTGATCGTCCCCCTGTCCTGGGCACTGGTGAGGCCACACCTCAAATCCTGGGTTCAGTTCTGGGCCCCTCAGATCAGGAAGGACATTGAGGTGCTGGAGAAGGGCAATGGAGCTGGAGAAGGGTCTGGAGCACAAGCCTGATGAGGAGCAGCTGAAGGAGATTGGATTGTTTAGCCTGGAGAAGAGGAGGCTCACAGGGGACCTTATTATTCTCTACAACTATCCAAAGGAGATTGTAGCCAGGTCAGGATCAGCCTCTTTTTCCAAGTAATAAATGATGGGACAAGAGGAAGTGGTCTCAAGTTTTCCCAGGGGATGTTTAGATTGGATACTTGGAAAATTTTGCTCACTGAAAGGCCTATCCATTCCTGGAATGGGCTGCCCAGGGAGTGGTTAAGTCACCATCTCTGGAGGGATTTAAAAGATGTATTAAGAAGGGTGTATGTGGCACTTAGAGACGTGGTTTAGTGATGAATATGGCAGTGTTAGGTTAATGGTTGGACTCGATCTCAGAAGTCTTTCCCACCTGAGTGATTCTGTGATTCGATGGAAAGTGGTGTATGTACTCAGCGTACCACTTGGGTTTTGGAGAGCCTAGATTTAATCCTGAGCTTGTTTTTTAATGGCCTATGTTCACTCAGGCAAGCCTGATCTGGTCCTGGTAATTCATGTGACTATTTTTCTTATTGCTGCTGCTTCTTTTGCCTTCTCTTTTGAGATTAGGCTAAAAGCTTATGTGACAGAAAAACAGTAAAGTTGTCAAATTTCAGTAGACCTGTGTCCCTACTGCCATCTTCATCAATATTTCCTGCTTGTCCTTCGCCATGTAAGTGGGCTTTGGATGCTGCTAGTACTGTGCCACATCTGGCAGAGCTGTGGAGCAGAGCTGGTCTCCCAGGGGCTGCTCAGGGGCTGCATGTGATACTGGAGACAGTGCAAGGATATGTTTTGTCCCAGATATGCTGAAATGTTAGAGCATGCAGTAGTAACAACCTGGGTAAGTACAACTATAAAACTTTATCATGTGTCAAAAAGATGGTGTATCATCCTCTGGACTGGCTTTTATGAGGGGAAGTGCTGCCTGCTCTTTTGTGTTGCTGAAGATGTTTTATTAATCCTTTCCTACTTCCTTATTTGCCAGGGAGAGGAATAGTGTAAATGAAAGGAGTGGAGAGAATTCAGGTTTTGGCAGTATTTCAGTTAGAGGAGGTAAAGGAGCCAGTGCTCTGTTAAAAGATGCAAGGCTTCAGGAAAAGCAATTTCTCTTTACAACTGGCTGGAAAACTGCTGCAGTTCTGTTAAAACTCAAGATTGAGCTGGGATCCTACTGCAATTATTACTTCCCAAGTAAATTTCATAGGAGTTTGGACAGCGTTTATCTGTGTCTGATGCAGAGTTTGTGCTTTAGGCAATCTCATTCTTCTTGAAAATGGTGCTAAATAATACCTAAGTCAAGAATCCCTTCTGGTGACATGATACAAAAAAGACTGAAATATATTCTGACATAATAGCTACTAATCACTGCTAAAATATGGAACCTAAGCCTCAATGTGAAATGAAAAAATGAGTAATATTTACATTTGCTTCAAAAGTAGATCCAGTACCTATGTCTGCAACTAGAATCTCTTCTGAGAAAGGGTTTCAGTCAGAAAGCAGTCTTATAAATGCTGAATTTGAGTCCCAAACTTGCAGGATTTCTCCTAGCAAATAACTGTTATATAGTAGTTAAATAAAACTTGATATTTGGACTAGTAGTGCCTTCTAGCCATTTATAGTAATATTGCTCCTTTCAGTTAATATTTGGTGTCTTGTATGGCATATTATGATTGACTTGTGGATGAGGAGTGAAATAAGTGGAAATAGAAGATTTCCTTGGGGTAATGGCTTATCAAAAGAGAGACAGAAAAAACTCAGCACCTTTTAAGGTACTAAGTAATTATTTGGGAATAGAACAGTTAAAATTGTGATTAAATACATTTTGATAGGTTGCTTCATTAGTGGTTAAGCTTCAATTAATGTTTGGTTGGCCTTCTTAGTTTGCTTTCACTGGAAAAGTCACTGATCTGAATAGTTTCATTAAATACTTGCCTATCACTTCAAGTCACTTACAGTCTGATTTTCAGCAAATAAATGTAGTTAAAGCCTGTCAGCAGGTAGTTGCCTTATCCCTTTTAGTCACTGCCAAAGCAAATAACAACAGGTCAAAACTTATCCTTTTCTGGGCTTTGATTTTTTTTTAAAGAAACTAAAATGAAGACACAAGATTCACTTAGAATTATCTCTCCAGGGCTGGCTGAATTCCAGGCTTCACTCAGATCACATCCCTGGTCCCCCTGTAATAGTCATAAATGTAAAGGTTGTGACAAACATGGAGAGCCACCACTCCTATCTTTAGTGTGGCTGGAAAAGTGTGCTACCCACCTTGTCCCTTCTGAAGATCTCCCCTAAGCAAAAGCAACAGTCCAGCCAGGATGAGACATGTGGAACCATGCTTGTGGAGGGCCCCAACTGGAAGTGGCCTCTGGACCTCCATTTGGGGATGGATGGTGGCTGATCTGCACAAAAAACTGCTTTGGACATGGTGGGATGAATCCTGCAGCACTGTGCACCCTTCCCAGCAGGCAGGACTGGAGCTGTGGGGGTGAGGAGAAGTGTCTTCGGCATTCTTCCTCTCCGGGTAATGTTTTAGTGGTCAGATCAGCTTGTACTTCTCAACAGGGTACACAGAAATTGTTTCCAGTGAATCCAACAATTGAAAAAGGTTTTGCAAACAAATGAAAATAGTTTATGTACCTGGTTAAAGAAAAGAAATCTTTGCCTTTTATGGAGTGTTAAGATGTCTCAGTTTTGCTTGATTGTCATGGTTAACCTCTGGTGACGCTCACACAGAGGCTGATGCTCTCTAATTCAGACCCTCAGAGCTCTCGCTTCACCTCAGGACTACTCACGAGCACAAAAGCAAACATTGACCAAAGTACCTGTTTGACTGAAGCAGATGAAACACCTGGAGATGTTTGCAGGGTTTTAGCCCAATACCACTTCAAAATGATAAACTGAAATAATAAAATAAATTTGTGTAACTGTAGTCACTTTACTTGTAAAATTTCAGCGTTGCAAATCCAGGTCAGAAAGACCTTGCTAACAGGAGATTGCATCTACAACTTCTCTTAAGAGAGAAAGAAAGAAAGGAAAACAAAGGAAGGAAGGAAGGAAAACAAGAAAGGAAGGAAGGAAAGCAAGGAAGGAAGTAATAAGTAAAAAAGAAAGAAAAAATAAATAAAGAAAAAAGAAATGAAGAAAAATAACATTTTTGCCATGTAACCATCTTCTGTTAATTTTTAAGTTTGCTTTGGCACAAAAATCTACGTCACAGTCAGAGTTTTGTATTGGGATATAATCATCCACCTTTGCTTCCAATTTTAAAGCAAATTTAAGAAGATAAGAGGAGAAATTAGACAAGTGCTTTCCTTCCCCCTGGAGGCTGAAGGTGACACTTCTGAGCTGTAGTTGGTCTCTTCTAAATCCTGGCCCTTGCAGCTCAAGGCTTTCAAAGAGTGAGGGTGTGTCACTGCAGCTGCTGCATCAAACAAAATCAAAGAGATTTGATTACTATAAACTTCAAAATCAGTGCCATCTCTCCTTCACAAAATACTTCAAACACAGCAAGAAATGTCATCTCCCAGATGACGGAGGCTAATCTACCTAATCTCCTCTTTTCCTCGCATCTGAATGCAAACTACTGGAATATACCCAATTACCTCTCACCAGTCAGAAGAAATTCCTCACTCCAGCAGTGTCAGTCAGATTTCAAGAGGAGATTTATAGTCCTTTTGTAATATCAACATGGCTTCTGAACCTGTAAAGCAAAGCAAAACAGGACAGACAAAATAGCAAGCACAAACTCCCTCTTGCCACTCTGTCAGAGTGGGTGTTTAAAAGATTCTGGGTGAAATCTGCACTTTGATTTGAAACCTCTGTTCAGTGGATGTGGCAGGGAATCAGAAGGATTTGCACAACTGTCTATCGTGACAGTGTGACTATATTATTTCAGGCAGTAAATTTTCATAACACCATCAGGTTTTTAATCTAGAAATTCCTTAAATTTACGGATGAAAGGCTTGTTTCTGGTGCTGTTACTTGTTGCTTACAGGAGCTTTGTGCAGTCAGTGAATTCTAAGACTGAAGCACATATGTAAGTGTACACCAAGCTTAAACTTTTTTCTTCACAGAATTACACTACCTACTGTTTAAAATTGCTGACACCACAGAAAGCTAATTTTTTTGCTACTGTAAGAAATTTCCAACACCACATTGCTCAGTGAACAATATTTCTTTGTGGACTAACAATGTTTTTGGTTTCATGGTTTCTAGTGTTATTTTACTCTTAACCTGTTTGCCTTCCACTCATTGTTTTGAATCAGACATTTAAAACATCTGAGTATTCAGTGAAACTGTGCACATTTTTCTCAGTAGTCAGAAAATGCAGAAGTGCTTATTCTGTCCCCCAGTCCCTGTGAAACATTAAACAAACAAACACACGAGCAGGATTCTACATGTGGTCTGCTTCATGATGTAGTACAAGATTATACATTAAATGTTTGGCTTTAAGCTTGGAAAAAAGAACAATTCTAAATCCCTCTGTGAGGTTATGTAGCAATTTGAAAGAAATTTAAATGAAACAAACCTTTTCCCTTTCTGCTTGTACTTGCATCATGCCTGTAAATCAGTGCAGTAGTACACAAAAAATTCCTGTGCCACAGTGTAATACAGTCATATTTTCAAATTCAGTTGACACCATTTAAGAACTCATTACAAGTTGATAGTCACACTAAGATAATGACTGAAAGTATTACCCCTTGTAGAATTAATTAACTTGATGTACATATTGAAATGAGAGACAAATAAAATCACTTAATGTTTCAGTTAGCACTATTTAAACTTGATTCATACTTTCTAAAAAAATACGTTGACTATAGAAAATTTTTTATGAGTCTGACTTAAGTGGTTATTTTAGAAAAGTAAAATCTAGGCTCTAATATTCCTTAGAACTTTCCTGTATTTAAAGAGCCCCTTGGAACCAGTCACAGTGAGATTGCTGCCAAATTTCCGAATGCTAGTGAATTAAACCTAAATAAAGCAACTGGTTGCCAGACAGGGCAATAGTCTGATGCTTTTGGCATTAAGAAATATGCATATGAAGTTTTGGTATTGGGTTAGTCAACCGTGGTGATTGAATGGAAATGAAATTGAAGACCTCAATGGAATTGTTTCAACTCCAGCAGTAAGCTCCCTGCTGTTCCTGCAGGCACCACCCGGTGTGCCACGCTGGGACACAATGAACTGGGGAACAAAAGGACAACTACTGGAAAAAACTACTAAAAGAAACTTTTAACTTCTGTCCATAATCCCAGGGTTTGAGGAAAGTCAGGTGCAGGGCTGCCTTTTGGCTGAAGGGTATAGGAGAACAGGGAAGAAATAAATTTGGTAGGGTTATACTGCCCTTTTTCAAGAAGAAAAGCAGGTGAGGAAGAAGATTGGGCTGGGAGCAGTGCTGGAGCCCTGTCCACCATGGTCTGAGCAGCTACACTGAGGGACAAGGGACGGAGCACTGGCAGCAGTGCTGGGGTGCCTGGGGAACACACAGCTCCTGCTTCACTGGCCCTGGGAGACCAAGGAGAGAACTGGACCCACAAAAAGCCAGCTTTGCTCCCTACCTACTTTTCTGAATCTTTTCTGTGGGATTGGGTGGTACCAAGAATGGCTCCATAAGTCCAGCAGTGCCTGAAATGGCAATACAAATGTTCAGAATCCATACTGTGGCATTATTAAGTTACTCGGGTGAACTTTTTTACATCAGGATTTCCTGTATTTCATAATGCATCCAACAGTTATATTGGCCAGTGGACAACAACCAATGAGAGCAAAGAAAAATCAACTCCCATCATAGTAAAATTCACAGCAGACCGCTTTTAGATGCCATGCAAACCCACCTGCTGTTTCATGTATTTGTTTGTAATCTGGAAAGAAGAGAAACAAAGGGAGAGAGAGGACTTTGAAGACAAAGTTACTTATGCAGATTAAGTGCTATGAAAAAAACCTGTAAGGGAAGTTGACTAAGATTTAAACTATCTAGGGAAACAACAAAAAGATGGTAAATTAACTTTGGTGTTGCTTAAAGAAAGAACTATACCCTGGATGGAAAAATACAGAATGTTTCTATTCATTGAAAGACCCTTGACTGTGAGAGCTTTATGGTGTTAGATTGCATATGGAGAGAAAAGTGATTAATGTTGTAATACCTTTACAGAAACAAGGGTGAGCTCCCCCTTGGGAGAACAAGTACTTTCTGCTCCAAAAAGGTGTTCCTGAATTAGAACACTCAGAGGTGAGCAGGATTGAATTACCCACATCTAATCACATATGTAACCTATACTGAGGACAAATTCAGTTACTTGAATGGAGGTGCTGGTTTAATTTTGGATGCAGTAGGAATCCTTCCCTAGTGTACTGTTGCATTCCAGAAGCACATGAATCTCATACAAGGCCTTTGATATCTTACAGTAGTCTTGGAAATGCAGAACAATTGA
Source organism: Drymodes brunneopygia (assembly GCA_013400955.1). Classification (NCBI taxonomy): domain Eukaryota; kingdom Metazoa; phylum Chordata; class Aves; order Passeriformes; family Petroicidae; genus Drymodes; species Drymodes brunneopygia. The sequence goes on from VZTZ01043086.1 coordinate 1,020,409, forward strand.
AATGACACCGTGTTTAGGCAGATTAATTTACTTTTTAAATTCTCCTCCTTTTTTTTTTTTGTGTGTGTGTGCCTTGTTTAGCTCCCAAAAGTCTCACTCATGCCTGGAGAAATTGTTACTCTCTTTGGTGCACAGTTGAAGAAAATACTTATGATGCTATTTCCTGTTCTTAATGGGGACCCATGAAAACCAGCTTTTGGTTAATCACTATGTAGTAACTCCTTAGCCAGTGTTTGTATGGTCTGTTTGCTAGAGCACTATTAAGAGAGTTCATGATCTTGTCCTTATGGCATGTTTGAACTGTCTGTTTCATTTGACATCCCCGGCAAATTGAACATCCTCTCAGTATAACGTCATGTGTCTGCCCAGCTGGCAACAGTGTAATGACAATAAGAGTGGAAATTTGTCTAGGAAAATTATAGAAATAAGCTAGGGGATAATTTTTTTTTGTTTGCTTGTTACTTTGTATTTTTTATTGCTAGGTGACAGTAGAACCAAGTAGATCTTTGATATAACTACAGTAGTTCATATTCAGGGAGCCATTTTCACCACTGTGAGGGCTGGATTTTCCCTTTTATCCTTAAAAGAGAGCTTAAGTTCTGATTAAATTGCTTGGGGTCACCTGCAGTGCACACAATGTCGCATTAGTAAGTAAGCATTAGTAAGTTAAATATAAGCACTGTTAGCTTTGTCTGGCCCTGCATTCAATCACTTGTCGAGGAACTGCACTGACCAACTTCTTTCTAATCCTTTGTATAGTTATAGGGAATTAATCTAATACACATGACATTCTCTCCCTTTAATGCAGTTAGTGGTATTTTCCATATTTACCTCTGGGTTTTCATACTATTTATAGCACAGAAATACCCAACATACATTGGGCAGTCTGACATATAGCTGACCATGCTCAATTAGCTGGAGAACAGACATCCTAACTGTAGGCATGACCTGACCGAGTGCCAGGGGAAGAATTAATGGGACAAAGAAGTCTAATGATTACTAAGATGTTATACAGATTTCTCAACCTTTCCAAATTCCTTTCTGAAGTAAAGTGCCTCCTTAAATTATGACCATCTTCACCTGGTCAGGCTCACATACACAAGGTGTCTGCCTGCTGTCCTCATTCTGGTCTCCTTCACCAGCCACCAGCTCAGCCGTGCTCTGTGCTGGTGTCCTGCCACACTGCCCATCCATCTTGTCCTGATGTGGCTGGACACAGCCCATCTGCCAGCAGCAGCCTCCTCTCTCAGCATGACTCCTCTCCTTTTTTACAACTCTGTAAGTAAGATGTTTCCAGGCCTGCTTTTCCCATTCCTGCTGGCTTTCCCAGCCCAAACTGCCCAAACAGACCTCACTCCAGGGAGCATTCCCATACACTCTGGCTGGGGTACTCTCTCCCTGTACTCCTGGGGACGGACTCCTGGGATAGAGAACCCCATGGATTCCTCAGTTATGGGCTGACTCTTGTTCCCAGTGTAACATACTCTATTTGAAGGTCATGAGTTGGGAAGAGCCAGCAGCTCTGGCTGGATTCATCTTCTCCTTATCTGGTTGGCACAAACTCTACCACTACCCAGTGCAGTTCCTACCTTTGAGACCTTGGAAAAACAAAATTTTTTTCTTATCACCCAGTGTTTATGTTTTGTAGACTTGCAGGGTATGAAATTTTTCTTTGATGAAGCAGATGGCTCACTCTGTCCTCCCATTTGTTTATGATATCTTGACACCTGGTTCTTTCATTTGTATTTATGGTGAGATGCTTTTCTTCCTTGTGAGTGATCAGAATCCAGACTCCTTTTTTAAAATCTCCATTTATCCACTTAAAAACTTGACTGGGGAAGCTTTTTCTTTCATTTTCTTGCTTAATGGCAAGATTTCCCTTACAGAAAAGCTACAATATTTTCTTACGTTGCAATGAATCACTACAAGGAACTAGCTGGGCCATGGCAAAATGTGGAAGTGTTTTTGTGTACATATACATTATCTACAAGTGGTTTTTAGTGTGCTTCAATACGTGTTAGTAGTTTCCAAACCTGACCATTACTACTTTATTTCTGAGAAGAAGCAAATCACAATATAAAGATTTGAGCCTGCCACATGTACCTTCATGTCTCTTATTTTAGTAATCCAATGACACATTCACCAGTGTAACACTGAAGTTAATTTGTCGTCAGTCTTATTATTTGTTTTTCTTTATGTTCTTTCATTTATTGCTGTTCTTGTATCCTGTCTGCTTTCACTTTCATTCCTCTTCTCTGCTCCCATTTCCTTTTCCCAAGGTAAATACATTCCTAATATTTAGTTCCTGCCTTTGGCAGCTACATTAAAGCCTCATCTGGCCCAATTTAATGTCATACATCAAGGCTAGCTTTAGAGAAAGAACTGGAGGCTGCACAGTTACCTTTCAGTTCCCTGTAGAACCTCATCAGTCTAATTCCCTGAAGAGCAAGAGTTTATAGCTTCATTCTTTTAAATAAAGTTTTTTCCTCCTAGTTTATGAATGATTACTACTGCATACATGCAGTACTCCTAAGCATTTTTTTTTCAGTTCTGAGCACTTTACCTGCTCTTGTGAATGAATTCCACAGACTGGTAATACATATTTTTCTGAGTAAAAAAGTGTTTTCTTTCATCAAATCCATGTTTGTTGCTGTTACTGGCTGTCTCCCTGCACTTGTACTAAAAGAATCATGCCTGTTTCCTCTGTGCATTTTTCATTTCTCTCATGTTCCCTCTCAGGCAAACAGTCCCAATCTCTGAAAGTTTTTCCTGTGCTTCTGTTCCTTTGCCATCTATCTCTAAAGCCATTCTGCAGTTCCTTTGTCTTTTCTGAGATAAGCTGACCATAGGACATCAGTTCAAGTGGAAGTGTTGATCCATACAACACTATTTCCAGTTCTTTTTATCTACCTCCATAGGTGCTCACACTGTGTTTGCTTGTTTGTCCACCACTGTAAGTTAATCAGAGCCACAAATACACATCAGAGGTCCTTAGGGCCAGTAAAAAGGGATATTTATGTGGTAGCCCTGTGGTAAGAGCACTTGCTAGGCAGTAAGTCCATTTTCTCATGCAAGAAATCTGAATCTGAACAAAAAGTGCTTAAGTGCTCCTGCCAGAATTTCATAATGCTCTTCCTTCATTAACCTCCTGTGGCAGCAAGTTATGCAGTTTAATTATAGACATTGTTTATTAGGAATATATTTTTTGCTTTGCAGTATCTCATGATCCCATCAAATGTTCCTTTATTGTTGTATTTGGTGCATAGACCAGAAATCCTATCTCTGTGCTACTCTTCTGAGTCTACATATTTTTACATTCTCTCTTTTTTATTCTCTTTGTAGGATATTTTCAGAGAAAATTTCTTTGGAAATTTTTGCCATTTTCATGTAAGAGTTTCCTATCCTCTTGATCATTCCTATTTTAGATAAGAAAAACCAAATAAGACCAAAAGCTGCATTGCTGAGAAGTAAGTACTCCTGCTGTGTTTAAATAAATGAAAGGATAATTATCTTATGTAAATATATATATCTGGTGTAGTTTATCCTCCTTCTGAATTGGAGAAATAGCAATTATAGTATAGAAGCTACAGTATTTTGCAAATCAGTGTTTCACAAAACAGTGAAGGGCTGGCAGAAGTAGACAGCTTTGTGTGAGCTATTGATGGTCAGCTGTGGCCAGGATATAGAATGAGTGTGTGTGGCTTGGGAGACACCCAGACATAGCCCCCAACCATGGCTAAGGCATCAACTGCATGTGCAATGCTAATGACTGGAATGTGATTATGCACTTAGTGTCTGGATAAAGTAATTAAGCAATTGAGAAATGTATGATGGGCATACAATAAAAGATAATAACTAACACGTGATACAGCATAATGGACATAATCAAATAGTTGTAAGGGGAAACCAGGGTCACTGTCGAGGCCAGTTCATCATTTGGAGTGATCCAAACCTTTGGATGGATGGAATCATGCAAAATACAGCTGGGGCACCTGTCAGTGCTGTCTTCTCAGGTCCAGAAAGGAGACTGAGAGTCGAGTGCTCAGCTGAGTCTTGTGGCTGTCCAGCAGGTGGTTGAGTGTTTGCAATAGATGGGTAAGAAGTGAACTGTGGGGCAGCCTGAGCCCTGGAGAGCTGACAGTCCCTGCATGGACACGTGGCCATCGTGGGACAGAGTGGCCCAAGGGACGAGCGAGACTGTAAAGGAGCAGGCAAGTTGCATATTTGATTTTAATAAGAACGTGCAAGGTCTGGAAGGTTTGGAAAATATGTGCAGCTGTCTCAGTACATGGCTCTGAAACTTTGGGAAGATACGTAGTGACTCCTACCTCTCTTCATTTCTGCAGGACAGTGAAGTGCTGGTTTCATTTGTTTATTCTACAGCGACATTTGGAAACCTTCACTCCTTTATTTCATCCTTAGGTTCTTCTGTCAGACTGATCTGGAGTTCAGGCTCAGTACTGAGATGTGCTTCACTGTAGTAAGTGCTGTTCTTACATTAACTTTTGGGGGTTCATTGAGAATTGATTGAAAACAATATGGCAAATGAATTTAAGGAACAATTGTGTTTCAAGGGTTACTGAAAAATGTTCTGAGGTAGAAGAAACATGTTTGTAGGGTAGGCTTAGCACACAGGCTAAAAGACTCTAGAAACTTTCCTAAGTCTGAGGCCTAAAACTCTCCTAAAATTACCTCTAGCCAGTACAGCGTAAGGTATCCTGCATAAGCTATCTTTTTAATAACTTGAATGAAAAAAAAAAAATCAAGGAATCATATACTTTTCATTTATGTTTGGGATTAATTTCTACATCAGTATGAGAAAAGAGCTAAGTGCAAGGCATGTGACTGCATGAGTGAAATGGCAACAGCACTGATATGTTGGGTCATAAGGTTGTTAATCTAAAATCTTCAAATAGTTGGCTCAAAGCCTAAAGAGAAGATACAAGTTTAGGTACAGATGAATTGTCTTGAAATCTTTGTTGCCTCTAGCACAGATTGTGTGGATAAGGGGGAAAGAAAGAAAAACAAGAAAGAAAGAAAAAAAGGGGGTCCAATAATATTGCTTTTTGATGGCGAAAATTTGTTATTTCTCTCTTTTGGACTGAATGCATAGAGCCAGATATTCTCCACAACTCTCTAGGCCTTTTCTCTTGACTTTAATAGTTTTCTATTTTACTAGAAGAATTATCAGGAAATTTCAGGACTGATGATATTTTTCAGAAATGGAAAATTCTTGGAATCAAATGACGTGATAATCTCAGCTTTCTATCTTTGAAGACTTCTGAAATAATGATTGAGAAGAAAAGCTTGTGACTACAAGAAGAAGTAGAAAAAAGAGTCATAAGACTTGGATGTTAACAAAAAATAACTTCAAATAGTAGAATTCTACCTCTGACTTTCCCCCCTCATTGTTAGCTTGTTTTAGTAATGTGTATTATAACATCTCTAATAATAATCTACCTTCAACTTAGTATCCTGTAATTCTGCAGCTCTACAGAGAGAGTCAAGAAGAGACACACATGGATAATTAAGTAGGTTAACAGCATAAAACTTCATTTTTGTCAAACTCGGACCTATTTAACTCTGACTTGCAAACCGATATAAAACATACAGAGGAGAGACAGAATTGATTAGAGAGGTGGAGTACCTCTCCTATGAGGAAAGACTAAGACAATGGGGATTGTTCAGTCTGGAGAAGAAAAGGCTGTAGGGAGTTGGTGAGCATTTTCTACTACCTAAGGGGAACCTGCAAGACAGATGGAGAGGGACTTTTTACAGTGGCATGTAGTGAGAGGACAAGGGGAATGGCTTTAGACTGAAACAGGGTAGGTTTAGATGAGATATTAGGAAGAAATTCTTTACTGTGAGGGTGGTGAGGCAGTGGAACAGGCTGCCCGGAGAAGCTGTGAATGCCCCATCCCTGAAAGTGTTCAAGGCCAGGTTGGATGGGCCTCAGAGCAACCTGGTGCAGTGGAAGGTGTCTCTGCTCATGGCAGGAGGGTTGGAAGTGGATGACCTTTAAGGTCTCTTCCAATCCAAACTATTCCACGATTCTGTTGTGCTGTGATACATCGTAGCATCTGCATGAATTCGAAAACAAAGCAGAACGGTGACAGAGCAATGCTCTAACAACATCTGTCCTTGTTCCTTTAACAACGCGGTCCCAGGTTCGGCAGCAGCAGCAGCAGCCGGCCGTGCCCGCGGTGCCAGCGGTGCCTCCCGCCCGCGGTGCCAGCGGTTCCAGCGGTGCCAGCGGCGCCTACCGCCCGCGGTGCCAGCGGTGCCAGCGNCAGCTCCCCAAGGACAGGAACGTTCGTGTTCCCTGTTCCCGGCCCTGCTCTCCAAGGATAGGAACGTTCCTGTTCCCCGTTCCCGGCCCACCTCCCCAAGGACAGGAACGTTCCTGTTCCCTCCTCCCGGCCCAGCTCTCCAAGGACAGGAACGTTCCTGTTCCCTGTTCCCGGCCCAGCTCTCCAAGGACAGGAACGTTCCTGTTCCCTCTTCCGGGCCCAGCTCCCCAAGGACAGGAACGTTCCTGTTCCCTCCGCCTGGCCCTGCTTCCCAAGGACAGGAACGTTCCTGTTCCCTCCTCCCAGCCCTGCTCTCCAAGGGCAGGAACATTCCTCTTCCCCTCCTTCCCAGCCCTACTCTCCAGAGAAAGGAGACATTCCTCTTTCCTGACCCTGCTTTCCAAGGACAGGAACATAGCTCTCTTTTCCAGCTCTGCCTGCCAAGGAATGGAAGGTTTCTCTCTTTTCCCTATGGCAGAGTTCAGGTTCTCAGATGCACCTTGCAGTCTGTGACATGTCTTATTCCTGTGACAATCTACAATAGCCTGTTTGGTGTTACACTTTTTTTTTTTTTTTGCTTTTCTCTCCCTGAGTTACCTAAAATAATTGTTCTGCTGTATGGAAGCTGAAGGGAGCAAGAGCCCTAAAAAAATCACAGAGAAGCTCTGTTACACAAGCTGCCTTCTTAAGTGCTGTCTCCATCAAGCAGTTGATACGCTATTCTACTTTCCACCTACATTTACCATCGATATAATTTTTCACTTTAAAAATAATATGCACACTACTGGATATGCAAATGCATTCTGTGCTTTTGTAAAGAGCAGAAACCTCTTCCCTTCAGTTATATTCAACACCAAGAAGTCAGAGCTTGGGGAGGGTAGGCCTTCATAGTGAACTGATACTTCCATTTTCTGTGTTAGTAAAAAAAAGAGAGGAACTGGTAAAATCCCGAAGAACTGAACATGGATGATTTCTCTAGTTTTTGAAACTCTATATTTAAAAATTATCTGTCTTGGCAGTAGAAATTTTTTCAGTTTTCCTGTACAGTGTGGCTACTTTTTACAGCACAATTTGCTGTTGAATTCTATGATTCTATGAGGCCATTCTATGATTCCATGATTCTGTTGCAGGATTAGAGCATTTTAAAGGAATGTTTTCTTCTTGACCTCTAATTCTACTTGGTATTGGGTGGAAAAAAGTGAAATAGAAATATTTATTTATCTTAAAAGGGAATAAATATCATAGCTAAATATATGTGTGAATGAGCACCAGATCTTTTAATTTTAATGCTTTTGCAGTTTCTCTCTCCCAATAGCTGGAGTCCTGAATTAGTCATACTTGCTTCAAGCAGTCATCAAGAGATTTGCTTCTGACAGTAAAGACAGCAGCATAAAAAAACTTGCACAGGCTCTCAGTGCCATGCACCATATTTACGAAAAGACTGGGACAGCCACAGCTACAAAAGAATGATCTGCAGTATCACTGCCCAATGCCCAATGAGCAGCCTTCCTTTATTCACAAAAAATGCCTGCAAATTAGTCTTTCTATCATTTTAATCACCTCTCTGATTAGATCTCTGTTAAAAATTCACATATAATTCCTTCCACATCATTCTGCTGGAAACCAAAGAGCTTATAAACCTCTCAAAGCTGCAGTCTGTGAATTTCCCTGAACTGGCCCAGCATTGACAGGAAAACATCACCAGTGATTATTTCTGCATGTTGTGATCTGTCCCAGTGATTCCAAGAGACAGATATTTAGTTACATGTCTTCTATGGGTGACTTACAGCCAAACCCATCCTAAATAAGTAGGAAACGTGGATAGTTTGAAACACTTTTGTAATGCCATTTGTTATTGAAAATAGAGAGGTAGGTATTGCTAGTGTTCAACAAAATTGCATTTTATCTGATTTTTTAGTCTTAATCAGCTGACGTTGACTTTGATCAGACTCAGCCACTGACTGTCCTTTTGTTTTCTTCCAAGACTTGCTGGATGTTCTGCTTTAATGACCACTGCTGTGATCTGAGGAGTAGTAGGTCATAGCTGCCTGAGGGTGCTGCTTGATCAAAGTCAGGAGAGTGCATGTTTACCTTTCTGCTTTACCCCTGAACCTGGATAAGCACATTTCACTGGCTTCCACACAAACTCCACGTTTGGTTTCTCTCCTTCAAAAGGCTCACTGTTTATAATGCAATGCAGTGTTGTAACAAAGTACAGTATAGCATGGGATGTATTTGCATATAAAGACATTTGCCCTGGGCTAATAGGAGCTATGAATATTTCTATTTGCTTTTGAACTACTACAATTTTTAATGCTTTATTTTAGAAATACTACTTGTAAGGGGTGCACACACAGTTCCTTATGTTAACTGCAGAAAAGATATTATGTGGTATTTGCTTTAGAGAAGTAGCTGAGATATTCTGCAAAAGTAAAGTATTGTAACTTTTGTACTTATTTGAAATAAAACGTATTTTTTTGCCTCAGTGTAAAAAGCTTTGAACGTTCAAAACATTTAATTCTTATTTGAATTTGAGTTGCCACTTTCCCCAGCTATTTATCCTGATCCTCATGAGCTGTCAGGGATGAATCACTCTGCCAAGAAGCCATCCTCCTGGAGGATATAAGCAAGGTTTTCCTCTGAGCCAAGAGCTCCAGGGTGCACAGGAATGAAGCAGGCTGTTTGGCATTGTGAGTCTGTTTTCCCTTTGTAGACTCACAATTCTCCTGGATGCCACTGACTTGGTGAGAAAAAGTCATGAACTTGATCCAGAATCCTGAGACACCTGGCCAACTCCTTCAGCCTTTTCAGTGGGGCCCTTTAAGCTAAAGAATTTGTTTATAGTAATATTTATCCCTCGCAGACATTTTCCTGGGGCGGTCTCTCTCATACTTCTGCTCAATTTGATTAGTTGCCATAGTGACACTTATTTGTAGAGTTTAGAGTTGCTCATAGCAGGTTTCTCTAAATGCCAGCCACATGCATGCCATGTTAATAAGACAAAGTCAGTCCTATTTCTTTCCCTATGTGCTCTGATTTTGCTTTACAGTTAGGAACATCCTTGGAGAAAAAAAAAAACAAACAAAAGAAGGTGGCTTGGGGCTGGTTTGGACACAGGATCCAGGCCTGTTAGTTTATTATTCTGGATGGTGTTTTTGACTGGACTTGTTCTGTCTGAACTGCAGTAGCAGCCTCTGAAGGACTGTCTGTCTGCGTGAGCTATTATGTAAGCTGGGGAAACCTTCCACTACAGCAAGGCTCTAGACTGCTCCTTTATTTAAAATGCAGAATTACGTGAAAAAACAATTCACTTGAGTGGTGCCTTGTAGGTTGCCTTTTATCCTAGGCTGAAGTAAGACTTTGCTTTTCTTGTAGGGGAGTTGCTACTATTCTAAAAATAGAAGAAGGCTAAAATCAAATACAAATTCATGTACACACAGAGACATAAACGTAGACACATCTTACCAGTGTGTCTGTCTGTGGAAGGGATAAACAAACATCTGCAATGAGTGAATGAAAGGAGATTTACACACTAACAGTTGGCAAGCAATTTCAGGAGCATGGTTGCATAAAAACGTGCTGATTCTCTGCAACAATCACAACAAATTCATAGCAGAACAGAAGAGAGTTTGGAAGAAAAGAAGTTACTGTTTATGAGCCATGGATAGGTATCCCCACCAGAAAGGCATCCTCAAAGAACAAATTTCAGTATTTAGATATTAGATCATTGCACATACTTTTTCCCTAATTCTGGGGAAGAATAAGAGGTAGAGGGAAGACTAGATTTGACAAGCATCTTTGTCACACTGAGTCTTAGTTCTCTTAGGTTTCTTTCAGAGGCTCTGAGGCCTCTCAGGTTAGATTGACACATTTCTTTCTGCAAGACGCTGGAAGATTGCTTGAGCCATGGATATTTATGCATAAAATAAAGCAACAAACAATTGCAGGAGTTCACAATAGCATATGGCTAGAGGAAAGACAAAGAAAAACACTCCTGGGAGACCAGAGGACTGATTCTGCTCTTGTATAATGGAGAAAACAAAGAATAGACTCTCTGAGGCCACAGAAATTGACCTGGGGTAAATGTGATGTGAGTCCTGCTGGACTCTGCCCTTGGAGTTCACAGCAGTCTTGAATGTACTGCTGAGGTGGAGCCAGAGGAAACCAGGCATGTGGTGAAAGGACTCTCCTGCCCTACACAAGGGGAAGTGCCAACCTCCATAGCACATCCCACAGCAACCTTTAACTCTCAGTAATGTAAAAGAGGACTTACAAATTTTATTAAGATAAATCAATAAAATAATAATACAAAATAATTGTTAAAACTGGTTGATTGTTTAATGAAAAATGAACATAAGAGACAAACCCATTTTCCTCTGGAGAATTTTAAGGTAAAAAGTTATAACTATAGAACGAGAGTTAATTTTGAAGACTGAGTTTTCTTCCCCTCTAGTCTTTACAAATGTACTCAGTGCAGGAAAAGAATAAATCAGGTTTACAACAGTAAACCTTCTTGATATCACATCAGTATGTGATAATTTTTAACAGCTAGGCAACTATGCCCTGTAGCAGTTCCAGCATCAGAAAGGAGCCATCAGATTATGAATTCTGTGTGGTGCAGTCAGCCTTCATGAACACTGCAAAGAGGAGGAGAAAAGGTCCTCAAAATCATCCCATGCTACTCAGTAGGATTAATAGGATTTACTAGGGAAACTCTTCAACTCTGTCTCAGTTGGCCAGATGGCAGCTGCAGGTGAAATCTTTCCAAGAAATCAAATTAAATCTCCTTTGAATATGATCACTGGTCTAAGAACAGCTCTCCCTCTATTTAGGTTGCCTAATTCTCCATTTAAAAAATATTTAGGAACCGTTTTGGTTTGTAGAATCCCTTAGAAGTTTGAGAGGGAGAAAGTCCTGTGATTTGAGAAGTGTATTGTCTTTGCCCTATGAATTTTCATTTAGATTTGATTGAGAGATTAAGCCTGACAGGAAGGAAATGATTTTTTTTTTTGTTGCATAGTGAACAAAATAGTGGCAGTGTGTCAAAAACAATAGGTTAAGATGAAAAATCTTGTCTAGGACTGAATCTGTGCAAGCATGAAGCAAAGAGGCACTGAGGAGAACAGATGGTCTCTCTGGAAGCAGGGAGGGAGAGCATGGCCAAGCTCCTTGGAGTCATCCACGCTCCAGATAAGGTGTGTGCATCCAGACCGAGTGGCAGTGGCTGTGCTGGGGTAGTGGTTGCTGTGTGGTAGCTTTGGCAGACAGTCAGTGTGCTGTAGAGCAAAACACCGGTTTGCAATTCAGGAGGTATTCACTTGAAATCCCATCTCTAAATCAGGTTGTATCTACAGACATTCAGCTCATTTTACCCATTTGTGCCATTAAACAGGTAATGTTCTTCTCCTGTGATGGAGATTATACATTTGTGAGCCACAAAGAAATGTGAGTAGTGTAAGAAAGGCCTTGAGGAAACAGGTGACTCTGTTTTAATTGCTGGCACTGGGTGGATCACTGGAAAGAAATATGCTCTACTAATTAAAAGATAAAGGATAAAAATATCAAATGCCTTCCTCATTATATGAGCATCAGTCAGAGAGATGAGTGGAGGCAGGGAACAGTAATGATACACACATGTAGGCTAACAGTGCCTGTAACTGTAGGTTATGAATCTGTTCCTGTTTACCTTGGTTTCCCAAGGAAGTGAGACTTATGGAAGTGCACTGTCAGTCTGTACATCCATCAATATTTCTATAATTTCCCTCCAGTAACTTCTGAACTTGGCTAAATTCCACCAATTCTGACAGGAAGTCATGAAGCTATGAAAATCAGTGTGTGGGCAAAACCCAGCTCCTTAAATAACTTCCTGGCTTTGGCAAGGACTGCAGTGGGAACTTAAGAGCTACTTTTTCAGTGTGATTTGCCACGTAGCTCATTAACACAGGCACTGTCTGGCCATTCAGCATGGGTGTGTCTCAGACACCACCTGTGCTGCCTCTTGGTGAGCAGGGATTTTACAGACACAGGAAAAAGACAAAGGTAATGCACATGGGGCTTCACCGAGTTTGAAGGAGAACTGGAAGGACTGCAGAGAGGTCATAGCTATTTTGGTGGGATCTGCTGAGGCAGGACACACATCTCTGGGAGACCAGACATCACTAGGTCTTGGACTGTTCACTGATTTCCAGTCAGGAGGTGCATCTATATAAAGAATATAGATTTAGGAGAAAATCTTTATATCATCCAAAACTGAAAAGACAACATTATTATTTTTCAAAGTATTTTGGCGTTTGTATCTATTGACTCATGGCTATTGACTGATTCATGGTTGTTGACATATTCAATGGGCTAAGCCTGCATTTACTCTATTGCCATGAAGAAACTATTTAAACTGCTCAAGCCTGTCATGGTCAAAAGCTTGTTCTTTTATGAAACAATTACAAATTGAAAATCTGATTTTGAGTATGGATATTTGAAAATATTCCTTTCTGAGTCTGATCTCATACATTGATCTCATAGATTGAAGACACATTAAGGGTTCCTAATGACTTCAGGGACAGGTATATATGTTGCTTTAGAGTAAAATATACTAAATATAATATCTGACAGTAACTGAAAAGGATTTGTAAAGTCAAATTGGTGTAGAACTCCCATGGTTGCAGAAGATATCACAGCTTTAGTAATCTTGGCAGTAAAGCTCCAGGAGTGGCAGACAGGCCACAGCTAATGGTGGTACAGGTTAAGACTTGGTTAGGACTGCTGGTGACAAAGGTGTTTTCTCCCTTTTCTATTTTTTTAAGAAAAATGATAATGGACAAACAGAAACTTACACAATAATTTTGATAGCATTCACATATTGTGTGCCACTGGTATTACAAATATCCCTGAAAACCTGTCTGCTACCTGTTTTTTTTAAATATAAATTGAATTTTGCACTGGCACTTGCAAACAAGTCAGAACTCTTATCTTCACAGGTCACCTATTGTAAGACATGGTCTAGAAATCCATCTCAGAAACCACTGTCTATTGGATATTCTGTAAGTACTCCATATTTGTAAGGTAGTTACTGACTTAACATTTTTTGGTAACATAATTGTTTCAGATAATATGTTTGTGTTTGAATTATCAGTTTGTTCTCCTTGTAAGAATTAGCCACTGCAAAAATGGACAATTACTTATCTTTCATATGTTAAGGCCACAGACACATTTGCTTATCACAAGATGAGTCAATATCCAAAAAAACATAGAGTTGATTCTCACAAAATTTAATTTCACATTTCATAACAGGTCCAGAAGTATCCAGGAGGTTATCGTAAGTTTTGTCTCTGAGGCCTGTCTTGTCTTTTCCCATCTACACAATACCAGATGACTCATTTCTTGTAAGTCCTGGTTGTTTCTTACCTGCTCCTTGTGTTATACTCATTTATAATATCCTATAATGAAGTTCATCATCTTCCTTAATAATTAAGTAGGAATTTACTCCATCACTGTGACTTCAATAAAAAAATGCATTCTAATGCATTCTGGCACTCAAAATGCCATTTTGGAAGAAGAGTAAGCTGAACAGTATATTATAACCAAACTCAGTGTTTGGCAGCATGCCACTTACCCACGCTGCTGGGGAGGGATATTGAAGGCATGCTACAGACCTGAGATAGGTCCCAAAAAGTGTCCATCACATAGGTTCAGACCTCCAAGCCTCCTATCTCCATTACTCCCCACTGCTTTATGACTCTCTAGAGCAGAAAACAGACCACATTTCCTCTTTTCTGAGCCTGAACTCACCAGCTGATGCCATGCCTAAAGATTTAAGTGCAGTGTACCTGCCAATACCATGCAGAGATGTAAGAGCTGCCTTTGGACCAGGCCTGCTGGGGTAGCAAAACCAACTGCACTAAATCATCCCCCTCAGAGTTCTTTCCAGCTTTGCCTTTCCTCCCTGAACGAGCTCACCCAGGTGAAGCTGCTCTGTGGTGTGGTGGGTGCACAGGTTACTCCTGCACTACCCTGCTCAGTCCTGCACCCCTGCTCTGCACAGAGTCTGTGAAGTTTCTTCTCTGCAATCTAAAAATCAAGCACCCATTCTAAAAATGGTTTCTGTGTGTACCTTTGACATGTTTAATTCTCATGCCATGATTGACAGTGCTGGACCTTTTTTTAAAAATGTGCATTAAAGTTTCAGTGTAACACTGTGTAACATTTAAGAATTTTAGTTTAGCTTAATAATTTTCTTCTGTACGGAACTCACAGTAATTTTTCCAGGCTGTTTTTACCCTCCAAAGAAAAGGAAGCATCAACATTTAAAGTGTTTATTTTCCTCCTCCAAAATCTTAAATTTTACTTCCAGTTGTAGAATCTCCAAATCTAGAATAAGTTTTGTTCTTAACTGTTTAAATAGTGCCAACATTTTATTCAAGAGTAAAAGCTGTTAACTACTTTTGGCTTATCTAGCAATTAACAAATCTGTAGTAAACCAGACAGAGTTACAAAATCAAGCTCTGAGGCTTAGAAGGGTACTGAAACAACATCAGAAACAACACCAAAAGAAAACCCATTAAAAATGTATGTAAGCAGAAAACCTTGTTATAAAGCATCGTAAGTTTGGAATATTTTTTTACCTGATTCTTCTTGAATGAAGTGATTTCTACTCCTAGCAAACTGTTTCAGAAAAAATATTTATACTGGTGCATGCACTGCACTCATGTAATATTCATGGTAATATTCACCTGGGCTTTATCACACTTTGCAGTGTGGATGCCTACAAATGCAGGCATAGATGATAAAACCTGATATCTGACTAAAAAGCTGCTCAGGATTGACTGAAGTTGTTGATGACTCTAGATTTCATAACAATTAGAGAAAGGATTAAGGGATTAATATGTGCTAATCTTGTTATCTATGAGGTCCTGAAACTGAAAATTTCATATTGAAGCGAAACTGGGATAATGTGCGAGGTTGAACTCACACTTTGTAATAAACTCTGGGTAATGGCAGCATAACACTTAGTTTTGTCGGCTTCATTTTGATGATTAATTACAAATCCTTCAAAGAAAAGAATGTACCATGCATTGTAAAACCCAAGGCATAGGCTTCTAGATCCCTGTGCTGTACAGTATGTCCTCTGCAGTTACTGTCTACCTGCAAGGATACCCTTGTTAGGATCCAAAAACAAATTGTGGAAAAGAAGCAGATTCTGTGGAAATATGAAAACCTAGAATGAAAGTTTGAAATAAGTTCAGAACAAGAAAGACTGCTTTATACTTGGTTTCAATTTTTTCTATTTTATTTATGCAACTCATATAGTTATTATCCCTAAGAATTCTTGCAGAATTCTCAGTATTCCAAAGTCATGAATCAGAGCATGAAATGAATACACAGGCAATACAAAAATTTGCTTATTTTTACATTTTATTTTTGATATCTGTATAACACAAATACTCAGCCTAGAGGACTAGAAATTAATAAAAAATTAAAATTAAATCAAATTAAAATGATTGCAGTCTTGCCATCTCTGGATGGCAGTGTCTGGAGTTTTAATGAGGAAGATACTAGCATGTTAGTTCAAAAGAGGTTTTCTCACTAAAAAATAAAAGCATTATCTTTTATTTTAACTATATTATAGGTATTTCCCAGCTGTGGACTATCTATAAACAGTAGCCTTGGGTTGCAGAGGTGCTGATCTTTCTTATAAAATTGATCTCTATTATCCTGTGAGTGAAAAATAAACTGCTGTGACCCAATCAAATGCCCAGTGAAAGGAGGTGGCATATGCGGTATTGCCAGTCCCTTTGTGACAGCCTCCTGCTGGCTCCCAAATCAGACAGGAAGGCGACTCCACGGGGATAAGGGCAGGGACAGGAGGCATTTTAGGAGTTCTGTGAAGAATACGGTCCTCTGGGTACAGTGGTGGCCAACACTGGCTTCCCCTCGTGTCCCAGTTTTGGGTAGGATGTGTGGGAGGAATATGGAAGCAGGGCTGCTGATTTGGAGTTGGATCACCACTTTCTGCTATGTTGTGCTTCTCTGTACGAACACCTGCTTTAAATTCTAAAGGGACATTTAGTTCCTTAGCATTTGTAAAGTGTGCCACACAGTGATTTGCTTGCTTCAGCGAGACTTCACTCACAGCTATTTTGCACAGTCAGAGCAATTTAGAGTAAAACTGATGGAAAAAAGAAATCTCTTGGGGCATGGGGGTGCATCCTTTTTTCCTCATTAGGTGCATTATTTATTATGGCAGAGACTATTCAATTTTAGAATAAATCTTTAAAATTCCTAATCTCATTTTCTATTGATTCAATTTAAAACTAGTTCCTTTTGTAAGTAAATTTCAAAGAAATGTCTTCCTGTTCCTTTCTGGACTTTATGTTATTATGATTTTCTTCTTCTGCTGGTGATGGTAATGTCACCAAAGCATGCAAGTGAAAAATGGCTCCCCTATCTCTTCACATTTGTGTAGTGGCTGACCTGGACTGGATGCCAGGTGCCCACCAAGCTCCTCTATCATTGCCCTTCCCAGTGGGACATGGGGGAAGAAAATAAGATGGAAAATAACTAGTGGGTTGAGATGAGGTAGTGTACTAAGCAAGAAAAATGCCAAAGTTTGTGTGCACATAAGCAAAGGGGAAAAAAATTAATCTCTACTTCCCATTGGCAGCTCAGCCACTTCCTGGAAAAAAGGGCTTCAGCACCCATAGCAGTTGCTCCGGAAGACAAACACTGTAAAAAATTAATGCCCCCCACAAATCCAAAATAACATAATCACAACACAAACCAAAAAATGAATGATTTACAAAAATTCTACCCCTTGACCCATCACCACAATTACAACAAAGATTACCCATGATCATTCTAACTCTCTAACATTGTTCAGGGCTTGTTTTGCCTATTACCTCTCCCAATTACTACCTTTATTTCAAAATCCTCATGGTTTGCCCACATTCTCCACCAAAAAGTCTGTAGTGGGTTGATGTTGGCTGGATTCCAGACACCCACCAAAGCCTCTCCATTGTTCCCCTCCACAACTGGACTGGTGAGAGAAAATTATAATGAAGGGTTCATGAGTTAAGGACTGGGAGAGATCACTCCCCAAATACCATCATGGGCAAAACAGGCTAAAATTAGAGATATTAATTGAATTTGTTGCCAACAAAATCAGAGCAGATAAATGAGAAATAAAATAAAATCTTAGAAACACCTTCTCCCCACCCCTTCCTCCTTCCCAACACTACAAGGAGACAGAATGGAGGTTATGGTCAGTTCACCTCACATTGTTTCTCCCACTGCTCGGAGAGAGGAGTCCTTCCCCTGCTCCACCCTTGGGTCCCTCCTCAGCAGACAGTTCTTCATGAACTTCTCCAGCATGAGTCCATCCCACAGAACAGTTCTCTGCAAACTGCTGCAATGTGAGTCCATTCCAAGGGCGAGAGCCCGCCCAAAACTGCTGCCACATAGGTCACTCTTCCATGGGGTGCAGTCCTTCAAGGACAGGCTGGTTTAGCATGGGCTCCTCTCTCCATGGACCTCCCATGGGATCACAGCCTCCTCCCAGGCATCCACCTGCTCCAGCACGGGCTCCTCCATGGGCTGTGGGTGCATCTCTGCATCCCCATTTACCTCAGTGGGCTGCAGGGGCACAGCAGCTTCACCATGGTGTCACCACGGGCTGCAGAGGAATCCCACCTCTGGTGCCTGGAGCACCTCCTGCCCCTCCTTCATCACTGACCTGGGTGTCTGCAGAGTTGTTCCTCTCACATATTCTCACCCCCCTCTTGTCTGGCTGCAATTACATCTGTGCAATAACTTTTTTTCTTCTTCTTAAATATGATACCACAGAGGCATTACCACCATTTCTAACTGGCCCAGCCTTGACCAGTGGCACATTGTCTTTGGAGGTGACAAGGATTGGCTTTGTCAGACATGGAGGAAGCTCCTAGCAGCTTCTCACAGAAGCCACCCCTGTAGCCCCCTCTGCTACCAAAGCTTGGTAATGCAAACCCAGTACAGGATGAAAAAGATGCAGCTTGTTTGAAAGTGATTTTTAAGTACACTCGTTTGTAAATGTTAAAAGCCACTGACAAATTTCACTGGGATGTTAAATGGTGAGTGACCTCAACTGATGAAAGAAGCTCATAGTGTGAGAGCAGAGGGAAACTGTCTCCACAAAATTGTGAAACAACTCTGGAAAGACTACTGAACAATTTCTACAGATTACCATGCTTCTGAAGGTTTTCTGTGGCTTGGGGAGAATTCCCTAGCCCTGAAACTCCCATGCCTCCTGCCTGCTGCTGGGACAGACCTGAATATCCAGTGATGACCTGCACATCCCCAAGAATCAGAGGACTGGATATTTCATCTGAAGCCTAAAAAGCTTACAAAATCTTCTGCATTTGCCCTAAAACAAAAAATTGGAGTTTTGGATTCTTGGAAACTTCAGTTAAAAAAAATAAACTCACTTGGAACCAGTTGTTAGGTAATAGGCTCTGCTGGATCAATGGGTCTTTCAGCAGTTCAGACCTGAAGCAATAAAGAAACATTTTCAAAAGGACTTTAATGAATTTACTGAATTTTCTTCAGGTTCTATTAAAGACTTCTACACGGAGTCTCTCAGACATGTGCCAGTGAATCACTACAACAAGGAGAAACTCATGCTTAAAGGAATGTGCTCCAGTTAGGCAGTTTGCAGGATCTGGGTCAGCTTTCCACTTCTGGAGTACAGGATAGTGCTTCATCCACCCTGAAATATCTGAGAGCAGGCATCAGCGACAAAACCTTGTGGCTGGTTAGTGAGCTACATAATAAATTACATTTCTTTGCTGTCCAGGTTCTTCACAGCCTGCTCCTACATTACTGTTTCTACCAGACTGCATATGAGCATCTGAGCAGGCTGCTGCCCTTGTGGGCCACTTGGTTTTCAAACAAAGTTCCTTTGTTCTTTCTCTCTTCCTGGAAAGAAGCTCACATAGATAGTCTTAAGGTCAGCTTTTCTTTTCAAAATATTTCTTTCCAGTAATGGCTAAGAACTTTAGTCTGACTGTGTGTGTAAATTATTACAGTTTCCAACATCCTCTCATTCTGTTTTTTAAATTTCTCTCATGCCTTTATCTTTTTCTTGTCTGTTGCCTTAGAATTGCCAAGTACCTTTGAAATCAAATGTCATTTTATTTTTTTACTTGCTTGGAAACTTGTAAAACAGAATCTAGAACACTAAATAGCATGAATATGTAGTGCAGTCACAATCACAAATGCAAACGATGTGATGTGCTGCATTTTGTGATTGTGCATTTTCTGAATGTTGGATTTAAGACCAGCTCAGAATTAAACCACTGTGTTTTGTTAACTTTCCTAATCCTTATTTTATTCATAATTTTCAGGATTCTTCATCCCTTAAAAAAACGTGCAGGCTATCTGCAGCAGGCATTTAGATCTTTGCTCAAAGGCAGAGAAATCCTCTTAGACCTAATTCTTCTTTAAAAAGAGGAACCACTGAGCAAACACAATCCTTCTGGATTTAACATACATGACTCTATCTCTGCTGAGAGATAGGTTCCTTAACTACAGCTTTGCAGACCAAGTACCTAGAATCATAGAAGGTCCTGAGTTGGAAGGAATCCACAAGGATCATCAAAGTCCAACTCCTGGCCCTGCACAGGAGAGCCCCAAGAGTCATACCATGTGCCTCAGAGCATTGTCCAAATGCTTCTTAAACTCTTGCCGGGTTTGGTGCTGTGATCACTTCCCTGGGGAGCCTGTCCCAGTGCCCAGCCACTTTCTGGAAGAACCTTTCCCCAATATCCAGTCTAAACCTTCCTGGACACAACCTGACTGCTCCCTTGAGTCCTGTCACAGGTCACCACAGAGGTCAGTGCCTGACCCTCTTATTCCCCTCACAAGGAAGTTATACCTGCAATGAGGCTCTACCTCTCTGTTTCCTATTGGTATTAATGCTTGTTTTCAAGTCATCTGGATTCTGGAATTCCTCAGCCAAACTGAGAGGCCCATGCAGGGCTCTCTCTGTGGCTCTGCCATTTCTGGGACAGAACTGGGACCTCCCCAGAGTCTCCATTTGAAGCAGGTGATCCAGGCTGCCCAAGCATCTGGGTAGAGCCATGAGCCCTGAACATCTCTGATCAGCAAAGGGCAAATCTTGCTGGCTTCTGAGCTCAAGAACAGAGTTTGCTTGTGCTGTTTGTATTTATGATTGCTCTGCACCATTTATAAGACCACAATAAGATATACTTTTAGCTTTCAGTCTGGGGTTAAGACTTTTTTCCAAAAAACCTTCTATAAAATTTGGTTTATAACTTGTGGTGTTAGTGTTTCTATCCAGTACAGTATCTTATCAAGCCTTGATGAATACTCCTGCCTCTCCACATGTTGACTAATGAGAAAGCTTTACCCAACTCTTGAGAGCACATTGCTGATTTGTTAGGACTGGGCAGGATTTAGGCATTGTACCACTGCCTGGGTGTCTGTAATTATATGGTTTTTGAAGAAGCATTAGCAGTGACATTCTGAAAGCCTGCAGCTGCTACCAAAAATGAAGCATTTGCATTACTTTCAGTCCAGTACTCTGAAACTAGCACTAACCCTCTAAATCCCACTCCTTGCTGAACACACACGCAACTCCTAGTGAAAGGATGTGCTCTTGTGTTGAGGGGCAAAAATGGCCTGAAATGGGTGGTCTCAGCCCTTGTGTTGAGGCACTGCATCTGTATTGGCTCACATGAAAGAGATCCTAACAGTCAGGAGAGGAAATAAAACACAAACGTGCACATTCATCTGGCTGCAGCACAGCAGTGTAGCTTCCCTTTGGCCGTGTAAGTGCTGGGGAGAAGCTGCAGGACTGTTCAGCACTGTGGGAGCCACCAGTGTTGCAGTGGGGTAGGTGAAAAGGAGTCTGTGACAGGGGCTAAGGTCTTTCCAGCCTCTCCTTGGAAATTGTGCTTATATTTTACTCTTCAGAAAATGTACGATAGCACAAATTCAAATGGAGATTCAGTGTGGGCACTATTATGTAAGCATGTGCTCTCTTCCCTCTAACCTAAATTTCACTTACAGAGAAAATACAGAAGGATTGCAGATACACATGAACAAAAACATCCAAGTGTCTTCAGCCATCTGAGCACGACCAGATTTTTGTCAGCCTTCTGAGACCCTTGATTTCATCTTCCTTTCCATTCTTTGGCTCTCCTTTGGCTGTTCTCCTTCTGTCCTGTTTACTGAAGCAGAGCTACTCAGAGCACACCATATTCTGTTACAACTTCCTAGTCCTTTTTCATCATCCTTAAAGCTTCCCCTAAGGATTACTGAGATTTAATGAATTTTTCAAATTTACTATCAACTTGACATACAGACTCAAAAATGTGATTCTTGTAGCTTAGCCACCCCTTGCAGTCAGCTTCAACTGACTGTGAAGAAAGACAGTCTTCTTCACAGTTGTAAGAGTTGGTAATTCTGCATAATAGGTAGATAGAATAGATAGGTAGATAAATAGATAGATAGATAGATAGATAGATAGATAGATAGATAGATAGATTTCCTGCTGTCAAAAAACACTAAGAAAAGGATAGTCATTTTCTTACAGATTTATTCAGGAGATAATGATTTTTAACAATTATTTAAAGACAGGTTCTATGAGGCAGACATTTAAAGCTGATTATTTTTTCAAAGACTTCCAATAAGTATGAGAGACCATGACAGTGGAAGCCAATATATCACGCTCTGAGTTAGTCTTTGAGTAGTCAATCCAGCATTGTATTTGGAGCATGTTCCATGGCTATTTTGCATCCCTCAAAAATATATTTGCTAGATTGCAAATAATGGGCTGATCAATTAAAATTCTTGCAATAAAAAGTTGGTTCTGCATCCACTGTACTTATTTTTTTTGTGTGAAAAAGCCCTTTCCCAAATTTTGTATCATTATTTTCTCAGAACAAACCTAGTTCAATAAAAGGATAGGATCAGCAATTTCTTTTTACTCTTTCCATAATTTGTCTACATGGGTCTGTAGTGT
This sequence comes from Drymodes brunneopygia, assembly GCA_013400955.1. NCBI lineage: Eukaryota > Metazoa > Chordata > Aves > Passeriformes > Petroicidae > Drymodes > Drymodes brunneopygia. The sequence goes on from VZTZ01043086.1 coordinate 1,042,714, forward strand.
TTACTGCATTTTAGATGGAAGCATTTCCATACTATATAAATTGCCCCAATCTCTGCAGACCGATGAAGTGAGCTCCTTTATCCAGGAGACAAAAGAAAAGGAAAAAAATTTCCACCCTTGCTTTCTCTTGGTTTTCACCAATGTTTTAATTTATTAAGGAGAAGAGCTTTATATATCACACTAAAATCAAATGGTAAATTTAGTGAAATGTAATGGCCACACATTTTCTACTGAGCAAATATTTAGTGTACTTAAATTTATTTGTCTTCCCCAGGCTATTCAGGACATCTTATGCATAAAGCACTCCCTGTTTTCGGGGGAGGTAAATAAATTCATTCAAGCTCCATTATGGACCTTCAATGCAGGGTAACACTATTACTACTATTTCTCCTTATACAGAGAGGATACTCAATTAATGTTCTCTTCTACCAGCATTTCCTTTGGGTAAATGCTTTCTGTCAAAAAGCAATCAAAAATATTAACCACCCTGGAGATGTTAAGTAGTAGTGTTCCAATCTCTCACTAAAAAGGCAATGTTGGGCAGTAGTAAGCCTGCAATTTTCAAAGCTGGATGGTGCATAGAACAAAGTCATGTGAAATCCTAAATTATGAGTAGTCATTCATTATCTTCAGTGAACCTTGGAAGCTGCTGGAGTACTGTAAACATGAATCATTATAGTTATAATGGAAAAAACAACATTTAAAATATTTTTTCCCCACTTAATAAAATATTTTATCTTTTCCAGAAGACACACATTTTAAAAGTCTCTTTACACTCACTAAAGCTTCCAGAAATGCAAATATACCTTTAAGGTCACCTAAGTAACCTTGCCACTGCCTCCTTACAACTAAAACAAATCCCAACAAAATATAGGAATAATAAAAAAAAAAAAAGCCAGCAGCCAGTTAGTCCTCTCTTCAAACAACTGATATCTTCACTGCTTCAGTGACTTGGAAAATTGTGAAGCTATCTAGCTGAACCTCTACACGATTTGTTTACAGACCAGTTGGGTTTTGGGCTCTTCTAGTATTTAGATTGAATTTTGCTTGCCCTTTATATATAGTAGAGCCAAATACTGATGTAATCTTCTGTAATTAGATGAAGTCTTTTAAAGAGAGGAAAATATTGTAGCAATTTCATTAAATGAGGGATATTCTTTATTCCAACGTAGGCCATTTTTTCTTGAGAAATCCCTTTTTGCAATGTCAGAATTGCTCATCATTAAAGGTAAGTTTTGCAAGGCAGGATCCTGCCTCAGCCCAGTTCTCCTTTCCTGTGCCCTCAGACTCTTGTCCTGCTGGTGGGGCTCTTTGCTCTCCTCTGGGATGGCCCTGGCCCACCCTGGCACACTTCCAGCACAGAGGCAGGTGAAATGCCAAGGAAAATCCCTCCCATGGAAAGCTGATAGAGTTAATGTGAGGAGCCATCTCGTCAAAGCATTGGGCTGAAACATAATTCAAAAGATTGGCCAGCCCCAAGTTCTTGTCTCAAGGCAGAATCAGTACTATATGTATTTTTCATGACACAGACAATGTAGGTTGGAAGGGACTCCATTCAGACTCTCACCTGAGGTGTGCTGACTTTGGCACTGGCTAAAAATTTGTAATCCCTGGTAAAGACAGTGACTCCATCATGACAGTTTATGCCAGTGTTTTACTGTCCTCACTCATACACATTCTTCTTAGCAACTAACCTGGATTTAATTAATTAATAAAAACATTAAAAGTTTATGACCTTTTCTGTCCTGATCCAAGAAATCACTGTTGACAGGAGAGGGAAAAAAAAAAAATCTGTTTTCAGTGCTATAAGAACAGCCAGTTTCACACAACGTAGCCCAAAGCTTGCCAGGCTTAGACATTTCTTCATCTGCTGTAGTCATGAGGGCTGGATATCAGCAGGGATTTCATTATAATTACTTCTCATTATTTTGTAACAAATATGTTTTAGTTTCATACATCCTTCTATGCTGGAACTTTCTGTTATATTTATTAAGATTATAGATGTATATTTTAGCTCTGTAGGTTACATTTAACTATTATTATAATTTTTGGGATTAAGTTGCCCAAAGTAAATGTGTATTTTGTGTTTCAGGCTGTTCAGTAGGCTAGCAGAAGGTTTTGACTTACACTGGAACAGTTTGCAGGTTAGTTTGTAGGAAGAGCAAAAAGAATAAAAAAAAATTTCACATGACAGTTATTACATGCAATTATGAGGGTATACTTGACAAATTTTGGTATAATTTTAAAATCTGACAGCTTGTGGGTTATCTGATCTATCATTAGTTGAGTGGATTAATAGTTACAACTGCAACTCACATGCACCTGAGTTCTTCCCTTGATGATTTTGCATATTATTTTCCTTTCCAGGACCATAAAGGACTTTTCAGAGTGCTGTGTTAGAAAAATTATGCCTAGCGAGAGTAGCATATTTGAACTGAAAACAAATTAATTATAACAAATTTCCAAATACAGATTTCCTGATTTTTTTCTTACCATTATGCTTGCAGTTGAATTGTGTTTTTATATTTTCTTCTAAAAATAGGGTTGTGATCTCTTACTGAGTAGGACTGCAGAATAATAAGTAGTGCTGGATCCATCATACCAGTCACCCTCCCACTGCAGAGGCATTCAGAAGTTACAAGGGGAAGCACAAAGACATGAGGTAAAAATACCTTATGGACTAAGTGACTTGGTGCCAAGGTGATTGTGATGTTAAGAGTTGGCCCTGCAGCCTCACCAGTTAAGATACACAGGTGCAATTTCAGTTTTACTTATGAGGAAAGTTTTCTGATAGGATATAACTTTTGATCTGCAGTGCAATCTTGCCTTATTTAACTGGATTTATGGAGAGTAGATGTACTGTAGCTGCAGCAGTTATCCATCATGATATTTATATATTGACCTCAATATTTACCCCAGTTGGAATACATGCTGAGCAAAGGAAATCTGCCAAGTGCCAATCCAGAAAAGTCTACAAAATGTGGCCTTTCCTTAACTTACAGAGAGTCAGACAGCAGTTGTTGTGGCCCTAAGTATGTGGACTGAGACAACCTTTCTGAATGATAATTGGTGGGGCATGCATTTTTTACACCAAAGAAGTGTAAATGTTGTGTTGTCATTTTCCTCTTTAAGTTATTTGATAGCAACAAATTGGGGAAGTTTACTATTATCTGTGTTTTGTTTGAAAGTGTTCCCATAGTACAATTTCCGGGGTGTTGCACTATTAAGTTTTCTGCAATCATGAATAATTTTTTTTTACTACGAACCTCTTTGACTTGGAGTGGTTAACATCTGTTTATCAGGATCTTATGGATAAACAGTTGTAAAGTTTTTCTAATTTAGAAAAGTAATTCAGTACAATAGTATTTGAAATGGCCCTCAGAAATAACAGAATCATAGACTCCTAGAATGGTTTGGATTGGAATGGGCCATAAAGATCATCCACTTCTAAACCCCCTGCCATGGGCAGGGACACCTTTCACTACACCAGGTTGCTCTGAGCCCCATCCAACTGGCCATGAACACTTTTAGGGATGGGGTCCTTACAGCTTCTCCGGGCAACCTGTTCCAGTGTCTCACCACCCTCACAGGAAAGAATTTCTTCCTAACATCTCATCTAAACCAGTTTAAAGCCATTCCCCTTGTCCTGTCACTACATGCCACTGTAAAAAGTCCCTCTCCAGCTGTCTTGCAGACTCCTTGTTAGGTACTTGAAAATGTTCATCAACTCCCTGCAGCCTTTTCTTCAGGCTGAACAGTCCCATTTCTCTCAGACTGCCATCATAGGACAGAGCGCTCCAGCTCTCTGATCATCTTCATGGCCTCCTCTGGACTTGCTCCGATGGGTCCATGCCTTTCTTATTTTGGGGGCCTCACAGCTGGATGCAGCTCTTCAGGTGGGGTCTCACAAGCCCAGAGCAGAGGGGGAGAGTCATCACCCTCAACCTGCTGCTCATACTTCTTTTGATGCAGCCCTGAATATTGTTGTCTTTCTGGGCTGCAAGCACACACTGCTGGGTCATATCAAGCTTTTGGCCACCAACACTCCCAAATTCTCCTTGGGGCTGCTCTCAATCCAGTCTCCATTCAGACTGTACTTCTGTTTGGGAATGCCCTGGATCAGCTGCAGGATCTTACACCTGGCCTTGTTGAATTTCATGAGGTCCTCTCAGGCTTGTCAAGGTCTCCCTGGATGTCATCCCTTCCCTAGAGTTTGTCAAGGGCGCTGCACAGCTCTGTGTCATTGGTTTGTCAAGGGTGCTGCACAGCTCTGTGTCATTGTGTCAATCCCACTGTCCATGTCCATAACAAAGTTGTTAAACAGTGCTGGTCCCAGTTCCAGCCCCTGATGGACACCACTTGTCACTGGTCTCTGCTGGACATTGAGGCATTGACTCTTTGAGTTGGCACTGAGTTAATCCTCTGAGTGTCCATCCAAATAATACATCTCTCCAGTTTAGAGATGAGGATCTCATGTGGGATGGTGTCAAGTGCATTGCACAGTTCCAGGTAGATGGTGTCAGGAGCTCTTCCCTCATTCACCCACACTGTAACCCCATCACAGAAGGTCACCAGATTGGTCAGGTATAATTTGTCCTTAGTGAAGCCATGTCAGCTGTCACAAATCACCTCCTTATTTTCCATGTGCTTTAACATAACTTCTATGAGGATTTGTTCCATCATCTTTTCAGACCTGTGATGAGACTAACTGGCCTGTAGTTCCCTGAGTCTTCCTTTTTCCCCCTCTTTTAAAAATGAGGGTTATATTTCCCCTTTTCCAGTCAATGGGAACTTGACCAGACTATGATGACTTCTCACATATGATGGATAGTGGCTTAGCCAATTCCTCCACCAGTTGTCTCAGGACCCATGGATGCATCTTATGAGGTCCCACAGAGGTTGTGCATCCTCAGGTTCCTTAGATAGTCTCAAACTTGATCTACTCCCATAATACATTCTCCCAATCCCTGGCTTTTCCTTCTGTGACACAGGAGGTGTGGCTGGAGCACTTGCTGGTGAAGACTGAGACAAAAAAGGTGTTGAATACCTCAGCCTTCTTCATGTTCTCTGTTACCAGGACTCCCACTTCCTTTCAGAGAGGGCCCACATTTTCCTTACTTTATCACCACTGTACCTATAGAAAACTTTCTTGTTGCCCTTGATGTCCTTGGTCAGGTTTAATTCTATCACGGCTTTAGCTTTCCTAACCTGATCTTTGGCTGTTTGGACAATCTATCTGTACTCCTCCTGGGCTACCTGCCCCTGCTTCCACCTTCTGGAGCTTTCTTTTTGTGTTTGAATTTTTCCAGGAGCTCCTGGCATTTTTTCTAAACTTCCTTTTTGTCAGGATGCATTGCTCCTGAGCTTGTAGGAGGTGATCTTTGAGTATCAATGAACTTTCTTGGGATCCTCTTCTCTACAGGGCTTTATATCCCATGGTACTTTATCAAGCAGATCCCTGAGGAGGCCAAAGTCAGCTCTCCTGAAGTCCAGAGTAGCGAGCTTGCTGTGCCTCCTCCCTGCTGCCCCAAGGATCTTGAATGATATCATTTCATGGCCATATCAGCCCAGTCTGCCCTTGAGTTTCACCTTCTGCACCAGCCCCTCTGGCCTCTCTTTCATCAGCATTAACTGTGATGAAGAGAAAGATAATACCTATCCAAAACTTCATCTTGGTAGCTTCCTGTCCACTTGCATCAGCCAGTGCTGGGAAAGGAGCTCATGACATTTAAAGGTGGTGCATGGTGCCAGCACGTAACCAACTACACAGTTTTCTGTTTATGCTGAAAGCCCTCCTTAGTGCAAGTTAAATAGTCTATTGTATTTAGACTCTAATCTAGCACACACAGATGTTAGTAAAAGTGTTTCAACATGCCTTGAATCAAACACCAGCAGTCCAGGGACATCAGGTGCTGTAGGCACACTGATTATTTTGGGAAGCTCTCTTAGAAAGACTGGGCTGGTAACTTCAGGGCTGTGGTGCTAATCCTTCATTAGAGAGTTCTCTGTTCTGAGGCAGGAGATGTGACATGCTGCCTCATACAGTGGCTGCTGCAGCAACGGGGTGCTCTGGCTGCCTGACAGTCACACCAACAGAGGCTCTGAAAAACAAGATCTCTGAAGTTTTTCCTCTTTCCCTTGATGGACCAAGTATGTCACTCTTATGATAATGTGAAATGTACTCTACAGCCAAGCCAACACAGTTTGGGTTGACTATTTGGTCTGAAGTTTACGGCAGGGAAGGGGTGGATACAGAATCCACCATAGGACTTTTATAACTGAATTAAATGAAGGAAACATTCTGTACAGTGTAACTTCACAATAATTCCCCCTGGATCATGTTCCAAAACTGTATCCTTCACATGGCAACTCACTTGCTGCTTGTCACTATGTAACTTTAGAGCCATTTAACTATGCTGATTTCCTTTATTTACGGTTCAGTAGTCAAAAGAAAATTAACTGGTGTCTCTGCAGTGTACCAATATTTGTGCTCTGCTTAATGCTCCATATAATAATTGCATTTCCTGAGACAGCATTTAAGATAATTCATAGAAAGCTGTCGGGGAAAAATGAGAACTTCACACTGAAAATACTCAATTATATGTTAGAATATTTAATTTATGTCAGATGTTGCTCTCCATTTACTTTTTGAGTCTAAAGTTAATGTGCTAGCTGCAATTCTAAAGGTAGAAGGAAAAGAAGTTAAGTAGTCCCTTTTCAAAGTTCCTCTTTGTTCTGTGCGTGCCTTTGTATCATATCTCAAAAAGCTCTCCTCCAAAATGCAACATTTGAGAGTCTTCCTTAAGGTCTAGACTACTCAAATGAATTTTTGGCTGAACAATTAGTTTTGTTTCTTGTCTTCTAACTTTTTATTCATGAGCAAGTGCAGACATCTGATGCTAAGAAAGGCACCTGCATCTTTTCTAAGACAGTGGCATTGGGTCTGCTATTTCATATGTTGTCTAGTGCAAAGAGGAAAGAAATAAAAATAAAAGATGAAACAGATTTAATAAAGTGCCTATAAGTACAACACAATTTCTATTCATAGCACAACCCTATCAGTTAAAACAGTCAAGATGTTTGAAAAACTTCCATGGATTATTAATTATCTATTGCAGTTTTACTTAATTTAAAATAAACAACAGAAATAAATCGTGTCTTTCCCTATTTAAGGCTTATATAACCCCATATGGTAGTTCTGTATTTAGGAATATGATTAAAAGGAATATGATTAAAATAAGAATTTGTTCTGTGCCCAGTAATGATGCCTATGAAAATACAATCCAAAATATTCTGGAGAGAGAACACTGCTTCCAGGTTATTATTCATGGCTTTTCAATGAAAGCAGCAATGCACCAAGCCACAGATGGTGCCCTTTGGGTCACAGAGAGCCATACAGTGGGGAGGGTGAAGGCTGCGTCTCTGTCTTCACCCTTTGTTCCCAATCTTTCCATCATTTGAAGATCTATTTTTAAAAAGTCAGGTATAAGGAAGAACTCAGTCACACCCTTAAAGTGTCTGAATTCAGCTCAGAATGGGATGGACTTTGCTAAATGTACTATTGTTGTGCTTTTAGCAGTGTATCTCCAGGTATGTTCAGGAAGGTGAATTTTCCTCCATCCTATCTCTTACTCTATGAGCATATTCTGCAAGCCCAGCACCAGGAATGGTGCTGCAGAAGCAAAGTTATTGCTGGGAGAGGAATATCATCACTCATTGTCTTGCTGACCTAAGTCCATAATGTGTCTGATCTGTACTTTTTTCCCCATTTGTTTATTTATAGATTATAATTTGAAAAGTTTGCAATATATTATTTAATAGCCTTAGAACTCATAGTCTCTGTGTTCAAAACAGAAAACTTAAAAAGTAACATAAATTGGAAAAATGCTTACATTGAGCTATGAGGAGCTTTTACTTCTTACTTTCTGGGAAGGGATTTTGCTATTAATTCCAGGAATTCCCCTGGAATCCATTGTTCTTTTCAGCTATGCAGCCATGCTGCATTGTGCATCCTGCTCCTCTTTGCTGATCTTTTCCTGATACTCCCCAGCAGCTGGAACTGTTTGGCAGGCTGCAGCCTGGGCCACCCAGCTGTGCCTGGCACATGGGGTTACAGAATGGGAGAGCAGCCGGGCACGGTGCTGCAAATGAGTGTGAAACAGGTCGAGCTGCAGGGGAGGGAGTTTGGGAGCTAAACGTGTGAGACTCCCCCTGGATGTGTGAAATTTGTCAGGTCTGCACTGTGAAGGCAGAATTTAAAAATCTTTCTAGAAGGGTTGGAAACTCAGATTCCTCTGAAGCCCAGAGTTAAGCTTGTTAATGGTTATGTATCTTTATTACAAGAGTCTATTTCTTCTGGCAAAGGAGGGAGCGTATTCCCTGTGATACTTCAGGCCATCTACAGAGTAAGTGTATTTAGTTACTCTGAACTGGTCACGTAACCTTTTAAAACATTAACTTAAAGAATCCGGTCCAATCACAGCCCAGCCCTTCCTGTATTTCACTATGTTGTTCAGCTTTAAAAAAAGGAAACCTTGTTCTAAAAAGCTTTATAGCCCAAGTTCTATCTACATGAACTGTTTATTTAGGCAGGAAGCTACTCAACTACTATTTTTGGAAATAATGGGAAAGTGGTTGCATAGACAAGAGTTTGAATAATGGCATTGTTTTCTTTTATTCAAAGCTACCAGAGCCTTCTCATTAGGTTTAAAAATTCAGTTTAGGATCTTAACTCTATCTCTAATTTCCTATTTTGTTCTCAGGCTAAACATAGAGCAATGAACAATATCCACAAACAATAAATAACCTTTTCGTTCTGTTTAATCTTCATAAGCAAAATCAAGTAGCTTTAGTAGTAGTAATAGCTATTAAAACAGAATGAATAATTAACATTCTGTCCTTCCTTAGCCTACAGTCCAGCATAGAGACTTTTGCCTGTTATGGATTTGTTGTCTGTAGTGGTAAAGTTTTTGGAAATCTCTTTGAATTGAGATAAAGCAATTAGTTTTAATTCTTGACACAGGATGTAGGGCTGACTGAAGACAATCTTCTTCAGCTTCTCCAAGAGCTCTGATGATAGCTTTTAAATTCCTGTATAAATTACTTCATGACAAATAGCTAATTTATCAAGCAAAATATAAAGACTTTTAACCCCTCTAATTCTTATTTTTTTATTAATTTGTTTTTATTCCTGCAAAACATGGTAGCATTGTGTTTTTCTGACTAGGGAGGTAACAACAGAGCTGTTAAAAAAATTCCTAACACATTCAGTGCAATATACATAAACCAAAAATGTTCATTTATGTGTCTAGAACATCCTCTGAGCTGTAACAGGGTTGAAAAATACAGTGACTGTAACAAAGAGAAGGAAATTATAAAAACAAACAAAAATTACTAATAATGTATATTTATTCTAAGCTCTGTCACTGAATGTGGAAATCTGGTTTGGAGGCTTCCAGATTTCAGACTCCTTTCCATGCAAGCACTGTTTTGGGGCCTGCTAGCTCCCCACCTTGCTCTGTCAGTGGAATGATGGATGGAATGGCTGAATGGAGGCACTGGGACCAGGGCAGCCCTGGCAGCGAGGAACACTCAGACACACAGCTTTAATGTGAAGGGTGTGCAGCACCCCACCCCTGATGTTACAATATGCTACTGAACCCTAAGTCAGATTGGCTGTTTCTACATTCCCAAGCCACTGAAGACACAAAGTACTGGATGTATGGTTACAGCTTCCTCTGTGTGCTCATGTGCCTCCCTCTCTGGGCATGCCTGCCAAAGCAGCTCACGCTCAGGCATGCACTGCCAAATTCTCAAAACACCTCGTGTATTGCTATCTACAGAACTCCACCTGCTTTGTGCACCTGAATTATAGAGACTTCACTAATGCCAGATGCTTTTTAAAACACATATGCCCGAAGATAACAAGATTTGCACCTGAGTGAAGCCTTTAATCTACTTTTTGCTCATAAATCACCTTTTCTGAGGTCAAACAAAAACCAATGAGCTAGGTAGCAACTTTCTGCTCAGCATAATTCAAGTAACTGGCCCATTTTTACTAAGCTTTTTTCATAACATGAAGTGAAATTATAATTCAGGAATCCTGAAACATCCAACTAATCAGGCAAAATCTTGCCCCCATGCATAATATAGAAGAAATTTCCACTGTAAGAGAAAGAGAATAAGAGTCCCTTCTTCTAGGCAATTCTGTAGTCCATCCAGAGGGTGGCTGAGCACTGAAAGAGGCTTCCTGGGGAAGTGGTCACAACATGAAACCTGTCTGAGTTGAAGAAGTGTTTGGGCAATGTTCTCAGGCACATGATGGGATTCTTGGGAGTGTCCTGCACAGGGCCAGGAACTTGATGATCCTGATGGGTCCCTTCCAACTCAACATATTCTATGATCCTATAAGTCATGCTGACTCATCATTATTACGTTTTTAGGCATTTGTTAGGCATATAGCTACTGTGGGACGCAGTATTCCGTTTGCATGCTTTTTGAGTGAAGAAAGGAGATCCTGAGAACAGAAAACACTGCTGCTGATTGAATAACCATTTTTGTTCTAGTATTTCATTACCCTATTAGATAAATCCGAGCAGCTAAGGATTGAGTAATTCTGAAAATGCATCTTGAGATTCCACTGCAGAGTGGATTTTGGATCATATTGCAGAAAATAATAAAGTCTAACCATTGTTTGGTTTGTTTTGGTTTTGGTAGGAAGCTTTCCTGTAGCTGAAGTTGAAAACATGCTTCCACCAACCCTCACATATGAAAGTATAAATTACCCTTTCACAGCAGAGAATTTAAAAGCACGTTTCTCTAACAGCACCCTGGGTAGCTCTAAACAAGGTCACATTAAAGTTGCATTGTTTCTATTTGAAATGTAACTATGCAGTTTCTTCTTCTAAGTGGCTAAACCTAAGCTTAAACAGTAAGGGACAAAAACTGACTGCCAATTCCTGTACCAACCAATATTTTGCTTTAATGTTTTCCCTTCCTACATAATTTTGGACAGCCACAGAATTTCACAAAACCTCTCCCAGTATTATTTATCTGTTCTGCAGTACTACTTAGAGACTTCATCTGAAATTCTTCATGCTGTGCCTTAACCATGAGATCATCCATCCACTTAAACTTGACACAATACCTATTATCTGCGAGAACTAGTACCCAAATATTATCAGCTTGTTACAACAGTCAGATAGTATTTTTAGTACATTATCTTAATTTGCCAGTTATCCCACCTTTTATACCTGTTTAAAGAACAGACCTAGTATGAAAAATCAGTAAAATAGTATTTTTACAGCAGTCCATCAGGGTCTAAGCACGTATTGTCATATTTGTTCCAGAAAAATGACTGAATAATGACACTGCAAGGGGGGCATCAGATGTTAATTGGGACATACTACCTATAGCATTTTTCCCACAAAATATAAATTCAGAAATATGTTTCTGAATGAAAAGAAAGCCACATTCTTTGCCATAGAAAGAAGACATCACTATGTTTATAAGAACTTCTGTTTTGTTGAATAGGTTTCTATACAACCATAACATCATGAGGAGACTAAATTTGTAGAAGTTTGGGTGGAAAGACAATGTCTTCATTGATTACCAAAGGTAGTAAAGACTTTCTCTGAGCTTTTATGTATGGCCTATGAAATGCATGGTGACTTGCAAGACTGAAGGCTTTGTTTTCATGCTTTAAATTCACTTGATGGCTCCAGCAAATCTAAACTCCAGCTGTGGGAGATGGATGATAAGAAATCTATTTTGTGGGAAAGAAAGCTGAGGAAGTTCCAAGAGACCTTTTAGAAGAAGCTGTGATGATGAGGAAAGAGATCTGTACCGTGGAAATAAAGACTGTGATTTAGACACTAATTTCTACCCTTTCTAAAGAAAACTAATAAAAGTTAATAAAAGGATCCTGAAACAATGAGAAATACTGGAATGCTTTCATACTGCCAAAACACTAAATTCAGGCCCAGCTGCAGGTATTCCTATTGATTTTACTATTCCATTTTTAGTGTTGGTATTTTGGTTAATAGAAGCTATACCTTCAAGAGTAAGGTGAGGTATTTCATTGTAACATTGAGAGTGAGAGCAATATCCAGATGATTTTTGTCTGCATGAGAAGGCTCTAATTGGGATTTTAATAATCTGGAACTTCCAGGAATGAAGCCTCTGTCTCAAAGACCTCATACTTGCTGATTGAGTGAGCTCTACACCTCTAGTTATTTCCCATGGGCTACAGAGCCTTTTCACCTACAAGCCATCGGTAGAATCTAAGATAGGAAAGAATTAATCATCTATGAAATATTTTTCTTCCATGTAAGTAACATTCATTGCCTTCTATTTGAGATTAATTTAAATCAATCTCCATCCCAGTCCCCAGTACAGACTCGGTGCTCCTCTATACTGTGCAGCCTTTGCAGAATGCAGATTGCTTACCTATGTGTTGGGCCTAATTCAACTCAGATGGGATTTTAGACAGATCCCCAGACAACAGTTCCCACAGAAAACACTGAGTTACCATGTATTCAAGTTTCCTTTATCAGCATACTCAGACGCCTAGCATTCAGAGTTCCTTGAATAAAAGCCATTGTTCACAGCCAGTCAGACTGCCCAAGGGAGAGTGTAAGGTAATCTGTACAGCACAGAGGTAGCAGATGATGAGACTCACTGCATTGGTACTGCAGGGTGCCTATGCACCTATTTCTGTCTGGGAAATCTTAGAATGAGGCCAACTTGGTCTTGAGGTATTTGTGAAGAATTACCATGCTATTGTCAATGAGGAACAGTGAGAAGACAAATCTCAAACTCCGTATCAAAGGTAATTTGGTTAACAATAGAAAAAAGATCCACTTCAGTATTTTTGAGACCTGCAGGTTGCTAGCACTGGCTTTGAAATGGACCAGCATGTAGATCACAAGAACAGAAATGGGGCTGGTCAGCACTTTGTCTATTTGCTACTGCACGAGACAGCCACAGGAGACAACAAACATTTACAGGACTACCTGCAAACCTGCTTTCCTGTTGCTTGCAACACAGCCAGCATCTCAACATTGAGTTTCATTGGGTGCCAGATGTTTCAGGCTAGATGAGGCAGAGGCAGCTTTACAACTTCCATCATGTAATATTTAAAGCCCGATTAGGTGTTTCTCATTTAATCACATATATTATTAATTTCAACGAAATTACTGTTTCTCCCTGTGCCTTTAAACAGCCAGTGAATAAAAGTTGGGTTGCTAAGGCAGAATTATAGCCAACTATTCCAGTTTAGCTGACTGCATTCTGATTACTTAATAACACCCAAGTATGTGCAGAATTTGTCCTTGCTGTGAGCCACACAGAGTGTTGCACTACTGAAAAAAACCCTCAGAAAAGGCTGTGCTGCAATGGCTTAAGTGCTTTCCTCAGCGTGGTTTATATTCCAGGAAGTTAAAGAAGTCCTCAGCGAAGAAAAACCGCATGAGTTCTTGCTGTACCGCTCCACAGCGCTGCAGAGCAAGTCAGAAATGACTGCCCAAAGCCTGCTCCGAGGAGCGCATTTGCCATTCCGGCTGCGATTCGGTTGCCCTGCGGGACCGCTGGTGAGACCCGGCGAGGAAAGGCTGCAACGCCGCGCCCGAAAACTCATCGGGACACAAGGCTGGGGGACCGCACAGACGCTCCGCACCCGCTGGCGGCTGCGGGCGCTGCGTGTGCGGCGGGCGAGAGGCCCGGCTCCGCCTGGCAGGTGCCCCCGGGCGCACGGCCAGGCCTCGGCCTCACTTCGGGGAGCTCCCGGCCTCCGAAGCGGCCCGGCCAGCGCCGTCGTTGCCCCGCGCCCTCGCTCTCCATCTGCATCTCCGTCCCTCTGGCCGGGGCCAGCCCCGCCCCAGCGAGCCCCGGCAGGTGTGCCCGGAGGCGCAGCGGGTACCCCCCTCCCTCCCTCCCTCCCCGCCGTCTCGCCCCCCTCGG
>VZTZ01043086.1:1057074-1184935 GCA_013400955.1 Drymodes brunneopygia
GGGGCAGGGGGCGGCGGCGGCAGTCCTGTCCCGCGGGGGTGTCCCCGGGGGTATCCCCTCTAGCCCCCCCGGGGGTATACACCTTATACCCCTTATAGCCCAGCGTGGTGGCTCCGTAAATAACAACAGTGAGGCTGTGACAGATGCGCCAAGTTACCGTCCCCGGAAAGGCAAGGCGAGGCGGTAGAAGCCACCGGAGGAAAATGCCGTATTATGTGCTAAATTTAGTGTCTGTGCGGCGTACCAAAAAGCCAGCCGTCACATTAGTTAGTGATTGCATTCGCGTAGTATTGCATTCTTAGCAGGAGGCATAGTTTTTGTTTTTTTAACGAGGAAAACGTCAAACTCCTGCTTCAGTTACCTTTAAAATTATCCTGGCAGGGGTCTTGGCATTCACCTTAGCAGAGAATTTACATTTCTGAGAGTGTTTCAGAAGCACCTTTGGTTTCATGTGAAAGTAATTATTTTGATATAGTTAGGAGACCTATAATGCGTGGCCAAAATATTGACATGTAATTGTGTTTTTATTTTACCCTACCCTAACACTGCTTTCAAAACATCAGTACCGTAAGTAATTCTACTTTATATTTATTTACAGTACTGGCATAAAGGATGTTTCCACTGTGAAGTTTGCAAAATGGCTCTGAACATGAATAACTACAAAGGATATGAAAAGAAACCTTATTGCAATGCGTAAGTATTGTAAATGTCAAGTCTTGCAGAAATGCACATGAAAAGAAAACCTGGCCCTGAATATTTTCAAATAGGTATTGTGGTGCTGTAAAAACTTAATCTAGAGAGAGCAGTGCAGTCAAGAGCAGTTCAGTATCTTTTCAGATGGGCTATTCTACTTGCATTGGTATGATAGAAGATGAAAATGTTTGATTATGATGTGTTTCGGCAGTGCTTTCATATCAGATCTGAGGATACAGGTCTTTTCCTCCCAGAAAGTGTTGGATCTAGTGCTGACTCCTGCTACATTCGTTATTTGCGTGCTGGATTACAGTTGTGCATTATGCAGCTCTCTGTTCAGGGTTATGGACCTGATCAGCATTTTGTAATAAGAAAACAAAGTGCTTCTCGGTTGTGTAGTTTACCAGAGACAGTATCCTGTTAGAAATCATGACAACATCCTGTTAGAAATCATGACAGCCTGTTTTTAAAACTGCTAGTTTTTCCACATATCTCAGATTTCTAAGCTGCATATTTACAAAATCCTTGCTTCTATTGCTTCGTGCTATTTTGCTATTCTCATAGATTTTGATTAGGAAAATGGGTGAATCTTTGTTTGATTATACTCTACCTTACTCATGTTGCATTGAACTTTTAGATTTTGTTGTTGTGTGGATTTTGAAGAGCGCTTTGATATTTGGCTTGCAAATACTGCAGAAGAGCATTTGATACATGTAGAAAAAAGTTGCTTATTTTTCTTTGTACTATGCTTCTAAAATTTGCTAATTGCATTTCAGTATGTTTTAATCTTTAGAGACCATTATGATATGCTTTGTTAGAAGGATAGCTCTTAAGATTTTGGAATTAAATGTGGTCTTATATGTTATTTGTATATTGCTATTTTCACCTTTATCTACTTAAAAGATGTTTTAAGAGACAGAGTTTTGAAGCTATAGGCATGTTTTAATTTTTCTTTAGAAATATTCTCCTCGACTCATCTTAAAATGTTTGTTTGATGTTGAGATAGACAGTATATGGCTGGCCATATCAGAAAAGTTCAACAGCATATGGCCATTTCTTTCAGTCTAAAATTGAATCCAGTCAGTGTCTAAAATACAAGTTTTGTTATCAATCTGCTATGCTGCCAAAACTTGAAACACCTGTTTCAGCATGCACAGTTGTACTCAGATTGCTTTAGGAGCATATGGAGTTGCATATGGAAGTTCCTAGCTTTCCTTGAAGTGCTCCCCACGGTGTACGAGGGTGCCATTAGACCTCTCCTAACAAGGTGTGGTCTGTTGCTGGTGTCACGGGCTGGAGAGAGCTGTGTAGGAAGGGAGTCATGCTCCAACAGGTGCTACGCTACAAACTGAGACTAACCTCGAGTATTGGCCCTGGATGGGTCCCTGCATGTCGTACTCTTTGAGCTGAAGTACAGGCTTACATCCTTTGCAGTAGTTATAACTCTGAACGGTGCCTTCTACCTATATTTTTGTGGTTAAATTTCAGTGATGTTACTTTGGTTGCTTGATCTTTCTCATGTAATCAGGTACTTACTTGTACTTAATAAGACTGTTTATAAAATCTCCTCCATGCTAATGCATGGGAGTTTCCAAGCTGTGCATATTTAACTTCTGTTGCAGGAGTGTTTTTCATACAGGCAGTTATGGTTTGTGGTGTATCCTTCTGTTGATGGATGAGGGGGAGTAGGATGACGGATGGATCTGTTATGTACCATTCAGGTGCTGTTCTTCCTGGCAGTTGCTTTAATGAGCTTTGTGAGAGTGAGCCGTGAAAAAATAAGCTCTACCTTTGAAATATCTCTCAAAACTGATGTGTGAAATGGGAAGCAGCAATGTAAAACCACTAAAGATTTGGTTTTTTTTTCCATTAAAGAAGAGACAAAATGCAAAATATCAACAGTGTGCATTTTATTCTTAACTTTTAATAAACATAAGTTTGATGGGTTTTATGCTCCCCTTTTTAAAAAACAAACCCTAACCATATAATATAAATAATTTCAGGTGTTCTGTGGAACCATGAAAGGAAGACTAAAGTGTGCTTTGTGGTTTCACCAAACTTTAATATTCTTCAAAGGACAGCTAAGATGTTTTTGCAAAACTGTTTTTAGAAAATACAGTTGGTTTAAATTTTGACAGAGAATTCTTGCATCTCAAAGGTTACTAATTTGCAAGGCAGACACCATTACAGTACTTCAAATTATGATGTGTCTTACTCTGTTTTCATTGGTAAGAAGCAAATCCATTTTTATGTTAAATGCTGCTTGATCATAAAATCTGTGAAGAAAATAATGTAAATTTACTCATACAAACACCTACAAACACTTGACAAAGAGTAATTACTACTAAACTGTTTATGGAGGCCATCCATTGATAAGAGTGCAATTTGTAGATAAAGGTGGAGAGGTATGCACTAATTTGAATGGGAGAAGAATACCATGAAGTTGTTCAACAGGTTTGGAAGCCATAGTTTTTCATAAGGACAGGCTGGAAAACATGCATCTTTAATAATATCTGTATGTGCTTCGGTAATTCACTGGTTAGATAAGTTTTTTGAATATATTTTGACCTTTGGTCTTAAAATAGCCCGCTCTTTAATTTCTTCAGGGTCTGAAATGAATGAATTTTGTTACTTCACTGGTAAAATCAGAAATTATTTAATTGTAAAATGTAATTGTTTTTCTGTTAATATAACAAAAGGATACTCATCTGTGATTGTTCAAACTGTGTTTTTGGTGGAGAAGAATAAGGTCAGATGCAGTAACAGGAGCTAGCAAACCAAAAAGGAATATACTGAGAAATACTTTAATTCGGTGACCATTAGAAAAGGGCAGAAGTATTTGTAAATGCAGGATCCTGCTTTTTTTAAAGGCAAGTTTTTTGCTGGACATCTTGCCACATTTCTATCTAAATGATTGTATACCTTCCTTGTGATAAAGAGATGCTGATACCAAAAGTAATGACTGGGCTACTGACATGACTTCTATTAGTTGTAGATCTGTGTTGGATTTTAGAACAAGGTTAAAGGAAAAACTTTATGTGTATGTGTATAGTATGGCTGTGAAAGGAATCATCTTTTTATCATAGAGTTGTCACGATCTGTCCCCTTTAAACCTTTCCGTTCTCTTACTTGTAGAGAAATCTTGAACAGCTTTGTTCTCTCTTCCCTCTCTTTTTTTATTATTTACATAATTTGTGAACTGTTTGAGTCAGGATAGTTACTTCTGCTTGTTTGTGTAGTGGTTATAGTATTGTACTTTTATCTCAGCTGGGACTGCTGAGTAGTACCGTGCTGGAATAACTTACAGTATTGTGTTTCTCACCTTACTTGCATTCACATTTCATCTGGAAGGCCTCATACACAACATCTTGAGGCTTGTAGATGCACAGCACATGGACACTGCTGGGTTTGCCTTAACGACTTAAGTCTTGCCTTTAATTTGCAGTCTGATTTAGATATGTCAAGTTTCTGGATTGCTGCCTGGTTCATGAAATAATGTTGATGAAACGAAGGGCTCAGACTTGTAGTCCAATTTTGCAGTTCAGCCAGGTGCTATGCATTGCCTGAAGCAGGTGAATGAGCCATTCTTTGTTTTTCTGAATTTGCATAAAAGTAGAAAAAGAAAGGTTAAGACAAATAAAAAGTCTTTGGTAATCTGATTTATCAAATCACAGTGGCTTAATCCAGGTCTGAACCCCTTTTCCACCTTAATATTTGCAGACAGAGGTTATTAAGTATTTGTTTAATATATATGGAAATGTCAAGAAGAAAAATTGATATTATCATCATTTGCAAACTCAGAGCTGACCCTTTCCAGCTGCAAATAACCAAGATGATGCAAGGAAAGGAATGGCATTTTGGCAACTAACCATTTGTGTTTTCCAGCTTGTTAAATGATTGAATCATGTAGGATGATTATATGGTAACTTATTCTTATGGATGTTCATATAAATTCTTCTTTTGACAGATTCACTAGACCGAAACACAAGACTACTTTTTATGCAAAATGTAGAAGCTGAAATGCATATTTTTGGAATATGCTCTCCGCATTACCTTTACCTACTGATGCAAACAGACTTCCTGCATGTGAGAGCACATCCAACAGAGACGTACATTTTAATTTCTGCAGACCTAGTAGCTTCAGGTTCTGTAGATCTGATATACCGTCTTGCCAAAACAACCTCACTATTGCTGTAAATTCTTCTGAAATATTTAGCATCTAAAATTTTGCTAATTGCCTGCAACACAGGGTAGTTTCATTCAAGTTTTTATTTATGACAGCCACCATATGGAATGATTACATAACTTAAAATTTAAATCTACTGTCATCAGTCTTAGTGTGGATTATTAACATGAAGAAAAACTCACCATCACTTTATTTTATCTTCCTTCCAAATTTAATTCTTTGTCGCTTGTGCCAGTAGGAAATAGATAGACAAATACATTTGAAATATTCTGATGCTGTTAGAAGTACTACAGCTTCTATGTGCAAGTGCAGTCAAACCCTACATTTTAGGATACTCTGGGGGAGGGGTAAATAATATGAAAGTGATTTTATATCAGCTTGGAAATGATAAGAACATGGTACAACTTTCTGGAGAGTCAGATGGTCTGGAAAATGGAAGCATTTGCTTTTAATCAGTGGATGAATGTGGCCATTAAGTGGAATCCATTGTCTTGAAAGGTGAACTTTTGCATAGAACTTTTGATTTTTAGCTGTGAAACTTGAGTGGTTTTTTTGTTTTTTTTTTTCTCTACCAGTCAGAAAATTTCGAGATAGTGACTAGGAGTGTGCTGATATTATTCTTACTAAAAATAGCCAGTGATATCTTCATTTTCAGTATTGATTTAGCAGGTGGTTATTTCTTAATTTATGTCAGGAAGAAAGAAAATTATGTAAGAAGCAGCAAGAATAAGCCTGAAATCTGATGGGGTGACTTCTAAGAGTTGCAGTAAAGAGAGTGCACAGAATAAGCAGGCTTTTAAAATTCTTCATCCTCAACTGGAGAAGGAACAACCCAGCAACTCCCTTACAAACCTTCCTAGAAAGCAAGGATCTGTACTTTATCACTTTATTAGCTTTATTGTATATTGAAGACTTTCCTGTTAAAATATAATATTAAATGGGTAATAGAAATAACAGAATTGCTAGAAAGACAGCTGGTAAGGGCCTCAACTCAGAGCCAATTACATTTATATCTTTAAAGTCCATTACTTCTTGCTCACCATTGCATGAGTATGAACTCCAGTATTTGAGAACATTTGTCCCTCCTCAGCAATCTTTTCTTTAAACCAAACAGTTCTAACTCTATCCTCATCCTCACTGATCGTATTTTATGTTAAATCTTGTTTCTTTACCGTCAATTCTTTCCACGGTGTATATATCTCATCTCAGTGCCAAGTGGAATATTACCAGAGCTGGTAGAACAATAAGAATACTTGTACATAATTTTTCTCCTAAATCTCAGTACAATCTTTGCCTTTTAATTTTTTCTGTTGTAAAACCTGAACTATTGTTAAATCATATTTGGATTCTTGTGGGCTATGTTTTTATGCAGAATTGCAACCTCAGCAGTGGTTATTATCCATTATCTGAGCTAATTGTTCTTGGCTAAGCGTGGAATCTTCCACTTGGTTCTCATTGGACTAAATCTCCTTTTTTTCCCCAGGCTGCTTCTCCAATTTGTCAAGTTCATTTTATATTCTAATTTTGTTCTCTAATGTGTTTACAGCCCCCTCCTATCAACCTGTCAACCCTCCCACCAGAAAGCCTGTAAGCACATTGCAAATTTAATAAGTATAATCTTTATTTCATCACTCAGGTTGCTACCTGAAGGCCTGAAAGGGTATTTGGAGCAGTATGTACCACTGTGGTCTGATGCAGCCTTCCCTTCTGTAGTGAGCAGTGATGAATAAGAGAAGTACTTTATCTTCTCTACCTATTCATGGAGTGCTAGATTGAGCACTGAGCTCTGTGTGAGAAAAAGCAAAATTGTGAAATAGCGTAATCGTGGATATTTTTGTGGACTCTGCTTAAATATAAGGGACAACCATGGTTAGAGGGAATATACGTTCCTGCTGCTCAGTTCTGTGTTATTTTATTTGGTTTATTCAGTATTCAGTCCAAATTACTATTTGTGGTATCCAATAATGTAAAGTAAAGCTGAGCCTATTTGCTAGAACAATTGAAGGACCTTTTTAGGCAAAATATATTTGAGTCTCTGAAAGGTGTTTGATGCATATCTTTGGACTATTCCAAGAAGGCACATAAGAACAGTTTGTCAGAGTTGCTGAATAATGTGCTTAAGGCAGATGGTGGGTAGTTGCAAAGGAATTACTAGTGAATAATCATCACTTACACTCAGATCTTGGGAAGAGTTGGATAGTTTTTTATTGCTGTGGCTGCATCTGATTAATGGCATACAGACCCGTTTCTTGGGTACTGTTTCAACATGTTTAATTTACCATGTCCTGATTTCATGTTTGGTCAAGATCTGCATACATTAAATGTGTGGTGGGTGTGCAGGGAGAGGACTCTGTGAGCTCCAGAGGGTCCCTTGGTTTTCATCGTGGCAAGTGGTGGAGAGCACCATGGTGTCCTACAGCTTAGTGCAGCCAGCCTGCTTCCCTGCTGGTTCAAGTGGAGTAGGAAAATGACCCCAAGGGAGATGAGTTGTTAACTTTTTCTCTCAAAGCAGGTGAATTCTCAGATTTCACTGAGCCAGTTCTGTCATGTCTAGTTCCTGATGTGAGTATAGGGTCTGTGCTTGGAGTTTGTGTTTTAATATTTTACCTGTAGGTAAAAGATTGTTGTTGCCCCTGTTGTTGCTGCAAAGCATAATTACAATTTAGTATTACTTAGGGTGTTGCTGGGACAAGTAAATAGGAAATATACAAATGAATATAATACATTTAATTTTATTTAATTTTATTTGACTGAAGACTGCACTAAGCATAGATGTATTTGCTTTGTGGAATCCTGACCTGTTGCCAGTTGATGTCTTGGCTCAAGTAAATGTGTTTTTAATATATATAATTATTGGTCATTGTAGATAGCAGATAATTTTTCCAAGGAAGAACACATGCACGTCCTCAGCACTTTTAGTCTTAAAATATACTCAACATGTATTCTCAGGGGACTGTGATTATTGAGACACAGTTTCAGTAAGTGGGTTTTTCTTTGCTTGCTAGTCTTTTAGCCACTGTTGATGCTTAAGATAATCTTCAGTTTTCTTACTGTTGCTTTCTGTACTCAGTCCTAAAGATTGATGGAGTTCATTTACTTATATTTCTTAAAATATTAAGGCAATAGAACAAGAACCATAGGTGAAATTTTGTGATTCCACATGATTTGCTTATTTTCATTGCATAGCTTGGGCTTTGGAACCAGTTGTAGCAAGCCTGTGAAGTCTTGATAGTATGGTTTGATAACAGCTTTGTGATTTAACTGTTTGGGGTTTTAAATGTTCTAAATCATAGATATTCCCATAACATTTGCCACAGAACTTAAGTATTTTCATCTGGTTGAATTTGAAGTTCTCTGCAGCTCTGCTAATGCTGCTGTTGGTAGCAGATAAACCTGCTGTCCTGAAATGCTCCCTCTACTTTATAAAGCTTGCAGAAAAGTAAGTGTATGTTGCAATCTTTCATACAATTTTGAATTTTTTAGAGTTGGTGGTGCCAGTTGAGAAGGACAACATCATGTCAATCAGCTCAGTGTCAGGAAGCATGTGTTGCTGTTCATATACAATGTCAGTGAAAGCTCACTGCAATTATCCAGACAATACACAATCTTGGCTGAGTGATCCATTACTTTTATTTTATTTTAATAATTTTGAATATTGTGGTGTGCTTACAGAAACTTGCTAAATTTAGGGATTGTAGAAGTTACACTGAGGGCAGTGTTTGGCAGGACTCACGAGGGAAAAGTTTGCCCTAAGAAGAGGTGGGCGAAGTATTTGTTGAGTAACTGGTCTCTCTCATTATAAATGAGACCAGCCAGTTCATGCTGCCTTCAGTTGTCATTTCACATTGCATCTTTTTGAAAAACAAAGACCTTGCAGGTAATTCTGCTTGATTTGCAGATCAATCAATTTCTTCTCTCTCTGCCTCCATCTCTCTTCTGATGTTGGAGTAGATGTTACATCAGAGTTGGCCAAGCTATTTTCCCTTGCTTTCTCTTCACGTTGCCTCTGTAATTTGCATTTGTACTAGGGGAAAAGTCTGGGTGATAAGTAGTGCAGAATTTTTAGTCTCTTGTATTTCCTCTTACCCATCTCTCCTGTTTTCCTTCTCCAAAAACTCCTGTTCTTGGTTGTGCTGCAGTTGCATGGTGGTAACTAATCCCATCACATCTTAGTATGAGGAGGGCACAAAAATGTACTGTCAATGTCACACTCGAGAGAAGACTACAGCAGCTTAGTTTTAAAAATTAAAATCTAATTGTAATTTGGCCAGTTGTCATTCAAGCATATATTGCAAGGGCTTTTTTGGGAAGTGCATAGTTACTCTTTAAAGAGGATTTCTAAAAATGTAAAACTAGATGGATACTGGACAAATTTCCTTCCTTGCTTCACAGTTTCAGAAATCACACTATGTTTTTTCCCGTTAGGAGAGCAAATGTGTGGAGGTAGTCCATCATGCTCTTCCTCTCTAAATGGCAGCATTTTTCATGCAGGTGTATTGGTGTAATGCCAATTTCACAGATTTAAAAATAAAGTTGTGCTGCATTTTAATTTAGTTATGCCTCAGGTATTTTTTTAAACTTAGCATAAACTTAGCAAACTAAGTGGTAATAGCTGTTTTTGTTTTGTTCTGTTCTGGTTTTACTCTGTAAGAATTCAATACTTGAAATGCAATTCCTTTTGACATGAGAAAACTGTAAATAGAAATACTTAGGGAAAAAATTTAAAGAAAAAAGATGCTGATTTCAGACTTAATTAAAATGCAAGTGGCTAAGTTTGTGGAGGGGAAAAGTGGCAAGAGGAAATAAATTGACTAAATAAAAAAGCATGGACTGTTTCTGCTGAGCAATGTGGAGTGGCATGCATTCAACAGAGTAGGGTGCATAGTATTGGCTGTGTGTATCTGCAAATGCAGAAGGGAAGATATTTCTGACTGGATTTGCTCAGTCATGCAAAAAGAAAAGGGACCAGTATGAGGATTTCTAGCAGCAGAAGTGCACAATAAGTGGTTGATCAGGAGATGATAAACACTGTTAGAACTGACAGCATGCTTGATGTGTTGCTGCTGTAAGGGAGGTGCCAGTACATGTTTTAAAGAACCTGCCTGGAAATATTTATGTTGAAAAGCAAAGCTTCTTAGAGGGCTTGGAGTTATAATTATGCTGTAACATAGGAAGGTGTGAGAGTTATATTTTGAAGTAGTTGGTAGGAATTTGTCAGGCTATCGAAAAACAGAGATGAGACTTGTTAGAACATTATTAGCATAACTTGTTCAAATACTGGGTTATTAGCATGAAAGTGTTAGGATTAATGGAGAAAGGTAAAACTGGTCTGGAACTGAAAATGTTTCAAAATAGATGTTTAGAAGAATAATACTGTCTGAAATATGACACCTCTAGTAAGTTTCCCAGAATTTATCTCATTTAAGGATGATAATGTCTGCTTACACAAGGGGAAAAGAAGACTATGCATGCATAGAAAGCAAGGGTAGATGGGAAAGTGAAATAATTTATAAAAATGTTGGTTGAACTTTTCAGTTTAGCAATAGCAAGCTTTCTGAGATGGTTGCACTGTTGACTCTTTGATCAGGAATGGACTGCTATCATCATGAATCATGTCATGAGCTTTTTGTTTATTTTGATCTGAAGATCAAAATGGAGGTTAAACAGACATTTCCAGATACCTCACTATTCGTACTGCTTTGTTGCTTCTATTCAAGTTGTGTCAGAAATGTTGGAAATCCATGTTAACAAGAATGGAAGAAGCTGGAAGGATAAAAAGGAAGACCAAGTAGATGAGCTTGGATTGAGTTGTCAGTCTACTCCATGCTGTGCTTCACCACACAGTCAGGTCTCAGTTCTTGCAGACTATTTGCTCAGTCTGAGTTCCTTTAATTCTATCAGTATTTTAATGATAAATAAATATTCAGATTAGGAGATCCTGTTATAAGAAATGTGACTCAGTTTGTTGCCACTGCAGGTACTGATGACTTCATCCTGCTTTGAGGAACATGCAGTGAAGTGATTGTGATGAAGTTAGGAATTAATGAGAAATATCGTAACAATTGGGAAAAATACAGTTTCTGTTTCATGCCCCCTGAAAAATACTTCTGTACACTGAGCTAGGCTACCAAATAGTGCCCCTAGAAAAAAGAAAATCTTGAGGGGAAACTGTGAAGTGCAGTGAGAGTCACGTGAAAATGAAAACAGCGCATGGGTAGTTTTTTTGGTAGTCTAATTCAAGCAAGGGTGGATTGTAAACATTCTTTTCTTTTTTTCATTGAGATGAGGATGGATATTCTGAGCAGTGATAATTTAGATTGGTGCTGTTGATGTTTTGCATTTATTAATTATAAGCAACTTAACATAACCAAAGATTTATTTTTGCAATTTGTCTTGAAATTTAAGAGATCATTTGGTTCTATGGGCTACCAAGTTGCTTCAGTACCTATGGATATTTTTGTAAAACTTGAAAAACTTAGCCCTATTTATAAATAATTGTTTTCTCCACTAGTTACTTCAGAAAGTTTGCAAAGACATTCTGAAGTCTGAATACCAGCTGGTCAAGCTGTGTATTTATCCCTGTGTTAGAGACCTTTCAGGATGGCTCTTGTCTTTGTGGAGCTGAGACTCGAAAGAGCAGCATTCAATTTCTTATACTGATTAAATGCTTAACTTTCATGACCATGCTTCTGCTGCTGTTTCAAGCCTCATTTGGGTCAGCAGCAGGAGTCTCTCTTACTGCCCAAAAGGCAATGACATATTATGTCTCTTATGCAGAATAACAGTGTGTATACAATACACAGTGAAAGGAAAATTTAAGCTTGTTAAGGCTGGGTGTGGATGAGAAGGAGATTGTAATGTGCTTTTAGAAGTCGAAGGAAATAGGGTACAAATGATTGTTTTTCTCTAATTACTTATTTCACTGTGAGGAAAATGGCAGCTCCTCATTTTTAATCCCCTCCATCCTGTCAGTTCTTTTCTGAGGGGGCATTGGCTCTGGCAGAGTTAGTCTGGTGAGCAAACAGGCCCTTTTGTTTTCTTCTGCCGTTTTTCTTTGTGCATTGGCAAAGCCAACTGGCTGCTTGGTGTCACATCTCTCCAGCAGGTTTCTCACCTCCACTGCAAGCCTCAGGTGTCAGTAATTCAGCATCTGGTGTGCTGTGACCACTGCTCCTGGTGTGGGACAGGTGTGTCTCCCTTGTTGCACTGTCTGCATGCATCTTGGGTGTGCTGTGTAAATGTTTAATGGTCTCTTTGATGTGTGTCCTCAGAAACACTGCTACCAAGGCACTAGTTCACAACTGGGAAAACAGATAACTAATACATGGAGTTAATAGTAACTTATAACAGCTTATACCAAAGAAATTGGAACTGGACATTCAGGAACAGACTTGTAACAGATCTTTAAAGCTGACTGTCTTGTAGATTAATGTTTCATAGTAATAATTATTACTGATTAATTTTATACCTGTTAAATTCTTTTTCTGAACAATTTCTTACTAGGAGATGTTTTACATGAATTTGGCAGTTTAAACATTTTTTTTCCCTTGTAAGAATCTATATTTTATCTGTGTTGGTTTTATAGCAGCAGAACAGTTTCAGGGACAAAGTATTTAGTTTTGTCCATTAAGCTTATTTTGCTTATGTGTATTTCACCGAAACAACTACTATGTAATTAATACAGACAATATTCCAATGTTTACATATTTTAATTTTATTGTGGTTGTCTTTTACATTTAGTGTTATGATGACAATTTACAAATAAGAACCTATGAATGTGGAAGCAGATAAATTATTTTCAAGAGCATGGAGCTGTAATATAGTTGGGGTTCTTCCCTATAGCTTGTCAGGCATAGTAATTTTAAGAGAAAATGTTCTTTTTGGAGAAGAGTTTGGTCACAATTCTTCTCAAAAAACCAAGTTGTTTCTCAACACACATGATATTAAGAATAGTATGTGTATTCATGCAACTGGATGTGAGAAACTGCTGCTTCCTGAGGTGTGGGAGAAAGTTAAAAAGAAGTTTGTAGTAGTGATGGCATTGTGGAGCACTTTAACACAGACTTTATAGCTGTTATGGTCCCAATTTTTAATTTTCCTCTTCTTAGGCATGTGTTTTTAAGATTTTATTTGGGATTTATTATTAAACGTGTTGTTTCTTTTTTTAAAATATATTTGAATTAATGTTTTGGGTTTTGTCCCCATTACTTTAATATATGAAGCAGTGAGTTAGAAGGACTGTCCACAATCAGTGTGTTGAATATTGCCCTGGAAAGCAGTCCTGAGTCATCCAAACAGTCCCAAGACTGTTAAAATGCTTACAAAGTCTTTCAATCTAACTTATTTTGAATTTAATTCCTTACCTTCTGTGGTTTGTGCTTGCTGGATGATTGCTCTAGAAGGTTTTGTCTCAAGCTCTAAAACTGATAGTGTATCTGCCAAAGTTTTTGGTCTTGCTGTGAAATTGCAAGATCAAACTTAGTCTTATAAACCAAGTGACATTTGATGTCTTCTGTACTCACATATATGATGAATATATGGCTAGAATGGAGGCTTTAAATAAAATAATTTAAAATTTGAGAAACATGTTTTTTTTTCCATGAATGATGATCCTTTTGCTATGTGTTTTTGAGAGAAACCTTTAAGAAAAGAGGAACTCTCTTATTTGCACAGTTGTTTTTTATTACGCAAGACAGAGATTAATTTAAAATATTATAATGTTACCAGGAACTTCTATATCCCTTATATACAACACATACAATAGGATACTGCTTTGACTAGTTGCTTGATAGTTTTAGTGTAGACTGTTACAGTTTGGGTTATTTTAGATTTTTGTCCTCGATACTTAGTTGTTATTTCAGAGTAACTTGACCAGTAATGTCTTTGTACATATTCCTATGCAACATAATTGCATAGAAACTGTGAAAGTTAAGGTGAGTCTTTTAATTTTCCTCCCAACTGCATGCATGCCTAGTTTCACATGAACCAAGTTTTAAAAAAATTCTGGATTTGAAAAAGTACAACTGTAAATGCAAAGCAAAAATTAATAAATTGTGTTGTTTTCTCATCTTTATTGCATATTAGTTGAAATGTCTTTATTCTGGAAAGAACTACATTGGTCATTTCAGTATATATATTGCAATTATTATTTTGGGCAGTTTAGGTCAATGAGACAATTTAACAGTAACAGATTTTTTTTCTGTCCCAATGTAACTTGAGAGAATGGTTATGTTAATTTGGAAAAGTTCTTCTAAAGAAAAATAAGATCAAAGAAATAAACTGAATTCTTTCTTAACAGCACTGGAAACCTTCATGGCATGACTTTCTTATCTGCTATAAAGCAACTATAGTAAAAAATCATCTGTTTTGGTCATAGTGAATGAAGTAGTAAATGGGCAAGAGCTGGGAAAGCTTCAACATTTAGAGCTCTACAAATAGTCAAACACCTATCAATTTCCCCAAAGAAATGATGGGATTATTTTTGAATAGGGGAAGCTTAATCACAGCTTTTAGTATGTGGAAGATGCTGGATATGAAGCCATCGGGTAACATTAGAAATATGCAACTGAGCTGAAATATTTTTCCATATGCCACAGTCTTCATGAAGGCTGTACTAAGCAGAGCTTTGTAAACAATTCTGTTGATGCATAGGAATTCATCTCAGCTGTGTTAGCCTTGCAATGGAGATGGGTGAAAAGCATAAAATATTTGTAGTTCCCCCCAGGAAGTCACACCTTAAAATAGGAATGCACTGAACACTCAAAAGGAAAAGATCCTGCAGAATCAGAATGTCATTTCTACTGCCATTTTTAAAGTGAAATACTTGAAGAGTACTATCATCCATTATATAATTTGTTTGCAGAGTGCCTGTTATTGTTGTACTTGAATACTTTTTTTACCCAGGGGATGTTATTTATATAAAGCTGATGGGCCAGTGTACTGTAAAACAATACGTGTCTGATGAAGGGCTGGAATTCTTCATATCCTGAAACACCGTTTTGAGGACTGACCAGTAGAAGTGAAGATGAGTAACTGAAACAGCCTTGCCATGAGTGTAGAGTATTCAAGAAAGTTTGAACGAATTAAATACTCAAAAATACCTTGTGAATGGTAGTATGGTGGTAGGTTTTTTTCAGACAGTGCTTTGAAAAGGACCTTTTAAAAGGTGCTTTTTAGATGTGGTTGCAACTAGTCATCTTAGAACTGTTGCCTGCATCTCCTAAGCTGCTCTCATTACTGGAAAACAGAAGTGCAGATGAAAAGTAATTGAAAAAAAATAATTGAAGTAGGCCACTAACTACACTACATTCTCTTTTCTCCATGGGAGGAATTAAGAAATACAGCCCTTTGTACTTTTGTGAATGTTCGATTCGTCACCCTTTTCCCAGCAGGAGAGATGTGCTCAGTGAATATCTTGTGATTTGATTTCATTTGTGCTGTAAGCAGAGCAGCTTTTACTGACCTTACAAGAAGATGCACATATTAGTATAGTGGATTATGTTGTTAATTTATATTTTGACAGACAAAATATTAAGACTCAGGACCATTTCTCTAAGACAAGAAATATGTGAAGCAATGGGGAGAGAAGTACTTACTGTGTGGTACCACTGGCACAGAGCAGTGGTATATTAAAGTGCACTCTTGGTGTAAGATGAATGGGGAAGTAGAGAAATGTGCCATTCCAGGAAGGCTGGGGTATGGACAAAGTTGTCACTGCCAAGAATTTAGAATGGAAAGGACTCTACACATATTGTATGTTCCTTAAACATTTAAGAGGCAGAAGAACTTAAAAGCCACGAGTGACTAAAGCTGGCAAGTTTGCCTTTCTGCTCCATCCACACAGTTTGTTAAATGATTCTCCTTGCTCTGGTAGCAGAGAGCCTGCCAGGAGTGCATTAAGCATCGTGATTAATGTCTGTCACATGTTTGTTCTCTCATCTTCTCCCCAGCAGGTGGTGTGTATATGCAGTGCACTTTTTTTTTTAGGTTTAAAGAAATCTTTGCGAAGATGCATGTATGTGTAAAAGGAGGCAATGCCAAGTAAGTGGAACATACGCTTGGAGCAGAAAGGGCTTGTGATATTCCTGAATTCCTGAAAACTGGGCTGAACAAGGAACAAAGCATCTGCAGGGAGATTCTGTCTCCATTGCAACTGATTTCTGCTCTTGTTCTAGAGATGGCTTGTGAGCCAGTTGTAAAATAACAGTCTTTGTCCCTTAAGATTGGGTTAATATTGTAGGCAGTCTGGACTGTACTGATCATACCCTGGTGAGTCTGGGATCTCAAGGAGCAAAGTCATGATCCTGAATTTTGGAAGAGCAAACTTCTAGTTGTTGAAGGAGTTGGTGAATGAAATCCCCTGGGAAATTGTCCTTAGGAACAAAGGAACTGACCAGAGCTGGCAACTCTTTGAGGCCACTTTCTGTGGAGCTCAGGAGCTCTTCATCCCAATGTGTAGGAAATCAGGCAAGGCAGGCTTAAACGGGCATGGCTGAGCAAGGATCTGCTCCTCTCACTGAGGAGTAAGAAGGGAATACAAAACTAATGAAAGCAGGTCAGGTGACTTGTGGAGAGTGTAGAGGTATTGTTTGACTGTAGGGATGGGGTCTGGAAAGCCAGGGCACTTGTGAAGAATAACAAGAGGGGATTGTGTAAGTCAGAAAAGAAAGGGCAAGAAGAGTATATCCTTCCTGAAAAGTGAGAAAGGAAAACTGGCAACAATCGATACGGAGAAGGCTGAGGTAGTCAATGACTTTGCGTCACTCTTTGCTGGCAGCCAGACTTCCCAAATCACTCAAGTCTCTGAGCCTCCAGGCCAACTGCAACCTGGGCTGCATCAAAATTGAAGTGACCAACAGGTCAAGAGAGATGGTTCTCCCCCTCTACTCCACCCACCTGAAGTGCTGCATCCAGCTCTGGGGTCCCAGGCACAAGAAGAACGTGGAGCTGTTGGAGCCGGTCCAGAGCAGGCCATGAAGGTGACCAGATGGGTGGAGCACCTCTCCTGTGATGTCAGGCTGAGAGACTTGGGCCCATTCAGCCAGGAGAAGAGAAGGCTCTGGGGTGACCTCACTGGGGTCTTCCAGTACTTCAAGGGGATTTATAAAAAAAAGTGAGAATGACTTTTAAATGAGTAGACAGTGATAGGACAACAGGGAATTGTTTTAAAGGAGATATTCAGATTACATATTAGGATGAAATTCTTTATTTGTGGTGGTGAGGCACTGGAACAGGCTGTCCAGAGAAGATGTGGATATCCCCTCCTTGGAAGTGTTCAAGGCCAGGTTGGATGGGGCCCACTGAATCAGCAGCCTGTTCTGGTGGGTGACCTTCCTGTCTGTGGTGGGTGGGGGTTGCATCTGGATGATCTTTAAGGTTCTTTCCAACCCAAAACATTCTGTGGTTCTATGTTTAAGTTTGGGTTGTGTTTTGATATACTTACATTTGTTGTGAGGTCAGATAACTTGAACTTTGAAACTCTGTGAGAAGGCAGGACTGACAGTGACAGGAAAATTTCACATACTTACAACAATCTCTTTTGCTTAGAGAGTGTTCTGGTCCACTTTGCTGGAATTGGAGCTTCCTCATGTTACTTGATAAGCCCGTAGAATGTCTGAGTGCTGAACTGATGGAGACATGCCTGTCAAGTGCAGCCAGTTATTTGAAAAGTGCTTATACTTCTGTATTTATGACTGGAGAAAAGTAGTTTTTCTATACTGGAAGTGCAATAAAAAAATTTAAACATTGTAATACAGTAGTCTTTCACACTGTGCATGTGGGTATGATATCTTAAAAGTAGTAATGACTATTAACAGATTATTTAAAGTAGTATATTTTTGTATAGTTTGGGTACTGTTAAATGGCAGAATGAAATGCATATGATGAATAATGAAATTAGTTTGAAGAAGTTTTTAGTTATTTTATCTGAAAAATACACCATGATTATTAAATCTTTGCAGGGTTCATTGTATGGTGGAAATACCTACAATTGATACGAATATATTCTTTGTATCATTTTCTATGTATCTAAACTATTTTAACAAACATGAAACTAAGCAGTCATTCTTCCTTTAATATGAACACATTCTACTCTCTTTGGCTGTGCAATGTGAGGTTGTATTTGGGTACCGTTACCTTGGAATTTTAATCTTATTTACACAAGGTCGTGGTTACAGTTGCTTAGTAACACTCTGTGGAAAATGGATTTGTTGATTTATGATAATATATCTACAATATCCTTATAATTAAAGATGTTGAAAGGAAAGCAAGTGCACAATATGGGTGTGTATTCCAGCTGTGTGTATGTTTCTAATAGCTCCTGTTTTCACTATATATCTTACAATGAGGTTCTTTGTAGGGCTTGGTGTTTTATGTAACTCACCTGACTCACACCATTGTACCAGGTTTTGTGGTAGTTTTGGATAATGCTGTTTTACAGCGTTTGTAGGTGATTCTGAAATCCTGAAATTTAGGGAGTAACTTCCACTGGACTGCAGTTCCAACATAGCAGCTGTTTTCTCAGACTTGCATTGATATCAGGAATATATCAGGAATAATTGTGTGTGTGTGTGACAGAGAGAGAGAAAGGCTCATGTGCATGGTGTTATACTCACATTCCTAGGAGAGGGAAGTGTTAGAGATTAAGCATCATGAGACTTGTAAAACATCTTTTTTGACAGCTAAAGGAAGTATCTAGAGAAGTGTTGGCTGTTGCGTGTTGCATGTCTTCAAGTACTTAAAATTACTGTATTTTGAGGTTTCCTGAAGTGTTTAAGGTCTTTTGGTGCTTTGCAAACAGGGCCTAAGCTTTCTGTTTACCTCCTCTGCAATATATTACAGAAGAATTTAGAAACTGAGAAGTTTCTAAAACTAGCTAATTGTTTAAAATGCCTGTGAAAGCAAAAATTAAGCAAGGACCTCTGGGACAGATGAAGTGTTATTAAAATCCTGTAGCCTACTTTCATCACAGACGCTACCCCATGAAAAAATACAAATTAATTTAACAAACTTATATATAAACCAAGCTAAAAATCTTGTATGATGAAGCCTGAATTTCGTCTCTTGTGCTTTAGAATATAAAACTCAAAACATTTAAAAAACTGTGAGGCCAGATAACAGGAGGTTTTGTGCAGGGTGAAACACATTGGTGTTATATAATGAAATAATAATAATTTTGCCTTTCTGCCTACTATATTTGCGTGTTTCCTTGTGAAATGAAATTATTCAGGTTCCTATGAGGCTGAGCAAATTTACAAAGACAAAATACATCTAACTTCTTCAGGTTTCTTCTGTATGTAACGCAAGAATGCAGGGATAATTATTATTATTTTAAAAGTGCCATTCACAGGCCTCAGCTCAGTTGAATGTTTTGCTTCCTGCTATCAAATGCTTGCAGCCTTTTATGGTTGTTTCACTATTATCATATCCCTTGACTGGAAAACTGTGGGTGGCATTCATCTTGCCTACCTTTGACATATCCCACACCGATGTACGTAAGCCAAAATCATTGTAATAGTCCTGTTTTTGTAGCTGGCAGAGAAATAAATGCTTTAAGATTTCAGTTCATCTGACTCATTTTATGATAGATGAAACAGACTTTATTCATCATTAATTATGTTAACTTAATCTGCATGAGTTGGCTCAGATACAGAGGCTTATCTTTCATGAAGTGAATCTTCTGTGAGAGAACCAGTTTACAATGGCTGCCCTGGACAGCTGTCAGAACCAAGTATCTTAATTTTCTGGAGCCATACCAACTTATACCATTCTCATACCAACTCAGGTTTCCAGTCCTTTGGTGTTTCATAGGCATTTGAGCAAGCTTGTGGGAGAGGAAAGATTTCAGTTGTTCCACTCCATTTTTAAGCCTATTTTTTAGCTCTGTATGTCACCTCACTGCACATTGCATTCCTGCACCATTACCTTCACATTCTTGTGTTACTCAAACCCGCATCATAAATGTAAAAACAACAACAAAAGAAACAAGTATAAAAAATCCAACATTTTGTATCTCAAAATATTTATCTCATGGTTTTAGAAGGAAAATACTCACTGTTCTGTTTTTGGAGATCTTTTTCTGTGTCTCCAGGCTGCACTTGAAGCATGTATTCACTGTTGGTCCCCACAATTCAATAAAAATAAGGACAGATAGGAGAAGGTCCAAAAGAGGGCCACAAAGATGATCAAAGGGCAGTAGAAACTGAGGAAAGATTGAAGGCATTAGGTATTTTCTTCCTGGAGAAGACTCATGGGGGTCCTCACTGCAGTGTTCCAGTACTTACAGGGCAGCTACAAAGAGAGAGGAGGTTCCCTCTTTTCAGGGAACCACAGGAAGAAGATAAGGGTACCAGGTTGCATTGGGAGAACATTTATCTTGACACAAGAAAGAATTTATTTATTTATTACAGTAAGAACATCCTCTCCAGGGATGTAGCAGAGTCTTCATCACTGGAGGCTTTCAAAATGCAATTGGACAGGAGGGTAGGTAATCTCACCTGGGTTGGCTGTCCCATGTAAGGCTGATCTGGATGTTCTTTTGAGGTCCCTTCCAGCCTGGGCTGTTCAGTGGTTGTATGGTAGATCTGAAATTTATGTCAGTATTCTCTTGGGTCTAATAACCAAGGAGAGTTGTGAATTCCTTAGGCATGGTTATGAGGAAAATTAGGTGAATTCAAACAATTCATTTTGTATTGATGAGTTTATGGAGATTCGATTTGTTATATGCTCTCTTAAAACTGACAGTGCAGGGCTTATTGAACTCAGATTTATGAATTTTGAGCTATATGTTAGACTGACATTTAAAAAAATTATGTCATCTAGCCTGAGGAAAAAAGGTTTCACAAACAATTAAAAATATTGCAAAATGTCTGAATTTAGTCATACGCCTTTTTGAATCTTAATGAGAAATATAGAGTAACTCAGCAATAAGCATCTCTGCTATTTAGAAAATATATTTCTCAATGCATCTCTTAAAAGCAAATTACATGGAATTGCATTGGTCTCTGAGACTACATGCAGAGGACAGTGAGGTAAAAGCTTTTATGACGTCTAGAAATACATGATGACACTCTGTAGTAGGCTTGTCCAATGAGCAGTGACCTTTTTCTTCCAAGACACAGGATTTCAGTCACTTGGGGCACCCCTGCAGCCAGACAGCAAAGAAGGGCCATTCTCTTTTATCTAGGATGTGATGGAGTTCCCCCCAGTTTATTTTTGTCCTTTCAGAATGATTTGATTAATTGGTATTCAGTGTTCGGAAACCCTTTCTATAGTCTTTCATTAAACAGAAAAATTAATTTGCTCAATCCAAGTCAGCAATTTATCTCTTCTCTCCAAGCTCCCTATTTGTTTTATAGTCTCCTGTGTGCTTTGTTGGTCTTTCATTAAAAAGGAAGACATACAGATTGTTGGACAGAAGATCTATGTGCATGGAACTCTACACCTAGCAATTATTAAATTTGCAGAATGAAGATCTGCCCTTAACTTTTTTGCATATACAAATACTATTCAATGAATTCTATTAAAATGTAACTTTTTCTCTTAGCTTCTAAGCTCAAGGAAAAATTTTGTGAGACCCCACCTAAAGTGCTGCATCCAGCTCTGGGGTCCCAAGCACAAGAAGGACGTGGATCTGTTGGAGCCAGTCCAGAGCAGGCCATGAAGATGATCAGATGGGCAATGCAGGCAATGAAAGACACACTTTCCGAATACTCTGCTGGTTGGTCATGAAGCTTTTTTATTTACCAGACTCTCAGAGGTGGTAGTTGACATTAGGATGCTCATTAGTCGGGGCTACAACACCAGCAAATTTCCCTGACCACACATCTCATAGAGCACAAAGCAGTGGCTGTGGCCTTGCCTGGCTCAATCTACTGTAGATAGAAAAGGGGACCATGATGTGACACTGCCTGCACAAGGACCAGAATTCTCCCTTTTTTTATCCAGGTGAATTTCAGCCCACAGCAAAGCATCATGCTGCGTTTCTGGTGATATAATCACTCACTTGATAATGAAGTTCCATCAGTCAAGTGCCCACCTTCTTCAGTCTTTCCATTGTTTACTTCCCAGTTGTGTTGAAACACAGACACTGCTTCCTGCTGTTCCTTTTAGGTGTTGGCATGGGCCTGCTGGATGATGTGCTCTTAAAACCTGTGAAAAAGCAAGATTCAGATAGCTGTTATCCCTATGATTTTTTCCCTGTTTGATTAACAGTGGTATACAATGATGATTTTGAGGTAGGAAGAAACCTTTACTAGTATTTTAGAAATACAGGTCCTTCTGCATTACCTTTAGCTTTCCTTCTACATCAGTGCACCTTATCTTTGATATGAATAAAGTATTTTACTAAGAAAGAAACACTATCACAGCATGTTCTGTTTGGTTTGGTGGTTGATGTTATGGACTTACTACTAATAACATGGAACTGTATTTCACAGAGAAAAAGAAGTTCACAGTTGGCCCATGTATGGCTGTTGTCTGACTATTTTTGTTGTCACTCACCAAGTTTGATTAACAACTCACCAGTTGTTGATTAACAAACTTCTGAAAAAACCTTGAGGCTGGTGAGCTCAGTAATCTATAAACTATCACAGTGAGAAAACCCACAGAAGTGGTTTCTTTGAAAGAAGATAAAATTCCTTGTTTAAAAAGATTGTTTCTTAAGTATTTAATACTTAAACTGTTGCATAGATATTTTAATTAATGGGAAATACATAATTTGATTTATTGTTACTTGTTCTTTTTTGAGGGATTCTTTCACTTCTCATTTAGTTGTGGAGTGAAATTTTGCATAAGACAGACATTTAATATTAAATTTCTGGCCTAGTTATAAATGTACCCACAATCTCATAAACATTATTCTGACATAATCTGTGAAGTGAAAGGGAAGTTATGAATACACTTCTTGTTCTGTCTTTATAATACCTTATGTAAGATAAGTATGTGCTTATGTACTTCAGACTATACATAAATTAACATTATCTTTTTTCACAGAACAGTACCAGTATATTGAAAAATTATAATTTATGGACACTTATGTTAGTTTACTTTGAATATTGATTAGGTTTTTGACCAGCAAGGATAGCTGGTGGAAATACATCAGCTCCATATCAATATTCTTTGTAAATAAAATAATGGAAAAATAATGAATCTGGCTAGATAGTGAATGTCACGTTGGTCTGACCAGCATTCAGTGTTAATTTTAATTTTATCAATTAATGCAGTAATGTATAAAACCAGAAGAGAGCACTTCCTTAACCTCCTTAAGTTTCTTTATAAAAATAATAATAATAAAATCCTATCTGTTTAAAAGTATAAGGTGCCCTTCATGTTTGAGTGTTCCCGTAGGTAATGATGAGAGCGAGCAAGCCCTGTACCTGTGGTGTCGAGTCCTTTCCTAATGCACTGCTGGAGGGGCTATAAATGGGGATGGGGGAAAAAGCCCAGGGTGTGAGAGTTGGAAAGTTACAGGTGACCTGGGTAAGGGAAATTCTGTGAAAATGGGACTGGGTGTTTTTACCAGCATCGTTATGTTATTTCTTACAAGGGAAAAGACACCAAAGACTTGTCCTTGCTTTAGCTGGCTCATAGGAGTAGGCTAGGTAGGACAGAAATCATTGTAGTAATTGGCACACAAGGAAGTGATGTACCTAGCAAAGTGCCTGGGGCTGTTTCAGCTCTCTGGCATGAGTGAACAGGGATGTCCCCAGTGCAGGTCTGTGGTAGGAAGCTGTACTCACACACAGCAGTAAGGAAATAAGATAATAATATCTAGTGGTAGAGACGTGTCATTTTGTCTACTCTAAGTGGAAATAAATTAATATTAATGAAGGCACTAATAAAAATGAAATGAGAAATCAGTGTAATTACTCCCATTGTTCTGTGTGTCTTTTTATAAATATATAGCTAATGCACACATTTGTTTTAGTGTAGTGCATGGAAGAACTAAAGACTGGAAAACCAACTTTGTATCATTTTAGCCCATATTGCCCTGAAGTAGAACTGGGTTTACCTTAATTGTGTTGAATATGTTTTTCTAATCTGTTCTTAAAGTTTAGTTTGTTTAGAGTCCTTGTTGTATGATGTCCTTAGAATTCTTATTTTTTCTGAAATTCATCTTATTTTCTGTAGCTCTATCTTAATTTTTTTTCTTCTTTCATAGGGGGTGTTGAGAGCAATTGCTTTTTTACCACTGCTTTTTTTGTAGTGTTTTATATATATTGTAATGCTGTTCCCATAGCTCATGTCAGACTTTCATTTTTACGCTGAAAAACCCCTACATTCCTCTAGTCCTTATTAATACTTTAGGAAACTCTTATAATTCCTTCTGCTTTTCGCAGATTCCTCCTAGTTTGTCTTTTTTCAGAGTGGCATTTACATTTTAACAACAGTATTATATATGGTACTGATGGCTTGCATTTAGCTTGTCTTCTCTTACCAGTTCCAGAGATTTTCTTCCCAACTGTTGTATAGACAAAAATGAGCTAATGAGAAATGTGACACTGAAAACTTCAGAGAAGGTATCTAAAAGGAGAAATACATGTCAGGTGGCTCAAACAGCCATCTCCAAAGAAGAACAAATTGTTTACTGTCTGTAGGGAGCTGATTATGTGACTACTTCTGTCGTATTAATTTGATTTCATAATGCAGCTGGTGCCAGTAGGGCAGCAGACTGTGGTCGTGGTAGGGTCAGAGTGCATTAGGAGGAGCCATGGGTGCCCAGGGTGCTGGTCCTGCCCAATGGCTAGACAACTGCTTTGATCTGAGGAGACCTAATTTCTGTGCAGGTCTTCTTGGTTGTGCTGGATCACGGAACAATTTGTTTCTTTACACCTGAGTGCTCTTTTATTCTGTTAAATGAGGAGACTGATTCGCTATGCTAGTGAGAAACTCTGTGTAGGAACTAATTTGTATTCTATTCGTAATTACAAACATGTTCTGAAATTATATGGTAGGATACTATTACATATAAAAAAATAAAGGGTATACTCTTGAATGTGTATAGGTTTATTTCAAGATATAGTGTGAAATCTTGCTTCAGTTATTAGGCACCTGTATTTTCTGTTTAAAATGTACATTCATTGAAGAACTATTGGAACAGCTATATTGCACAATTGCATGATTTGTAAAAGATACAGTGAAACCACCTGGAATTAAAGGATGTATTTGGCCCTGTATCAGCTTCCTGTTTAGTACTGGAAAATGTTAAATCCCCACAAATATCCCCCCAATTCCCTGAGAGAAACTGCCCAAAATGCTGGCAGGATTAAATGTTTCAGCAGCCTTCTGATGAAAATTACAATTCACTTCATATACTGAGTAATTAGGGATCAGACTGTCTGTATAAGATGAAATGTCAAGATACTTTTAGCACAGCCTCTGGTTCTGAGGAAGAGAACTCTGCCTGTATTCCTGGATACAGAAATACCACATTCAGAAAAATATGCATGAAAACTTGGGAAATGAGGTGAGCAAATATTATTTAATTCTTTAAACTTTCATGCCTGCAAATATAACAGCAGTTGTAATACCTTCAGTGTTCAGTTCAGCCTCTTCCAGTTTTGTAACTTGCCCAGCTTGTCTCTGTTTTGTGATGAGGAGCATAGGTTGATCAGCAAAGTGTACAAGAGTGCTCTTAGATTTTTAAGAGTAAGAAAAAATTTGATATAATTCAAGCAACTTCTGGATTCATTTGTATATCAGTTTCCATATGTTTATGGGTAATAAATAGTAATGTGATAACATATAATGTGTGTGTATTAAACATATTTTCATCTTTACTCTCTTTTGCCTATTACACAGGACAAATGTGCACATACTCTCTGATGCTCTTCCTTATGTGATATATAGATAGATCAATCCCATATCTTGCTGATAACTGTGCAAAAGTCAAGAAAAGATTATTTATTGTCAACAAGATTTCCCTTAGCAAATCTTCACTAAATCCGATCAACTCCTGCAACTGTCACGAAAACCTTCTCATCTTCTTAATTCTCTTTGCATTTTCTCCACTGAAAATATCTTAGGTATAATTTAAAATGTTCCTTCCTCTTCTGTTAAACATAGCATCTCTTTCTATTTAGTTTAGTGAGAAAGCAAGAGATGCTGTCAAGTCTTCTCCATGTGTGTGGTCAGCCGTCAGCTGCCTGGTTAGCCAGTCTTGGGGTGAAACAGAAACAGGGATATCAGGCCTTCTTTTCTGGCTTCACCTGTGGTCTCTTACTGTAGGTTTTTACTTGAAAGAAACCCTGGCATTAGGTACTTTGCCTGTCTCCTTCTTTATGTTATAGAATAAGTTCAGTAATTCTCTGTGGTGTATGTTCTAGTGACTTGGTGTGCAGAAGCTGCCAGGATGAAAGTGTGAGTTGTAGTTGTCATCTACTCTGAGAGGTTGAGCTGCTTGAGGTGTGCATCCTGCCATGATGGCTTCCCAGACCAGTAGTTTCTTGTCCACCTCATGACTTGGACATTCCCATCTCACCCACCTGAATCCAAAGGAAAATAATGAGGCACTGAATATGATCTGGGCCAGGAGATGTAGTGAGGGAGCAGTATGTGCCACTCAGCGAGAAGATGCTGCTGTATCAATGTTCATCCTCCTATCTCTTTTCCAGAATAGATATCTTCTATCCTGGGATTGGTACCAGGTTGGTACCTGGTATTTATGGTTATTAGTACAACAAGTCATCAAGTCAGTTTCAAAAGAAGTACAGGATCTGGGGTATGGCACTTACACAATATAGGTCTTAATAGCCAGGTAACCAGTTACACTTGAGATTTGAGAGGAACTCAGAGAGGAATTAGAGATTGTGTCTGGATGGGACAGTGATAGTAACACCACCTGATGCTACCACAATGGAGATCTTGTAGCAGGACTGTGCCCTGCTGTTTACCTGTGCATGTGCAGCAACTTTGAGCATACTGAGGCTGATTGTGATTATGTTGCTTTACCCAGCAGGCACAGTATCAACATTGTGCCAAGTGTCCAAAATACACAGGGCCTCCTCATGCTTGGGTTTAAACAGACGTGGGAGAAGGTCAGATGCAGCTGGAAAGCAGCAGAAAGGCTGCCTAGTTTGGTGAGCTGGTTGCAAGAGCTTGTTTTGGTTTTAAAGATACTTCTCTCTGACATTCAAAAAAATTTTCTTGAAGTCGTTTAGCTGAAAAATATCACTCATCTTCTGGGGATGGGAATACTGTAAGAAGAGGCATCATTGGGAAAGCTTATTTACATTTTCATTTAAAAAAATACAATATACTCTTGCCTGTGTCCTCCCACGCACTTCCAGGAAGGAGTAGGGCTTTAATCTTCCTGTGAGGAGGTATTCAGGCAATTGCAGGAGGTTGCCTGCAAACCAGGGCTCTGCAGGAGCAGTGTGGAGCAGAGCTGAGCCCCAGTCCCTCGAACAGGGTGCTGAAGAGCTGCTTAGCAACGCGCCTGAGCGCCAGTGGCCGCCCCAGCCTGGGGATGCTGCCAGGGGAGACGAGTTTTCAAAGTGAGATCCTCTATTTAAATATTTCTTACAGTGTACAGATAGCTGGAAAAGAGGGCAGCAGGCAGAATGAAAGCAAAGAAACTGCGGAGGAGGAATGAGAAATAAGGGAAGGGTGTCAAGGCTCTGAGTGAGCAAGGATACAAGGAAAAATAAGAGTAAAATTGGAAGAGGAAAACTACAGGGTGCAGGAGGGGATGTGATTAAAAGATACAGCAGATATTCAGAACTGAAGCTGCTAGAAGAGGGAGGTCTTCATCTTCAGGATGAATGTTTGGCAATAAAATATTACCAAAGTGAAATTATATTGAAATAAGATGGTACAACAGTGATGACAGAATTTCTGTATTGTGTTTCTTTCATTCACTTATTTTCAGAAGGAATTCAGAAGCAGTTAAATACAACTATGTAACTATGCAGTAACTATGCAGTAACTATGATGTGTTAGTGTTCACAGTAAAATGACTTAGTAGCCCTTATTAGGAGAGAATTAGAAAAAATGAGCAAGTTTTGTACAAGTTTTTATGCTCTTAAACTAAGAGAAATAACTCTGTGAAGTTAAGACAGCAATGAATTAGTCTGTATGACTAGAAGTGCTTTCTCCCTTTTTCTGTATAGACACAGACAAGTTAAGAATTTCATTCATCATCAGAATTTTTTTGATGAAATGGAGAGTTGGCAACATTGCCTTTTTCTTTCTAGTTGCCTTAGCAGCTGCAATTGCCCTTTCCTTCTCCCTTATGCTTCTGTGCTGCTTGAAAATTCTGTCTACTCTCTTATCCTTGACCTTATTGTCAGTCTCTTCTTGGGTCTTCTTTACTCCCTGGAAATTGCACTTTAGACTTGGTTAACAACAGTTTTTACCTGGCCACATCATAAGAGACCTTCTACACTTGAGGTACCTGGGTATTTTTGAGGGCATGAGAATCATTATTCACATTTATGGAAAATTCTTTTCTTCTTCAGGCTTCACAATGTTTGCTTCCTCTTCACCCCTGCCCCTCCCCACCCCAGGTTTGGGCATGGGTTTTGCCAGATTTTGTGGCCTCTTTTAGTGCCTTACATCCCGTTTTATTTATGATGTGGGGAAAGAGAATTCCATCAGGCCTCCCCTGTCTGACTTGGTAACATCCCTGGGTAACCTTGTTTCATTGTGGGACTGTATCTGATGGGTGTGTATAAGGGTTTAATAGATGAGCTTTCCTCCTCACCTTAGACTTTTCCAATGGCATTCTGCTAACAAAATGTAAACATGGCCAAACCTATCCACCTCTTTTCCCCAGGCTCTTGTACTTCTGCATTTTCTTGAGGGCCACTGTCTCAAATCTTCTGTCCTGTGTAAGCAAAACTGTGATATGTAACTTCCATACCTCTTCTTTCTCCCGCAGCTTGATACAATTTCCTACTGCATTTCACTCATTGCATCTCCAGTACTGTCCCCCTTGTCTCTAGTTCTGTTTTGAAACTGTTGTCTTGGCTTTGATGGTTTGTTTGGCACCTTGTATTTACCTCCATGTTCATCTCTCCATCTTGTGCCTCTCTCCAACCTCTCTAAATGTGACCAGGAGCTGCCCTATTTTATCTCTGGTTTTGACTTTACCTACTGGATGGTACATTCCTATTCATTCCTTTTACATTCCCTCCAATTCCACCCTTGTCTTTACAGTCTTAATTCTATTCTCATTCTAATCCCTCCTTTGTGAACAAGCATTCAAAAGGACTTTTAAATCCCGGTTTTTCTGTTGCATCTTCATTAAGGCTTACTTTAAGAAGTAAAATGAGTCAGAAAATACAGAAAGTAAGCAATCCTAACTTTGACTATAGCATTCCTGCTTTAGTCTCTCTCCCAACTGCTTTGACCTTCCTTACTGCTTCTTCTTGTGTCGTCTATATAGATTATAAACAAATGTATCAAGATTGAGATTTTCTTGCACAGTACTGGCACACTGTGGGTGTTCTATAAAGGGAAGATGGTGATGAGGATTTAGCAAGTTTAGTGCATTTTCAGATTTTATTTTAGTGTTCGACAGATTCTTTTTTTTAGTATTTCATTAGCATTTTCTTAATCTAATAGAATGACTTCTGCAGTATGCACCTTGCAAATAAAGTCTATGGATTTTAAGCTTGTTTTGTTGTTTAGAATTTTTTTAATAAATAGAATTTTCTGTCCGGCTTGCTGCTAATAGCAGCAAACAGTATGTTCTCATCCAATCCCCTTCCTCAAGCTTTGACATTTCCTAAATCACATAAAGTCCAGTAACTTTATTATTGAACTCTGAGATGTCCTTGTGTGATATATGAAATGGTATTTGACTTCCAGACTGTATCAAGAAAAGAAGAGCTTCACAGTAACTTCTGTTTGAATGGCTCTCACTAGAAGTGGATATGAGATTATAAGCAGTGTAGTATGGTTGAACACTTGTGTTTGTTTCAAACAGTAATTCCTGCTGAAGAGTAGAGTATCTGCTCAGAGTTTTGGGAGACTAGAGCAGAGATTCTGGGGAAAGGCTGCTTCTAGATTGAGGACATCAAGAAAGGTTAGAATAAAGCCTGAGGAGGATCACAAAATTCAACTGGTTCATGAAGCTTGAAGTTAATAGAGCTAATGAAAATGGGAAGGGTCATCCACACATTCTCTATAGGCATTAAAAAATGCAGAAACAAGATGTGTGTATCAGAGCTCAAGACAGATGAAGTTAGAGGTGGATTTAAGAGTG
This sequence comes from Drymodes brunneopygia, assembly GCA_013400955.1. Taxonomy (NCBI): domain Eukaryota; kingdom Metazoa; phylum Chordata; class Aves; order Passeriformes; family Petroicidae; genus Drymodes; species Drymodes brunneopygia. The sequence goes on from VZTZ01043086.1 coordinate 1,087,161, forward strand.
GCAAGGGGAAAACAGGTGAAAAAATCAAGCAGAAGTGGAATCAGGCTGGAACATCTGTGAGAATAATTGTTTTGATCTGCAGTAAGCTGTGTTGGCATATGCTTTTTTGTCAAACACACACTGAACACATGTATTGTTACCTAGCCTGTGTAATATGTGTACATTGGAGAATTATGGAGGGGTTGACTAATTCCTACGGTAAAATCAAGGTATTGATTTAACATTACTTTCTATTGGTATGGGTTCGCAAGCTGAATTTGTTTTCCAGTTTTGAATACTTTTCATGCATAAGATCCCAGTTTACCTTTAAAGTATGCAGGGAATGGAAATTTCCACTGTCAGATTCTCCTTGCAGTGAAATAGCTTGCCTCCCACACTCTGTAGTAGTATTATATTCACAGTCCTACACAGGGTATGCCTGATCTGTTCCTTCATCATTTCATGCTCAGACAAGGGCTGAGGTGGAGCTTTAGATGTCACTGTACAAGTGCAGGTGGATTTGCATTGTTTCTGTGGCTCACTGAGTTGTCCATCGTGGAAGAACTGAAACACTGTGCCAGTATCACTACCTGAACATAACTATGGAATGGTGGAAAACAGATTTAATAAGATAAAGTCCTACAGAATTCATTCTGTGTGTAAGACTCTGTAAAATTTAGGGCCTACTTGTTTATCTTTATAATACATGGAAAAAAGTGCACACCCAGAGGGAAATTGTCCCTAGGTAATCACGATTTTGTAGCAGTGACTCAAATAAGCTAAGACATTCAAAGTCGTGTGATTTGCACTTAAAGGTGGTAGAAACTAATTTTTTCCATATCAACTGTACGTGACTATCTGCAGTGTTGGAAAATTCTGTGTTTGATTTTTAGTGTTCTCATTCTGAAAATGATTTTGAGCTGACTTTAAACATGCAGTGGTGTTTTCTTTATTTCTTCTTAGTCCTAGATTAAAGCTACTACAGCCTGGGGAGAAAGACAAAGCAAAGAAATGCAGACTAGAGTACAGTTGACTCCATTTTTGAATGTGAAGTTTGCATTGTGAAGTTAGACACTGTATGTGCAGTGGAAGTTCTTGGAAAGTCTTGGCAATTGCTGAGCTGCCTTGAATGGTAAAGGTTTAGGAAATGTGGGTATGTCTATAGCTGCCCTGCTATGAGAAAAGCTGAAAAGCTGTTGCTCCTGCTGGGTGTTTACTGCTGGGTGCTCAGCAGCTGGGACAATAGGGTGTATTATTTCAGTAGGGGCAGAGCATTTGCAAAAGTTTCTAAGCCACTCTTATTGCAACAAAAACTGAGTTCTTTCTGTTTCATTTTTTCCCTTTAAAAATAGATGACGTCTCTCTTTTCTTAAATTCACTTTGAATGCTTGTGACTTTGAAATCTCACCGTTTTTTGTCTGCTACACTCAGAACTTACTTCTGTGAATATTTAGAAGTTATTCTCTGTGTAATTGTAATCAGCTGTATTGTTGGAAAACTAGTGTTAAATGTTGCTTGCTGCATGGCTGTGATTTATGGTGACTGCAACGATTCATGGCTTGATACTGGCTGTGGGTATAATGAGAAATTGCAAGGGTGTTACTTTGCTGAACTGCATTTGACCATTTTCCAGCTACTCTCATTTTCAACTGATGTCAGAGGAGTACAAGGTTTCTCAGGCATGAGATAATGTTACAGCCTTGGCATAGTGACTAGATGCATGGGCCAGACTGGCTGCTGCATTTTCCCATGGAAAAAGATGCAAAATTCTATCATTACACAATTGACAAAAAAATATGTGCAAAACTGATGGAAACCATGCATGTTCCTTTTATGGCACATGTTGGTCTGTGTGAGAATTCAGTGATAATGGTGGTGAGATGGCATAATTTTCTGTTAGGAATGTGCCACCGTGGTACAAACTGTAATGGCTGCAGTTTAAATGCTTGAGTTGTCTCTGTATGTTTGGCACAGTTTTAGTATTACTGCTTCCAGCTGTTTAGCATTGAGCATTAATTTTTGAGATTGTTAGATGCTGTAAATTAGAATGCTGTCTTTCTTGTGTGAAACAGTTACAAAGGAAATGAAGTATCTCTACTGAAATGCTTATTCATTAAGTTAATGTAATTTAACAACACATTATGTAAAAGAAGCCAAAAATGAAGCTAGGGGATTGTTTAACAATTAGTAAATCCTGCATGAATAGACACTGGGAGAGACTGGAGCAAGATAAGTTGTTGCTTCTCTCTCAGATTTCTAATAGAATGGTTTTATGATGATTTAAAATCCAAGATCAAATCACTTCTTAATTTGGATGAGTTTGAAAGAATGACAAATCCAAGAAAGTTATAAAACAGTTGATGACATCCAGAAAAAGACAAGCACAAAAGGTCAGAGAAATTTTGCATGATTCAGTGTATGAATAATACATTATTTTCCAGAGAATATTTTATGAAGTGATTGTCCTTTGTTATGTTTATGTGTGAGAATTGGGTTTTTTCACCAGCAAGAAGAATTCATTTTCCTGTAGCTTTTTCTTAAATGCTAATTTATTGCGATGAAAGATGCCAGAGTGACAGATCTGAAGAATGAAGCCCTCTGTTTATCTTCTGAATGGATGGAGCACGAGGAGCAGTGAAGCCTTTCTCATGCTCTTTTGCCAGTGCGCCACAATCTTTTTACCATATCCTGAGCATATTTTTACCAGTGAGAGGTGCTTATTCATCCCATAGTTTCCTTAATGGACTACCAAGGGTATCAATTAGTGACAAGTGAACAGTAGCTTTACAGCTTGGATACCTGCCCAGTAGGAAGAGAGACTACCAACTCTTTCACACGGGCCATAGGACAACCATCAGAGCAGTGAATTAGTGTCACTACAGATGGGAGCTGCTCGCAGCTGAGCAAAGCAAGGACAGAAAGATCCTAGTCTTACCACCAAACATCCTAACACTTAGCTCCAGTTTAGCTCACTTGTCTTCACACTGTGCAATAATTTCTAAGACACTTAAGCTGCTGTACTACAGATGCTGCTGTAAAGTAATAAGTAAATAATAAATACGTTTTTGTGTGCGTGTTGTCTCAGTGTCCTTTTACCTGCTCTGTATGAGCTTGATGTGAGTAGTGCCAGTGCTTTTAAAAACCTAGGACTAGAAAATAGGATTATTGTGGTTTAGGAGTAGTGTGTACATTCCAGTTTTAATTGCAGTGTTATTCTTGTTTTGGTTGTGGTTCCTGAATTTAATTCCTTGGTCCTGCACACATTCAAATGGAAATAAGAAAAAATACTGCAGAAAAGAGCATGATAAACTGGAATCTTGTATAAAGCACATGAGCAAGATAAAAGCAATACTTGTTTACATTGGTTTGCTTGAACATTCAGGTAATATAGCTTTCCATGTTCTTCACAATTGTTCCTGTGTCTAGCACCATATCACACCAGTTATTCTACAGCAGATTTCTTCCTGCAGGTCTTGTCCAGGCTCGTTAGGACTTGCTCATTGAGTTGGAACTCTCCTAATTCCCTCCTACTTCCATCTCCCTTGTTGTCAGCTATGTGCTCCAAATGGAGGCACAGTTCTGTCCCCTCAGACTGGTTCTGGCTTGAACAAAACCTAGTGCCTAACCCAGAGGAGAAGCTCACAAGGCCTGTGTTTCACAGCCCTTTGCAGAGTGACTGTATGGGCCTGCTCAGAAAAGTGAAGTTTAATTAACAAGGGGGTGAATCTGTAGCATATTAATTAAATCAGATCAAACTAGGCCACTTTACTTATGAATGAAAATGTCCACATGGGGGTTTAATATGTTTTAACTAATGCATTTTGAGCTCACACTTGAATTCAGTTTGGCTCCACCTTCACAATTTTCCCTGTGCAGACACGTCCATAGAATTTTAAATAAGAAAAAGATTTTTGATGCAATTTCTAATAAAGGTACACCCCTACTTCAGCCCCAGGAATTAGATCTGCAAGTTTTATCTGTCAGAATAATCATAAATAGTCATGGAAGGTAGATGCTGACCAGAGTTGGTGTGGTGTTCCTTACGCTCCCATCAATTTCCAGTCCTGACAAGGATTGTGGAAAACAGGTACCTGTTTTTCAGAGCAAGCTGAGCTACCATATTTTGTTGTTTGTGCACTCTAGGTACCAGTAAGGGAACATTTGGGATGCCACGCTCTCATACTTAAGCACTGTGTGTTTTTTTCTTTTTTGTTTTTTCCTATCTCCCAAGTAAAAAACTAAAACATAGACTCATTCTGACTGTGTTGATCTCTGACTCAATGAATGTTGAAATACTTCATGAAAAGTCAGGTGTCTCTGAAGAGAGAAAGACTAAATGAGACCTCTCCAGAGTACTTAGTGATGCAGCAGTTAAGGCAAGGCGCTGTCTAATAATGCTTTGTGTCAGAGAAAATTACAGCTTGAGAAGGTGAAGTAACGTTTCTTAATATAAAAATATTTACATTCAGTTTGCTCAGAAATTATATTTTGAAAATTGGCTTTCACTGAAGTGAAAAAAATTTTGCAGTCATCAGTTTTAGTGAAGAAAGTTTAGATTCGGAATGAAAATAACTTTGTTCATAAGAGACACAAGCTGTAAACCTTATAGAATTTTTTTTCTGTTTTGAAAGCAGAGGGAGGGGACAATTTACTTACTGATTTTTTTACTTGTAAGCATAAAAGTATGGATAAATGTTGCATTTTTATACAATATCTGAATGAGATTGACATCTGGGATGTTGAATAATATTGATTTCTTATTTAGTAGACATAGGTAGAAAAACACTTTTATATGATTTGTTTGTGGTAACTATGGTTAGAATACTTCTAAAAGAACGTAAAAGATAGCTAAATTGTATGAAACCTTTAAATATCATTTTTTAAACATTCTTTTTGTAGTTACCAAATTACACTTTCTTCATAGTCACAAGTAGCCGTTTTTGTCTGTTTCACAATGTCAGAAATCTTGAAATTCCCATTCTGCTCTCTTTGCTGGCTCTTCTTTTATTTCTCTGTTCTGAGAAGACAAAATTTTTCTGGAGACTGATTTTCCCATAATTTATATTTGAGTGAGAGAAACTCATTTTAGCAAACTCGGTTCTAGCAGCCTTCTGATTCACCTTACCTCTTGTTTAAAAGGGAGATAACAAAACCTTTTATTGTTTACCTATGTAGAATCTGTTTTTCCTCATGTAATTGTGAGGAAATTGAGCTATAATAATGGGCTATCCAGACAATATCAGCATTTGTGGGTGTCAAACACCACAGACCACAAGCATCTGTTCCCAGTAGTTCCCCAACAGTATCTATATCTTTAGACATTTGCTGTCTTGTTTTTCATAAATCTTATTAAGTTTATAAAAATTCCTATGCATACACATATTTTAAGAGTTTTTGCTGTAGGAAGTTGGAATTTTCAGCTGTATATTATTCTGAAATAATGCAGCAAATTGTTTGTTGTCCTGACATTAGTTTGGGTGTTGCTTTCTGTCCAGTTTAAGTTGATCTTAGACTGCATTGCCATTGAAAGCCTCAGTTCTGTCCTCCCTACTTCTGCTTCCATCACTTTCACCTTTTTTGGGGATTAGTACTGCTGCTTGAGGGCAACGTGATTGGCAGTGCTGAAATGAGAGGTACATGGGGATTATACAGCAGGGTTGGTGGGGCAGAGGGTGGGGATCAATCCCATGTTTTGATGGTAACATGGTGCTAGTTTCGTGAATTGATCTAAGCTGATTAAGAATCCAGACTTTTGGCCTGTTTAAATAATTTGTAGTTTCAGGGTATATGTGGCTTGTAGTTACTGCCCTAATTTCAAGTGGCATAGTGGTCCAGATATCTTCAGTACATGTGAAGATGTTTCAGTCAAAGCAGTAGCAAATAAAAGTTATCTGATACTAGTGGGATCCTTTTGACCTTCTTGCTATTCATTTCTGTGTGCCTCTCAATTATTTCCTACTTGCTGTGTTAGCAGGGAGTAACTTTTTTTTCAATGCATGTGTTGGATACCCCACCACCTGCTGACCAGGTTTTTGAACTACCATGTTGCTTCTGGTTCTTTCTGAATTGTTTCCCCATCAGGAGATTCTGAGTGGAGTGAGCAGATGGACAGGATTTTCCAAACAACCTCAAGAGCAGCTGTGGTGAAGTACACTCTGCCTATAAAGGACTAACATTTAGGCAGATCCTGGGCTCTTAACTCCCCTGCCTGCTCTTGCTGTGGCTTGGCTTGACCAGATCCACATACCTTAATAGCAGTTATAGTGGAAAACACCGAGATGATGGCACTGCTTTGAACTGTCAAGATAGACAGAATCCTTCTTTTTCCTCCTCCATATCCAATTAATTCCATCTGCAATTTCTTCTAATTCCCAGTGGCTTTTATGAAATAAAATCTTAAGTTTCTAATCTAAGAACAAATTGTAAATTAATAGCATCAGTATGTAACAAAGAGAAGGATTAATGCAGGCCCACACATTCACTTTTCCTTTTTGATTACAGTTCTGTATTGGATGGATCTCTCAGGACTTCTACCAAGATGTAGCATAGTCAGAAAAGTGTTTATACACTAATGAGAGAGGTGTGAGGTTTTTTTCCATACAGCTTGGCTAGGTTTCTGATTTTTAAAAAATTCTGTGTTATTGTCCTGCTGACAGTCTTATTACAGTTTTGATGAATTGCAGTATTTGTTGTTGGGGGCATGGGAATGGTTTAGAGTAACTATAGATAGTTTTGCAACAAAATCAATGAGGTTTCTGTTTTCTGTTGGTTTGCTTTTGTGTTTAAGTGTTGACAATGACTTGTAAAATGTAAGGCCTACTATTGGAGCAATAATCATGAACTGTCTTTTCAGTGTCCTGAATTTGTTACATACTACAAATTCTTGTGTCTTTTCTGTTTGTTTAATTGAAGACATTTCTCTTATCAACTTCCTAAACATTGAAGTGTATTTGCTTGTGATGCACGAATTTACATGCATCTTGGAAAGGTAGTATTTAAGTGGTAGTCTGATGATGATTAGTGTCTTCTCTCATTAATCAGGCTGTGCTGCTTTTCTCTTTGTGTATCTCTGCTTTTCATTAGTGTAAATGTTTAGTACTCTATGCAAGCTCTGTATGATGCTGAAGGAAATACCTGCAGCTTGGCTCTTGTTTGCTCTGAAATCTTTTGCTCTACTATTACTTGGTCTTGTAGGGATGGTCCTTCATAATTTCCTATATTGTCAATATGTTTTCAGCCATCCTTGATATTAGTAACAGATCAGATCTTTGCTGTTTGCCATGAGATCTGCTAAATAATTCCACCGGATTGACATCCTACCAAAGAAGAAAGAGAACTTCTTGAAGAGGGAGAAGACTGTTTAGTGAACTAGAAAGATAACAAACCAAGGTTACTCTTTTGTGTCCTTCTCTGTGAGAGAAAGAGATGCTAGTTCATTATCTTTCTTCACACAACAGACTTTTCAAGACAGAACTGCTTTTATCTTTTTAGCATTGAGCATTTTGTTGGCATGTGGCATAAAAAGCCTCATGTGTGAATTTGGAATTTAGGCTTAAGAAGAGGAAATGCTTCCTTGAACTGGAGTGTTTAGAATTCAGTTCACTTTCTAACTCTTCTCTGTCATTGTGTTAGTTTGAGACCTGTGCAAATAATTTTTTGGCAGGACACCTCTTAAGCTTAATGACAAAGGACTGATGCTCAGCATCTGTACCATGTGTTTTCTCAAAGGAGTGACACAGGTAGATGCAAACACTGAAACACATTCAGTTATCCAGTGGCTTGATTCTGACTCAGTTGATTATTGCTTCTCTGGAGCAAAGAGGTCTCAGCCTGGCTGAACTGGTGTCTGCTGGGATTTGCTGCTGTGGAGCTCCTGAGCAATGGAGAATGGAGTTGTTTGTGTTGTCTCTTCTGGGCACGGGTGGCAGGGCCCAGAGGGAGGAAAGATGGGACTTTGTATTTGTAGCTTCCAACTAATTCCCGACTCCCAGGCTGGCCATGGGAGTCTCTATACCCTGGATTTTTAAATAGTAACATCATGAAGGCCTGTTAGGATAGTTAGGAGGGGCCAGACAGCATTGTTTTAAGCTTCCTAAGCTGGAAGTGGAGCTGGAAGTCTGCCTTGAAGTTAACTGCCCTGTTCAGCCAGAGATATTGGCTGTTCTGAAAGAGGCTCATGGAAATGGTTACAAAGCCTTTCATGGGTAAGGAGTGCAGATTTGTCTGTAGCTAGTGACTCAGCCAAATGTCAAACCAGATTGATTTCAAGCTGATTAGCAAATCTTTCCTTGGAGATGATGATGGACAAATCAGTCACTGACTCTCTTCAGATCTATCAAATTGGAGCCAGTGTCCTTGGTGTTAGTGTCATTAGTATCATCAAACAATGCTGCTAGTGAATAGTGGACCACTGTGTAATTCTCCTTCTCTGACTTCTTTAAAGAATTTGGTAATTTATTTGGAATACTGATGAGTTTCCTTAATCACAGTAAGCAGGGCTTTATTTTTCTTGCAGCAGGACATTTAGTATGGGATGCTTAATTTTTACTGCTGAATAACCAGACCAACAGCAACTGCAGTTAATAGACTTCAGATCACCCCTTTGCCTGGAAAACAATTAAAATCAAAGTTTTGAGAAAGGAGAAACCCCTCTTGCTGTTGCTGATTTTAAAGTGCATAAGATACAAATGCTGCCTTATAAAAAGATGAGAAGGCCTGACACTGAATTGGTATTCATGCCCATTTAATGTGTAGTAGATGGAATAAATGTTGCTGCTTATTTATGACAAGCTTGGCACAGCACCAGTATGCACTAGAAAGTGAACACTTTTGCTGAAATACATTAAACTATGTTGGTCATTTAAATTGACTTTTAACATGTAATTTAAAAATATATCTAGTTGGTTTATTCTTTGTAATACAAAGTAAGCAATAAATACTTCTGTTTATAAAGATGAGACTTGTAATAGTATAATTGATAGTTCTAAACATATATACCAGGCAGTTATCAAAAATTTTAATTTGTTTTGCTGTGTCAAGTGTTCATCTAAATTAAGGTGCAGATAACTTCCAGTCTGTTGTGTCAAATTCTGTTTCACTATAGATCAGTGTCCATTTCTGTATCTTTGGCTCCAGTTGTCAGTATCTTATACTGGATTATTCGTGACTTACTTAGGCAGGTGTAAATCTCTGGCATGTGCTCTAGCATGCCACAGTTGGAGACTGTGGAAATACTACACAAAATATCTTTGAGTAGAGTGGTTAAATGTGGTTAATTTCCAAAGGAGAAAAACTATTTCTTGAACAGCCATGCCATTAATATTGATGCTTGGACCCTGGTATGTCTTTCTTCTGTGAGTAATGAATCCTTATGATCCTTGTACACATTCAGGATGAAAACCAAAATGACTGTCTAAATGTGGAAATCAGCCTCCCTATTACCTCTTCTGTGCTTGCTGTTCTTTGGTCATGGCATGGGGCTTTTGGAATTGAGTTTATTAGAGCTGGAGTTGTGTCGTTTTGTTTGTGGCTGTTTTAAGTTTTTCAGCCCTCTTTTCTAAGCCACTGTCTGCTTCAGGGTCTTTTTGACCCATTCCCTCTCTCTCACATATTGCTGATGAGGGGGCTGAAATTATACCCCATCATTTGGCTCTTCATTGTACTCCGAATCTTCGAGGAGTGAAGCCTAAAATAGCTGTTGAGAGATTTTGTTTAGCAATAATAATGATATTTTGTTCACAGATATATTTTCTGCTTTTAGGAATTAGATATGCTCCAATTCAAAAAATCATGCTTATTTTGGAGACCATATTCTGTTTGCTTTGAGCAACCACACATCTCACTTCATTAGTTAATAGAAAGGAAGTGTTGAATTTTCATAATTAAAAGAAGCTGAACCATTGATTCAAGTTGCTGTTTCTTTAAGAGCTCTATTCACAGGCTTCAGAAGGCAAAATTCTAATGGTGTGCTCCGTTTGTAGGGAGTTAGAAGGAAATTACACAATTCAAGAGAGACATCATTTTGCAAAAGGTGCAAATTGTAGCTGGCTTTAGAGCTGCAAATAATTGCTTTGATTTGTTGACTTAAAATTGTAAGGCGGGGGAGAGAAAGGCGCTGCTGGTGTTTCTTCATGCAGCCTCTGCTGGAAACTCTTGGTGGCATGTTGTGTGCGTCTCAATTGACACTGTTCTACTGCTGTTATTGTAAACAAGCAAACTCAAACCAGCTGGGACTCTGCCCCTATACATATTGTGTACAGTATTACTTTGTCTCATACTAGGAAAACAATTGTTTCCCTATTTGGCTTTGCATAACAGTGAAAGATTTATGCTTCTTTCTGTCTGAACGAAGATTACCTTATTGTGCTTTTTCCGGAGAGGAACCTGAACAGGGCTCAAATTGCTGTGTGCCAAAGGAGTTAGTTCAGTGAGCTAAACTCAGCATTAAGGATGTCCATGAGAAATAGTTTGTGAAAATATCTGTTTTGCTTACATAAAAAATTTATAGAAATTAAAGACAATATTGGAACAGCAACCTGTATCCAGGGCTGAGGTATTAAACCACACCAGTTCTCTCAGCTGTAATAAACTAGAGACTGTGTGTAGGTCCAGCTGTATTTTCATATGTTCCTTCTGTTCTTCTGTTCATCACCTTATAAAGAATATTCATATTGTGTGTCCTTTCCACATGGATATATTCATAAATGGGAAGAATGCCTCCAAACCCCTGTTTGTCAGCTCCTGTATTTCACCAGGCTCTGCTTTAAGAGTTGAGCTTTACAGTCTTGCAGGGGGTAAAGAGGGGGCTCTGTTGTTACCGGGGATTCCTCTTTTCCCTGGTAGCCTGTACTAAAATGTGAGTAAAGATCATAGAAACAGCCATATGGGGTCAAGCAGAGCTCCATGCAGTGCATATCCTATTTGTGACAGTCGCCTTAGGAAAGACTGAGGAAAGAATGTCTGAATATGTCAAGGACTCTGGAGATTTTTGTCTTACATTACTAGTTTCCAGCACTCTGTGATATGGTGCTTCCTAAGTTAAAGTTCTGTCTTTATGTTGAACTGTTCTGAATGGATTTAAAAAATTGTTTAATAACTTGTTAAATCCAATGTCTGTCTTCTTATATGTTCTGTTCCAGCACCAACCCTGTATTACTCGTATGGAGTTAGGGGTGTGTATGAAATTTTTGAGAACTTGGTCCCAGTTTATACTTGCTTCTGGGATTCAGTGGTTGTGCCTGATCCTTTCCAGAGGTTTCCTCACTCTAATTCCTCTTTAGCTGTTTAAGGATTTTTCACCCTACTGAAGTAAGAACTATTATAATTATTATTTTGTGTAAAACAAAGCTGAGAGCAAGTGCTTTAAAAGTGCCTAGAAGATGAATATAGGCATCCAGTTCTCATCTCGGGAGCTGGTGCACAACTTCAAGGTGCTTATAACAATACAGCTCTCAGAATATATCCCTGAGGCACAGTGCAGAGGGGCACTCAAGAGGCCCTGAACAAGCTTGTTCAAGTACTAAAAGCAATACTGCTGTGTTAGCACAAAGATCTGCCCTAGGTAATTAACCCTGCAGTGGAACTAGGTAAAATAAGTATGGTAGAGAGCTATAGTTACACTGCAGAGCAGGGTTAGTGGAAAAGAATAGGCTATTAGATCATTTTTGTTGAATTAAATATATGTGTGCCATAGAGTTACGCGGTAATAATGCAAAGAGGAAATCATGTTGCTAGGAATTTTGTGTAATAAAGTCACAGGTAATATCTGGTCAAAGACCATAAGCCATCTGTCTTTCATCTAGACCCACCAGGCATGGTTTTGCTTGTAAAGGGAGGTAAAGCAATTTTAGCCCTTCCCTGAGCATTGCACCATGCTTTCTATGAGATTCAAGTTGGATGACATTATTGGTATAGTTTTAATGCACCTCTTCTGTCCCTTTCTTCTCATCTTTTTCACATGGGCTGTAACTAGAGCTGAACATTTTCTTAACTGCTTACATTAAGGCATATTTGCTCTGTGTGCAAGCAGTGACTAATGGTTGATAACCACTGACTTAACACCTACCCTATCTCTTAACTCTGCTGTCAGATAAGAGCTAAATAGTTGCAGGAAAAGTTTTGGGTCTGTTCATGCTATTGGCCAAACCATATTCACATAAAACCAGTGGTGTGTGATTGTAGTAATTGACAATTATTTGTCTTTCTGGCTGCTCCTTTCAGAGATGAAAATGGAATTGCACAGTCCAGGTGCTGAAATATGGGAAGCAGCAGCAGCAACATGACCATGTTTCAAATCAGTGGCACTCTGCTTGCAATTCAAGCTGATCCTCAGAGCTGCATTTCATGTCTTTTGCAGCAGCTCCTCTCTGGTATTCTGAGTGGCAGAGATCTCCAGCAGGGAGGGATGGAGCCAGAGGGTGGCTGGGCAGGAGGACAGCCTGCAATGAGCTGATGCACAGCTGTGCTGGGCTGCTGGGGCACAGCTCTTTGTGGAGGGTATGAAAGCTGCAGGAAAAAAGCAGAAGGGAAAGGCTCTAACACGAAAAAAAGGAATAGCAGAATGAAAGAAAAAGTGTGATTCATGACTGAATTATTTCAGGATCCCAAAATTGCTGAATTCTTTGATACTGCTATCAACTGCTGGCGTGTCGCTGAAATAGTAAGTCTAGCTAGAAGGGTCAGAGCCAGAACTAGAGATGTGAGAGAGTTGTATAATCTGCCTTTCACAAAATTAAATTCTGAATTTTTTTTTCTAGAGTTTTCAAGTAGAGTGCAGTGAATTTAAATTAGTAAGTCTTTAAAAATAAATTACTGCTTCATGGAGTTGATGCCATTACAGTGACAGATGACCTGGATTGTTTTGCTGGGAAGGAACCACCCTTCCCTTGAGAAAAAGTCACAGCTGCTTATCTCAGCTATGCAAACCCAAAAAACCTTAAATATTGAATTATTTATGTATTTCACATGGAGAGTTCAGAGAGGAAACATAATTCCTTATATTTACAACAACAGTAAAATAATTCAAGATTTTTTTTTTGCTTTGAGGATTTGTTCTGGATACTAAAAATACCTGTGGTGAATTTGCAGTGATCACTGATAGGCCTCCTCTTTTCATGACAAAAGGTGTAGTGAGATACAGATGATAACTCTTTGCAAGTCACTAATAGCAAACTAGATGTAACAAAGTGATTATAATTTCTGAGCTTTCCTTCAAAGGGTGTGGTCCTTTCTCCAAACCTAGCTAATGGAAAATCAGTTATGTCTGGCTAATTTCCATCGTGGCTAATTTTAAATTCTTTGTTTTTGTGCTTTAATCAATGATATTCAGAAAGACTGACATGAAAAAGAATTACTTGTTTTGAGATTGTAGGAAGTAGACAGGGGAAGAGCTTTTGTCTCCCTGTTCTTGGTTGCTTCTGCATGTGTGCTGGGCAAGACTGCCTTCCATATATGCTCGAGGGTGTTTTTTGCATCTTACAGGACAAAGAGCACTTGAAGAAGTCACTACAGAAGTGAGACCTACAATTTCCCCCTCCCCCATCGATTTAAATTGAGATATATAAATCTTTGTATTTTCAGAAATGGCTTAAAACTTTCTTTGTTACTAAGAGTGTCTCTTGCACATAGGGTTGAGAAATTTTATTTTAAAGTGTAAAAATACATAATCTTAAACACAGAATGATGTGTCTCTAGATCTCTAAGTCCTGTCACTTTAATGTAACTTCTTGATGACATGTAGTCAAACATGTATTAATCAAAGCAGAACTGAATCACGTTAGCAACTTAAAAGCAAAATATTATTGACTGTGCACATGCAGTGATGCCATGAGAAATACAACAGTTTGCTGAAAGCATGCAAGTTGTTATGTTGGCATGGTTTTAAACAAGCAAGTCTGAATGAGGCACAATATGACATTTTGGAGTTCATGTTGGGAGTAAACATGCCACAACAATCAACTGTCTTGTCAAAGAGCTGCAAAAATAATTTCTTTCCCCTCCAGAGCAACTCTTAGTGATAGAATAGTTAGTGTATTAGCTGTCTGGGAAGAAATTAATATGCATCTGTGAAAGAGGAGAGTGTTTGGATTATAAGAAAAAGAAACATCGAAAACTATAGTTTGTTTAGTCTATTTTTTTGAGCACTGAAGTGAGCAGTTTACCATAATTTCCATTTAAGCCTGTTACATAATGAAACATATCCCTATCAGAAAGAGGTAGAGATAAAACCACCATTTGAATATAAAAGACATTCTTGACTATTTGGCAAGTTCTTCCAGTATTTTCTTTGATCTGTTTGATTTATGCTAACACTGTTGTAAATATACATAAGTATGTATAAAATATTTCTATGGATAATAGCAGATATTTTAAAATCTAGTTTTCTTTGTAGGTGTTGAAAGATCTCTTAAATAGGAAGTCTTATCTCTGTTTATTTTGTGTTGGTATCATAGTATGTGTAATGGTTTTTATTTCCTCCTCGAGTTGTCATCTGAAACTGGCAACAAGACATACCTAGGAGAATTTCCTCATCAGATGTGTTTGTGCAGAAAGCAGAATACTGACGGGTATGGTGAAGGACTTTTCTGTAAATTGCAAAGTCCTTTGTAGGCAGGATTTTAGGAAAACTGCATTTCTTGGCCTGTGACAGATGCTGAGGGTCTGAGTCCTTCCTGTAACACTCCGCCATTACATTGTATTGTTCCAGGTTTCATAGTGAATCATAAAAAGTTTTTTGTTTCATATGGAAAACAACTCCTGAATTTAAGGAATTAAAGAGAATCTGAAAATAAACCTTTAAAACTCATTCGCAGAAGTCTTCAGCAAAACTTCAAATTCATGACAGTAAAGACTGCAGTGTTGGGCATTGGGGAGATGCCTTTTTTTTGCAAAACATTTGGGGGACACTAGGAAATAGATCAACGAATTTGAAGGACTGACTTTGAGATTACTCTGGACTGCAAATATATGCAATGCTCATGACGTGAGAATGCCGTGTTTGGTAAGATGACTGATGCTTTTTAAAATTTTGTAGTTGTACTGTTGCTTTACCTTTGTTAAGGCAAATGTCTGCTTTCCTCCTTATGCTGAACATGTACTGCATGTCTGGTCATTTCTCAGCAACTTTTAAGTTTTTCTTTGGTTTCAACCAAATTTGCTGGAAGAGTTAAGATAATGGTTTGTGTGAGTTTCCCAGGAAGACACATAAAGGGAAGAGGGAGAGAATAGGTAAAAGCTTACCTGGACAGAAGTGTATAATAAAGCAAAGTCCTGAATTCACTGTCTCTCATCAGGGTATCAGCACGCATTATTATCTTCCAAAGTTGTATCTACAGAACCCCAAGTGTCAGCTCTCCTGTACTTGATTTTCGTCACATTTCACTGTTGCTTTTCTATTAAACTTTTTTTGTTGAAACATTTCCTTTGGTTTCTTTTACACTAAAAAACTTCATCTCAAAACTGTCTTCTGAAATATCTGTGTGTTCTTTTCCTCAGTTGCTGACGAAGGCCTTGGTAGAATTCAGACTAACAGGAGATGCTGTGACCTCATTTCTGAGTTTTCAAGGGAGTTTCTTTGGCTAATTTATTCTCTTTTTGGTGTGTCTTTTGTAAGAGATATTACCAAGGAGCAGTGCAAAGTATGTATGTGGTACTGTGTGGGTTGGGGGAAGGGAGATGCATATTAACATGATTACTTGCAGGATGAAAGATAGTGAGGTATTTTAACTGGTTTTGGCGTTAGACCAAAGTGAAAAATTAATGGGCTGTAATGTTGTTGGCTTTGTTTGATGAAGTGCTTAGTGAATGTTATTCAACTGAAGAATAAATATTCTTGATACAGTTGTTGAAAGAAAAGAAAAAACATTGCAGCACCCTGTAACTTGGTGGTGTTAAGCATTCATTTAATCAGCATGTTAATCATTAGCTTTGGTTTTGGCTTTTAAGTTCTGGAGTTAGGATAGGCTGTTCACCAAAGAACAGTCAAGAATGTGAGGTGGCTGAATTAGAGAGGCTTAATTGCTGTTCAGGGTTTGTTTCAGTAACAATGTGGCATATTGCAAAGGGCTGAGATGGTGAAGCTTTGCCTGACTTCTCTAAATTTAGGTCTGGTAGTGCATTTTCACTGCAGTGCCCACAAATTTCTGTTGCCTCCACAACAACAGGATCTCTCTGTACACTTAAGGTTATTATGGGCAGCTGTTATGGCCAGTAAGTGCAAGATAAATGGATATGTGACTGAAGAGATAATTTAGCAAGGATAGTTGCATTGAGGTTACCAGTGGATTGACAAATAGTTGAAAAAATTTTTACTGAAGAAGTTTGTAGTGAATACACGGCATATAGTACAAGTAAATATTTCTTTAAGCCATTGCTGCAGCACTCTTCTGGGTGTATTAGTGCTGATCCTTCTACAGAGTAGCCCTTTGCAGGGAAGGATATGGGGATGTTTGTTTGCCCTTTGATGTAATATTCTTATGTGCAGGAAATGCAAAGAATTTTTGCATGAGAAATATAAGTTTTGATTGAAATCTGTGATAAAATACCTGGCGGATGCTTAGGGCAAACTTGTTTTAACTGCAGAATGAGGGGAGGAAACTTGAAAGAAGTGGCACATTTCTCATCTAAATATGGGATGGTGTCTTGTTGGATAAAATACTGAATCATACAACATGTTGGCTTTTCTTGGTAGTTTGAAGCCTCAGCTATTGCATAATGTGTAATTCAAGTTTAGAGGGATTACTAAATTATTTTTCTTTTATTTTTTATGTTTCGTAAGAGAGGTAGTGGTGATGGAGTTGGTAGATATCTCTGAACTACAGTACCCTCTATTATTGTTCCAATATTGAGTTACTTTTATTAGGTTTTGTTATTATTTAGTTAAGCTGGAACAAAATTCTCAATTAAAATTGATTATTCTGGTATGTGCTGCATTCATTTATCTAATTCAGTGAATCTAACTTAAGAAAAAGTGAAGTTAATTTCTATTATAAAGGGACTTGGCTGCTGCAGATACGATAGAATAATACTGGTAATGCATAACTTAAACCAGCAGCAAAATAGAATAAAGATGTACAGATTTTTCTTTTGGTAAATATCTCAGGTTTTTGTGAGTTGTGAAAGTTAATTTTTAGTACTTTACAAAAAGGGTACAGAGTTAGCACTGGCAATTAAAGAAAGGACCAGAACTGATTTAATATTTTCTGGAAATGGATTTCAAATCTCCTTCTCCCTGCACAGTGCTTTTGAAGTATCTGTGAAAAGTGTTGGTAAAAGTGCATTGTGTGTGCAACATGAAGTTTTTTCAGTTTTTTAAGGTGGAAGTTATCTGTTAGACCAATGTCAATGTATTTTTATGTAGAAACTATTTACAATGCTGCCCGGGAAATTGATGTGTATTTTAAAAGAACAGGACCAATGAAATCCACTTGGGTGGTACATTTCATAATAATGAAATATTTTTTGTGGCATAAGGGGAGTTCCCTTGAGCTGTACAACTGCTCTGTTGTGCTGCAGATTTTAGACACTCAGTGAAACCACAGTTCTTCCTGCAAGGGCAGAAGACTCCTAGAAATGTGACATGGAGTGACACCATTGGTATGAGAAACTCCAGGAGTGCTTGGATCTTTTGGAACAGCAGTAATCTTGGATGTGGTTTTGTTTAACATAAATCCTCAGAGTGCAGGTGTTCTGAATATAGGAAACTTCAGTCTTAAAATCCTGGAAGCATAATTTGGTTTTTGATGCTGCCCTAAGCCCCTGATATCAGAATTTGCCTTTGATAGAGTACACTACAGAGTGAGCTTTAAGAACTGGTTCCTAAGGCCAGGATCCTGTCAGCTGCCCAACTGTTGTTTCCTATATGAAAACTAGACAATAATACTTTAATTGAAGAGAAGCCTACTTAACCTTTTCTTTATTTAAAATAACTAAAGAAGTTATGCATTATACTTGCCTTTGACGGCAAAATGTGGTCTTGTCTTTTATGAATCAGGAAGGCCAATGAAATTCTTTAAAATTACTGAGAGTGGACAGATAGGTCAAACCAGAATACTGATTTTTTTAAGTTAAAATTTTTGTAATTTTGCATATATCTAGGCACTGTGTTAAATTTTCAAAGTAGTTGGAGTCTATGGAAAGTTTAAAATTGTAATGGCAAGCTTTTTGTTCTTAAACTAATGACAGCAAGCAAAAGAAGCCCACTGGGAAAATGACATTTTCATGGCATGTCATTGTAAGATGGACACAAAACAGTTTCTATTAGAGGAAGTACTGTTGTGTTTGATGGAACTTGGGAAGAAGCTCAGGGAGCAGATAAGCTGGTGACCCGTGCCAAAGGTGTAACACTCTGGAATTGTATCATTTCTACCTTTTGCTCTTCTAAGGGATTGTTATAGGAGTTATGAAAAGAAGCCAATAAATACTTTTTAGTTCCTTCCGGAGTTGTATTTAGTAGATGATCTTCTCCACAAACACTGATATAACACTTGTCCAGCACTTTGAATAGCAGAGTAGGAAAGTAAAATTAAACATTATCGTGAAGTGCTTGGAAGAGTTAAACTGATGCCAGGATTTAATGCCTCATTTATTATCTCTTGCATTATAGAGCATTACATTGTACTGCAGTTTATCCTTGCTGTTTGAGGCAGTGAGTGTTTGTATTGATGATTCTCATGGCTAACTTCTACTCTTGCAATTTTTCAGTTTAGAGGTAGTAATGATTTGGGGCATCAAAAGTTATCATTCTGTTGCCTTAAGTCTTGTGGGAAATGAGCATTTTTGAGCGCAACAATGGTATTTAATCTCAGAATATTGTCTTCAGAAGCACAGAAACCCCCTGTGCAGCAGAATTCAATGCAGTTTGGTACAAAGAGTAGTCTCCTCTGCATTTTTCCCCCTACTCTCCAGCTGGCCGCAAAGTCTCACAGCACCAAGCACCTGTATTGCAGAGACTGTGGCAATGAGAGCAGCCTGCTCTCACCACTGTGATTGTCATGTCTCACAGCTTGGCCTTCTCCCCCTTCATCCCTTCAGGCCTTTCCTGGAGCTGGAGCTCAAGGTGCTGCTCATTCTGGCCTCTCACTCCTCCTGCCATCTCTTAGACACTATATCCTGCTATTCAGGTCACAACAGAAAAGGGCTCAGTGAGGAACTAAGTGCTCAGGTGCAGAAGGACAACCTAAGAACTTTCATTCCATCCTTTAGTCCTCACAATTTAAGGAATGCCCTCTCATCCCACCCTTGCTACAGCTGCACTAGGGTTAAGTTGTCAGGGGTAATGCTGGTGGGGGATGCCATGGAGTCTCAATGACTGGAGGATTTGAAGAAGAGTTGTCAGTTGTTTTGTCAGAAACAGGGTGGTCATATTGCAATTCTGAAGCAAGAGATGAACCAGGTGCTATCTTGAGCTTTCTTCAAAGCCCCTGTTTCAGGATGCTGGATTTTTGCATTGAAGCAAAGTCAGCGACTATACTGCTTATCAAAGTCAGATTTGCACTATAATCCTTTTGAAAAGAAATTGAGCTTTGCTAAGAATTAAAAAGACTGTCTAGACAGTATTTTTAATGATCTCTCTCCCTTTCAGCTTTTAAATTTTCCAACATCTATTTTATATTTTACTGCAGTACATATAACCTGACATGAAAGAAGAAATTTAGTTTCCTTCCTTCCTGACAGATTAGATCATGACAACTGGAAGTTTTGGGCAGAATGGAAATTTGCTTGTGTAAATTGTGTAGAGAGGGGGAGGAAAAAGGGCCAAAAATGAAGGTGTTGAATTTGCCACCAGGAAGTGGCCATTGCCTGGGGAGAAAATCCTGGATGGAACTTCAGTAGTGTGTTTAGAGGGTAAGGAAAAAAATCCATCAGCTTAGGTGATGGTTCCAAATGCACAATCAGATGTCACAAACTCTAGGTGACTGGAAGTTAGCAGCACCAAGGATGATTTGATTGCTTGTTGTTGATTGTGATTCAAAATCTTTGGGAAGATATCCTGCCATTCTAGATGGCACTCTCATAAGATCTTCTCATAAACAGATTAGAAAAATACTCCTAAGAGCTCTTCCACAGCTAGAACATGATGGACAACTTCACAGAGGGTGTGAAAAATAGAAAGAACTAGAGAAATTCTGTACATATAGTCATGCATTTTCAACTGGAGAAACTAATTTAAAAAGTTCTATACTTCACCATAAAAATGAAATTGAAACTGTAGTGACCATCAAACAATCTGATACTAAACCAGAAATTTTTCAAGATTTATAATAAAGTATGTGGTGTTTGTGCAGGTACTATGGACCTACAAATAGATGACTTTCAGTTGGTTTTAAATTTCAAGCATGTTACAATAGGACTTTTCAATACCTTGGGAGCTGAGACCTCATGGCTATTCTGCATATTGGAATAAGAGTAAAGTATTATTAGGAAAAATTGGTTCACTTCTCTGTGATCTGATTCTAGGAATGAAAGAGAAATTGTTCAGTCCCTGTTTCTCATTTTATCAGACTTGCAGTCAACAGAAAAAGGGTTTACCAGAGAAAAGCACATGAAAATTAACCGAAGTGGTTCAAAAAACTGTAAGATACTGCATGAAATGCATGATAAGGCCTCCCTACTTTTCTGTACAGGAAGAAATCATCCTCAAAAGTTTCTTTGCAGTTCTTATTTTTTTAAGAATACCTTTATAGTCACTTATGTTAGGTACAAAAAAAATACTTGGAAAACTTTTGCCAGAAATGTGAGAAAAGATAAAACATTGATTAGTATTTTGATTTATAAAAAACCACTTGGATAAATAGAGACTTCTAAAATTTTTATTTTCTTAAACTAGAGTTCTTTCATACAAGAAAGGAAACAAATATGTTACATGTACAGTAGGTCTTTGCTTTCTTGTGATGAAGACTCATTTTCCCAAGTACAGAAAGTGGTATAGATTCTTCCAAATCAGGCAATGGATGCTGTATTGCGTTCAATTTGAAGCCGAAATAATATTGTGCAGCAGCATTTTTTGCTAAGAAGCAAGCAGAGGTGATAAGATCCAGTGATTATTGCTTGGGAAGGAGTGTCAGGAGTCATTAGTATCTCATTCAGGCTCAGTAGCTGTTGGGCTTCCCAGGCCTGCTCATACCGATTGCTATCGACCTGAACTCCTTCCCCTGCTTTTGCTGAAGGTCAGGAATAGTTTGTTGCAGCAAGAACCTTGTTTGTTTCTTCTCCCTGATGTAGAAATCTGAGCCGACAAACTCAGTTTTCTACCACCTTGCAAGTATTTGTATTAATAATACATGAGCTCCGAGGTATTTGTTGCACTAAACCACATGAATCGGAATCCTGTGCCTTTCTGTAGTTGCCTAATGGTTGTTTCTAGGAAGGGGTTTAGTGCCTTTTTGGGCCTTCTTGGTTTGAGGCATCTTTGTTGTGAAAAGTTTATAGAACACATTAGTGTTTTATATAATCAAGATTAGTCAGTTTTAAAATATCATGGCTCCTAATAACAGTAATATTTCCACTTATTCTGTGTGTTATAACTCTGCAGCTAGACTGTCAACAGCTATAAAAAGAAAATTCTCACTTCTTAATGTATTTTTTTATTTCCACTTAACAGCAATGCTCCAAAGTTCACTATCACACTTGAACAAAAACTACTGAGTGAACTGGAGACATAAATATTTTTTAGTATTTAGTATATTTTTCAGAGGTGAAATATAAATATCATTAGTGCCTAGGAATAGAGGAATCTTGAGTAGGCTGAGGCTGGGGGAAACTTCTCTATCTGCTGTACTTCAGTAATTTATATGCATGTGGAAATGCATAAATGATGTTTGGTCTGTTCTTTCTCAATGATACTTTTCATTGTCTCCAGCCATTTAGTGAAATTCAGGGTGAGAACAGTGTCAGGTTTCTTTCTGCAGTATAGATATTTACTCTCCTCTCAATGGTTATGAAGATTATCTCATTAACTAAATGTCAGTGCCCTTAGTTCAAGGCTTCAAAGAAGGAAAAGGTATGTGCAGAGAGACTGGGTGGGATAAATGATGGCCTGATGACAGTGGTAGGAGGAACTGAATAGTATTTTGCAGTGTTTTGGCATTAAATAGGATTCTCAGTAAATAGGGCTATCTGCTGGGAAGTTCTCAAAAAGCTGAGTGCTATCCATTGACTGGTGTGAGCCACTGCCTTCCAAAAGGTTCCATGGAGGGAATGGTGATGGGTTCTGGCTTTTTTTTTTTTTTTACTGCTGAATTTACCTTTTTTACAGAGTAGTATCTTAGCTCTTAGAGAATGTGATGGGTCACCATTTAGAGGTGCCTTTCTCCATTGATGCGTACAAGTAGCCTTGTTAGAAATGAGATTGCTAATTTAAATTCCATGCTGATTGTGACAAACTGATTACAGTCTGTTATTTCCTTTTTTGGAAATTTTCATCAGGCTTACAACTCAGCTGTCCACTCTTGTTTTAGGACCCTGACACAACTTACTGTACCATTACTGGTATACTGGTCAGGGGATGCACTTGGGCCTTGAAAACTCTTGGAACAAGGATTATATGGCCCAAGTAAAACTGTTGCCAGAAGATTGTTCAGCTGAAATTTGACCTAGTGTCAGATTTTTGGTTAGAGTTCACAAAGAAAGAAACAAAACATAACTATAAAGAATTCTCACATACCTGTGTACTTGGCAGATGAGAAACATCTTTGGATGAAATGAATTCTGAGTTAACCTTAATTTTCTCAACACTTATATGTTGTTTTGCCTTTGCCAAATTTGATAGTGAAATAAGTAAGAAGTTTGTGAAATCCATGCAATGTTTTTGGGGAGAGCATATATTCTTGATGCTGTATTACAGATGGAGACTGTCTCCAAAACCAAAATATGCACTGGCAGCATTTTACTAACACAAACAGAGCTGCACGTTTTTTACTGAGGTGTTTGTGTAATGTGTTCAGGTTTGTTCATTTTAGTTTATGCCCCATCTGTAATTTTGCCATGGTTCACATAGCAGTAGGCAGCATGCCAACTTCCAGGCTGGCCAGGACACTGTCTTTTTGACTGGAGGCTGCAGATAGTCCCTTGAGTGGATCGATTTATCACAGACCCCATCAGCAAGGCCCATTAAGCTTTCACTGAAGAAAGCATAAGCAGTGCTTTAAGGTGGTCCTTATTCAAACACAGCTATTGGTGGTTGGTTTAGATATTGTCTTTGGGGATCTGTCAGCAAAATTTTGCATAGTTGTTGGCTGTTTGCTATAACAATGTGAGTTATTTCTTTGCATTGACCTTAAAAAGCATTAGTGATTTTTTCCATATAGTGATGTCTGGGCAGTAGACTGTACCCATTATGGCAGCAACCCATCATGTGATGCATTCTCTGGAGAGCAGAGACCCCAAAGCTTTAGCTTAGCAACAAACTGACAGCTACTATTTACTGTGGGGGCAGAACATCACTGTATTTGCAATCAGATTTGCACCTCTTAGAGAGGATAATCATATAAAAGTAAAAAAAAACAACCACCGCCCACCCCGCCCCCCCAACCAAACAAGACCCCCACTGCATATTAATTTCCTATCTTTCTGTGTAGCTGCTGTCCAGTGAATCACTAGTCAATAGCCAGAGTCCATATTCTGACTCCCATTGTGTTATTGTCTGAAGATCAGCTTGTGACAATTTTTCTTATTAGAGTTTTGTCTTTCTTTTTGCTCAGCCAACAGTCGTGCTGACAATGACACGCTTTCTTCTAGCAACTGCTTCAGCACTGCTGTTTGTTAAAGATGATTGTGCCCTCCTCCGTGTTTTCTTCCCTGCAAATCTTTCTGATGCAGGTGTGAGGGAGTAATTTACCCTGCTATGCAGTTCCTGTATTTGTGGTTTCTAACCTAATCGATATCTTGAGAGATTTAAAAAATTTTGCAGGCTCTGGATGGTAGGCTGACAGAATGCTGAGTCATTTTCCCCAAAGCACAATAAAACTTCCTTTTAAAATTTCATCTACCTGCCTTTTTCACTCACTAATTTTCTCTTTTCTGTGTTTTTGCCTCTTCATATTTATGGAACTCTGTGTGTGTGTGTCTGTATTTTAATTTCTTGGCCTGGCTGCCCTTGCCTGCTTTATTTTTTTTCCCCACTTTTTTGTTACAGATTTCTATGGTGACACTGTGTGCTACTGGTAAAGTTGCCTTTTCCTGCTGCTGGGTTTTGCAGGTTTACTGTTATCTACCTGCAGACATCAGACTCTTTACCCAGAAATCTGAGCCGTGGTTAAAAAAAAAAAGACAATTAAAAATGGTAGTGAAGCCTTTACAGAGCAGGGAACAGTGACCTTGGTTAGGGTAAATGTCACTAAAAAAGTGCAGATAGAGCAGGTTTGCGATTCCACACATGATTTTTTTTGAGAATCTTTAATAAAAAGCCTCTTGTTTCTATGTTATCTTCTAAATGGGAAGTTCTTTACATCTGATTTAATGTGCTTGAATTATAAAGGACACTCTGTATTCCTGAGGCTCAGCTAAGAAGGAGTCAGTGAATAACTCTTCAGTTGCATAGAAACATCTTGGTTCTGGTTTTGTTTGTTTTAAATATCTTTAAGCTAAATGAAATACAAAATGTAACACTCGGACACCATATGGATTCATGATGTTTATGAGAAGAATTAGGAGGGATATGAGATTTATAAATCAGGGAGTGGCTCCCATGGATCTGTAAGTGTATTCTCTTTCCTAATGACAGAGATAGATAGTTGTGTTCAGATCTCTTGACATTTCAGGGCAGGCTGTATGATAGAAAGCATAACAGTCTTGCTTGTACTCTGAGTGCATTTCATGCCATGTTTCTAAAAGACCATCCTGTCCTCTTATTTTGGGACAGACATAGCAATGTGGAGTTGTTTGTCTAGCATGGTTGACCCATTTTCCCTTTCTTTCTGTCACTGTCAGCGAATAACATAATGGCAGGAAAGAAAATAGTTTATGCCTTATTCTCCAGCTGCTCTCTTCCACTTCCCTCTGTTATGAAACATTTTTGAGAATCTTCTTCAGCCTCTCTCTCTTTTTTTTCTGAGATACAGCTGAGTACTTCGTCATGGTGCTGCCTTTCCCCCGTCAATATTTCCTTGCATGTTCTCAATTCAGATGGTTCTGCCTCTCAGTGAAAGGTTAGTTTTCTAATCTGAGTGAAACTTGTCTTTTTAAAAAGAGACAAAGATCAAATTGAACTGATCAACTCAAATGGAAGAAAATGGAAAGCACAAACCTGCTTTAACTCAAACCCTGTACCTAAGGCTAATATGTATTAGGTCACATTTGGTAGGAGTGTGTATCTCTGAGTTGCTTCTATTAACTGGGTCCATGTTCTCCGAGTCACTGGAAAAATAAATAGAAAAGTAATTGGTGGAACCTCAAGTTACAACATTGACCAAAGAGAGGAGATAATGTTGCATTTGCTGTTCTGGCTGCATATACAGGTTTAACATTTGAAATTGGTTGGGTTTTTTAAAATTTCTGCTGCAACAGTTTTTTTCTTTTGGTTTTTTTTGTTGTTGTTTTTCTTTTAGCAGAGGTAAAGAAATACAAAATTACAAAAATTTCTACTTGATCTTAAGAGGTCTGTGATCCACATTCAAAGCAGAGTATAACCAAAGAAGTCTTTCAATTGAATGACTAATTGTTTCAACTGGTCACCCTTTTAGTCTTTGAATTATTGCATATTTCCAATACTTTGCCTTTTGCTTGCACCTTGGCTCTGTTACAGAGAATAAATAAGGTGCTGTACAAATATCTGATGTCTTAGGCTGTTAGACTTTGGTACAATGAGGTTTTTTCTTAGGCCATAACCTACAAGTGAGACTGCAGTGAAAAGTCTCAACAGGCCTTCCCAACCTTAAGCCAAGTTCAGCTGTTAGCAGGATAGAAAGCTGTGGATGGAAAGCTATCCTGTGTTCCCACTGAAGTGTTTCTCAGAGCTATTTGGATCTGTGTTGTGGTCACATACAGCAGACGGTGCACTTCCATGTGCTGACCCAATTGTTAGCTGTCTTTCTGTTCCAGTGACAGCCCCTGCTGCTTGTGTGCATCAAGACCAGCTGCTGCTTAGCCTGGGTAACCTTTGCTTCCTTCAAAGGCAATTGTGGTTTGAGTGCTTTTGGAGTGATGGGGATCTCAGTAGAGTATTTTGTAGTAGATGTGTCTGCATGTGTTTAACACAGCAGCAATGCAGAAAAGAATGTACTATGAACAAAGATGAGGTAGGTTATTCAGCATAAGGGTAACAGTGGCATGTTAGAATATTTAGTTACTATGGTCTGGGAAAACAGAAAAATGGCCATTAACTTGTAAAAGACATAAATTTTCCCTATATGCTATGTTTTGTGCTCAGTCCAGGTTTTTACTGGCCCATTTCTGTGCACTGACAAGATTCCTGTTGAGGGCTACTGAACTGGAGCATGATGCAGGAGTACTCTGTAGCATGTTTACTGAACTTGTTTTTCATTATACCAAATCTGTTTTGTTGAACTTCACTTTATTCATGAGGTTTGAAGCACTTGCTTATACATGTGATTCATGTATAAATAATATCTGCATAAATTATTACTGCTTACCTCATGTCAAGACAGCTGAGGTGTTGGCATCTCCTTACTTCTGCACCCTCGTGCTCAGCCTGGTTGTTGCATGTGTGTCTTTGACTTCAATGAAACTCAGAGAAAACTCAGCCAAGGGCTGCTGCACTGGCACAGTATATTTCCTATTCTGATACCCATTTCCTTTTCTAGTGTGCTGAGATACAGTGCAAGCAGGTGCACTATCTTCATATAGTTCAAAAGGGAAATAAGACTCAGATTTTACCAAGGATTGAAAGTTCTGCTGGGCATGGACCCCACTATCCTCAATGTAAGAGCCTCCCAGTTCAAAGATGTCTCTACAGAGCCTTAGAAATGTGAGTGGCTGCTATCTTCACATCATATGCTAATTCAGACTGAAGGAACCTCAGGAGGTCCTGCTCAAAAGAGAGTCAGCTGTTACCATTCATATCTTGGAAACATCCAACAATGGAGCCTGTATAACCTCTTTAGGTAATCTTTTCCACCAGTTCCTTATGGTGGAAGAGTTTCTTCTCATATCCAGCCTGAACCCCTCTTTTTTCAATTTATGCTCATTGCCTGTTGTGTTCCCACAAGGCACCACTGTGAAAAGCCTGGCTCTCTCTATTTGATACTCCCTGCAGAATTTCTCTTGCTTTCTTTCTTTTCCTACTCCTTGCAAGTGTTGGAAGGTTGCTATTGGGTTGCTTCAAAGCCTCTTCCTCAGGCTGAATAAGCTGTGATTCCTTAGCCTGTTCTCACTGGGCAAGTCTTCAGCCAGCTGACCAACTTGGTAGCCCTCACTGATCTCACCCTGCAAGCTCAGTGCTAGATGCAGGATTGTAGATGTGATCTAAAGAGTGCTAGACAGAGCGGATAACTGCTTCCCTTGATCTGCTAGCTGTGTTCCTGTTCATGCAGCCCAGGCATCCTCCTGTGTAAAGAGAAGCTGTGTTGCCCACGCAGGGCATGAGCAGAGAGAGGCTTAAGGCTATCTAACATAACAAGGGTGTTTTAAACTGCAGCTTGCATTGTCATGCAAGTAGCAGGAGGCAGATGGTTGAGCCTTCTCTAGTAGCAATCAGTATGTCACCATGGTGTGTCTCTTTCAGGCTCCAACTGTTGTCAGGCTGGTGGTGGAGTCACCTCTGCTGGGACATATGCAAGGTTATCGCTGTGTGCAGCACCACACAGAGAGAACTGTACACTGAAGGCCCTTTGTGCAAGCATTATTGTTGGAAACAGAACCCTTTTCTGGCATGGGAGAGTCCTTGTTCATTTGTTGCTTCCAGCCAAGAACCAATAGGCAGAATTTTAGGGGTAGGGATTTGAGATGAGGTCAGTAACAAAAGAAAGGGATAAGAAGTGAAATGCACTGAGACAGTGAGTCTTGTTTCCCTGGCCAGCTGCAGTGCTGGCCATTGGAAAGACTTTGTCTTCACCCCACTGCTGGTTTTACTTTGATTATGAATGTTTGCAGCTGTCCTTTCCTCATTTACCTTACTTAGCAATTGTTTGCCGTGGGGAGAAAAAAGCTACCTGATTTGTGTATGAGAGTTCTCAGTAGCAGGCAATTTACCATTAAGGTAAATAATAGTAGTGACAAGAAACTGATGACCATAACAGAATTTGAGTATTTAAATATTAAATATACGTGTCTTTTTCTTTCTCATTTAATCCACTACTAGAAAAATAGGCAGGGGAGGTGATCCTTTACCTCTGCTCAGCCCTGGTGTGGATCTGGAGTGCTGAGACATACTGGAGTGAAGCAAAGGGCCACACAGATGAACTTGAGGTTGACTTTGCAGTGTGAGAGTGGTTGAACACTTGACACAGGTTGCTCAGAGTGGGTCTGTCCTTGGAGATACTCAGAAGAGGACTGGGCATGGTCGCAAGCAACCTGCTCTAGTTGTCTGTTCTTGGACAATTTTCAGAGGTCACTTCCAGCCTCAACTCTTCTGTGATTCTGTGATTTAGAAACAAAGATAGGCTTAGAAAAATAGGCTTAGAAAAGCCACACAGAAAAGCTCTCGTTGTTAAAATGGTGGAGTGGAAGTTGTTGAAGCTTCTTCCTGGAGAGCAGAGGGGGGGTGGGAGTCCAGTGGTGCAGGAACTCCAGCCTAGATTCCTTTGTTACATCTGTATTAGCAAATTAGAGATATGTATGAAACTCATGTGTTTACCCTGTGTTTGTCCTCTCTCCCAGCCAATTCCTAGGTATGGCTCTGTTCAAAGACAAGCCAACTTCTGCTCTACTCAGGCAGTGTCGATGTGGTAACCCTGTTTTGGACAGGAGAGTTGAGCAGTGGTATGTGGGCTGCTCCATGGCAGTCAGTCTCACTACCAGAGAGTGTTGCTAGATGTTTTTAATTTGCTAGCACAGATGTAAAAGTCTAAGTACCATTGCTGGCCACCTGAAGAAATGTCTTTTGCCACAGCTCTAGCTCTTGTGCTTTTGGGCTTGTGGATCAACTGGATTTTCAGGGCAGGACTTCATCAGTCTTTTATAACTGATAGGGAGCCATGAGACTAGACACTGTGTCTGAGCTAGAAATTTCCAGAGATTGAGCTCCAAGTATCAGCATAATTTATTAAAAATTCAAGAACCTTAAAAGACACAAGGAGACATTAACAGGCTTATTGAAAGACTTGGGGAAAAAAATCCAGAGCTTAAAAGACGTAAAAGTATTTCCATGGGGAAGGTATATGTTTCAAATTCTTAACAGCAAAAAAACCTATGCTCTGTTGTGCCATTTTATTTCTTATTAAAGCAGAAATTAAACAGCTCTGCTGACAATAATCCCCATACCTATTCTTTGTAATATATCCAGCTTCTCAAAAAAATGGAACATTTAGTCTTTCACTAGTGAGCAATGCACAACTTGTGTATTTTTAACAACTTGGACAAAACCAGGTTAATTCAGTATACTCTCAAACTTACTTTTTTTCCCTCTCCCCAGATATCTTTTTACTCCATAGAATTTCCGTCTTGTGAAAATAATTTGTTTTTTCAGGTATTTATTTTGGACTCCACCATAGGCTTTCACCATCTGGATTTCAGTGAAACTGGGGATGTTCATTGAGTCTTCAGTGTTGGCAACTGTCATTCAGATATTTTACTTTTCACTTGAATAACATGCTCAGCAAACTTGGGCTATGTGTCT
The DNA here is from genome assembly GCA_013400955.1 of Drymodes brunneopygia. Classification (NCBI taxonomy): domain Eukaryota; kingdom Metazoa; phylum Chordata; class Aves; order Passeriformes; family Petroicidae; genus Drymodes; species Drymodes brunneopygia. The sequence continues at coordinate 1,116,868 of VZTZ01043086.1, forward strand.
TTCTTGCACTGCTTTTGCTGATCACTGCAGTGCTCCACAGATGCCTTAGCTTTCTCAAGTGAGGTCTTCTGCTCCTGAGTAGAGTAGAAGTGACAATGCTCAACACTTTGGATACCTGGGTTTTGATGAAAAGGCAGACAGAGCTTGGTCAGTCAGAGGCTCGTGTGCTGGTGCAGAGGGATAGACAGATGAAGGGGCCTGGCACAACTGAGCTCTTTTGCAGGCCTGAGCAATGTGTTTGAAGATTTAAATCTCTTCTGAGTTTTTGCAGTTTTAAGCAGATGCTTAAGAGTTGCTTAAAGCATTTGGAAATGCTCTAGTTTGAATATTGAAAGCGTTTTTATTTTGTGCTTTTGTTCTTGTGCTGAAAGCTATTTATGGAAGGAACTGTATGCTCCTGTCTGGTAGTATACTTCTACCAGAGCGTAAATATCCATAAGAAGCTCCCAGAAGTGATCTCAGTACAGGCAAGGAAATATAACTACATATCCAAGAGACATTTGCAGCACAGTTCAGTTTTGACAAAAGGCTTATCGCTTCTTCAGCTTTAAAATACTGGGTTTTTTTCCCCTGAAATACTCAGAAAATACAGTTTTTGTAAACTAAAATATCTTTTTAGTGTAAATTTCAACAGGCCTGTAGAGGAAGGATGTACTTTAGCAGTGATTTCATGGCTGGCACTCAGGGAATGTTAGTCACTAAACTACTTCAGAGGCTTCAGGCTTCTTCCTCACTGAGTTACAAGAAATTGGTGGAAATACACTTCATTTCTATGAACAGACAGGGTTGGCTGGATCATTGGGTGCATAGATTATTAGTAAATCTGTAGGAAACAAAGATAATCTATCTCCCAGTGGAAAACTTAGTGAATCTGCAGAAATTGAATTAAAGTTGCTTATAAATAGTGAAATAACTAATCGATGTCTTCTTCATTCACTTTTATAAATTTTTTTTTTTTGCATTTGTGAAAGGCTTTATTAGTAATAATCTTTGGGTAATTGTAACATAATTTGGTGACAAAGTCATTAGCACTGTAGTGAAATAGCATTTTTTTGACAAGAAAATCTTTTTGTCGAAATGTAGTTTACCAGCTGAAATGTATTCTGTCAGTTTAAAGGAATCTCTGTGGTCTTGAAACCTTGATTTATTGACTTGTTAAGATGATAGTTTAATGGTTTTACTGTCTGTTATGCTAGCAAAGATGTGGTACCTATCATGCACTGACAGGATAAATAATAGATTTGAACCATCAGACCAGTTTTAGGTGTTCATGTGCAAGTTTCAGTTGTGAACATAAGTCCTGCAATTGTGGACTTCAACATAGCAGCGACAAATAGTTTGCTTTGCATTTCCTGTCATCTCTCTTTATCTGTTACTCAAAGGCACATACTCATTTTTATTCTGAACGGATTCAGTTGCCCTCTGAGGGCTCTGGCCATGGAGGATCTAGCTGATGGGTTTGCAGAAATGTCGTATTAGGTGTAGAAGGGGCTCAGACAGTGACATCTGACAGATCTGTGGCCTGCAGCATTTAGCAATAAGAAGGAGAGGTAGGAGATATTTCACTTTCTCTTTTTTTTCATGGTTACAAATACCTTCCCTGGTCTTCTGTGTGCCTGTGATGTAAATGCTATTTAATGACTAAGCTGTGTGATCTGAAGCATGAGCTTGTCCTTTCATCTTACTTGTATCACATGTCTTTTCACTATTAGTTCAGTGACTTCCTTTCTTCTCCATCTATCCCATAATTCACCTTTTTGCCATTGATGTGGCAGTGTGATAATGTATCTGCTCTGACATGCAGAGTTTTTACATACCTCATGGAAATAGCTTTTTCTCTGCATTTTGCTGTAGTTAAAGTACTTGGTTTATGCTTTGGGCAGGCCATTTCTGTAAATTGGCTTAGGAATTGCTTGCATTCCTCTTGTGTGTGGTTTTGTTTGTGCCTGTTTTACATCCTAAAGGATTAATTTGTTAGGGTATCAGCAGCCATTCATCAGCTGCTCTCTTCTGTCGAAGAGGGGAGATGGAAAACATTTCTTTGCCTTTTGACCTAAAGCTGTTGAGAGGCAGAATGAAAAGCTCACGAGATGTTATCAAATCCTGCTTGTTTGCAGAGAAGTTGTGGATGCCCTGTCCTTGGAAGTGTTCAAGGCCAGGTTGTGGCCTTGAGCAACCTGATCTAGTGAGTGGCATTCCTGTCTCTGATAGTGGGCTTGGACTAGATGATCTTTATGGTTCCTTCCAGCCCAAGTCTTTCCATGATTTTATGATTCTATGGTTTGAATAACTTTCTGTCTGGAAACTTGTGGAAACCAATTGGATGAAATCCAGTGCATTTTCTTCAGTCTCTATAACACTATTTGGGTGGAATTTAGGGTCTGTGTCCAAGAAAGTGATGAGAAAGCCCGTGCTCTATGAATTACATAAAGCTCATTCATTTGCCTAAGTCTTTAATTGAAAATACTAAGAGCCGTGACAGAAACCCCTGTACTTTAACGGGAAGATGCATGGTAGTATTGTTCCAAGCAGGAAGAAAAGAGAGAAAGCAAAGAGGAGAGAGGACAGTCTTTGTAACAATACTGATGGAGCATTTAATTAACAATGGCAACTGCACCTGGTTCTAGTCAAAATAATTAACAGTCCATGAGGAGCTGAGAACATAATGTATGCAGAAGTTCTGTAGGTGTTTGCAGGGTCTTAGTGAAAATGTGATGTGGTTGTTGCTTTTTCATGATAAATACATAAAAAGGAATCCGTGATTTGATTGTATTACACAGGCTTTAGAATTTGGAGCTTACAGACCAGATCTTCTGTGAAATACGACATCCTATGCCACATTGTGAGGGGCCTGATGTGTTATATAGAACTGTATTAAATTAAATTGGCAATACATTGACTTTTGCCAAGGATTTACATTAAAAATTGCAGTGTTTACTTTTACACCATTGTACACTTACAGCAGAATAAGCCAAGGCAGGCTCTACTGAGAGTATTCTTCATTTGTGAGCAAAAGCTGAATGTATCATTTAATAATTTTTTTATGAGCAAATGTGCTGTAATATGAAATTATTTTATGCTATGCTAGCATAAACTATATTTTATAAACTAAATAAACTTTTTTCCTCCTACTAATTCTATAGAAATTGATATATTAAAGGAAAGACATTTTATAAAGCTGCACAGTTAACAGCTGCTTAGAATTTACAGTATATGAATAAGCAAGTAGTAAAATTTTCCCTTGACAAAAAAGCAGCTTTTCCTTTTTTTCCATCTAGCTCACATGTAAACATAACTCTGTTTAATGTACTTTTTTTGGCTCTGGCTTGGAGTTTCTGATGTTGGCACCATTTCAGAGGACAAATGCTTAACACACTTTACAGTTAAAGAGGTAGCAATATTAAGGCATTGGAGATGAATTTTTTCCACCTTCCTTCTGATCTCCTCTCCCAATTCTTAAGAGCGTCCAAATTACTTTAGTTGCAATATCTGAGATCTGCTTCCACAGTTAGTTGCAGAAATGGTCCCCCTGAAGTAGGATGGAGTTGGCTGAGTTCTCCAGGGTGACACTTGTAGCTCTGGAGGAGTTCAGTCAGTTATGACTCCAGCTTTGGTAGACTGATGACTTGGCAGATGCCTTTTGGCTTTTAGGGATATTAGATCTCCCACTCTTTTGATAGACATCTAAATAGCTTTCGCAAGGTCAAGAAAACCTATGATGTCTTTCTAACACTTATTTCTCATTGATCTTACAGATGGCTTTTTACTGTCCCCTTGGTCCTGTTTGCCATGTTTTGAATGATAACTCTGGAATTCAGAAGCACCAGTGAATTGTCCAATGAAGCTTGGCTTTATAGCCTTGCTAAAGAAATGAAGAAAAGCATAAAGATTAAAATCTATTAAACTTACACAAAGGAGTTAGGAAGTAGAAAATACGGAAGTTAAAAGCTAGTCCAGGTTTTGGCTTATACCTTCAATTTTAGGAGACCACAGCTGGAGTCCAGTTTCATTCCAGCTGTGATCTAGTGCTGTATGGCTTATCAGGTTTTGAATGAATGCATGAATAAGAATTTCAGTTTTTAGTAGCAAATATTCTTTCAGTCAACACTTCCTTGGAAGAGGAAGGCCTAATACAGGCAGTGAGCAACAGATAATCACTCGTTCTTGATTTCTAATGTTATTGTCACAGATTTTTGGTGTTAAAAATTCTAGAATGAAACTTCTACCTTGTGTTGTATTTCTTGCACGTGAAAAGCAGGCAGAGAAGAAAGCATTATTAGGATAGGTTCAAGTTTTACTTCTCTTTTGCTTGTGGCTGGTCCCTGTATCTGAAAGCCATACATTTCGATGTCCATTTAGAGGTATTTAAATCACCATACTGAGTGCTACCAATTACCCTGGAGCAATTACACTTGTATAATTCAGTGTTGTGCTGCTTGAGATACTGATATAGTGAACATAGAATAAATGAAAAGAAAACTTAGGAGTTTTGTAAGAAAATTTGCCATTGCTGTATGCATGAGTTATACCTCTTTCTGACATCCTCAGAAGAGGACAGCAAGATGATGATGGGGTAAATGCCGGGTCAAAGTGTGTGTTTCTTTACTCTGCTAGATCAGCTGCTGTAAATTGACAAATGAAGTTAATGAGAAACTCAGCTTCAGTCTGTTTTTCCTGCTCATATTAATGGCCTTTTGTCTCCTGGATATTTTGAAAGAAATAATAATCACAGTATCTGGAAGAAAATACTTAGGAAATATTGAATCATAAGCCTTTTGTTGTGCTGCTGATGATTACAAAGTTTTCTTAAACTTCTGTGGGGTTTTCTGTGTCTAGGTGATATATAAGCCTGGGTGAGCTCTGGGTGATATCCTGGGACTGGTCTAGTGGTGACAAATGTTAAGCTGTATGTATGTCTTTGGCAGATTTTGCTGTTGCAGTCAGATTTTTGTTTATGGTTTTGTTTTGCCACAGTTGCCTCCTCCTTTCAAATTTCCCTGAACTTTCTGTGCATCTTTTGTGTATCCTTCTCCAGGAATGGTTCTCACTTTTTGATCTGCTGTCAGTGCCTACTAGTGTGCTGCCAATAGATTTCTGCAGAGCTCCAGGCTACCCTTTAGTTCTCAGTCTGCTACGGACTAATTTTCTTTCCCCAAGCATTGGAATCCCATAGCTGAGGAGTAGGTAAATTATTGAAAAGATGAGTGCCTGGCTCCACTGAAAATTCTAGCAGTTCTACTTTCGACATCCGTGATGCTTGGATTTACTCTTTTTGATCTTTTTGCTCAATCTGGACACTACTTGGCTGAGATCTGTATTATAACAATTCTTAGTATTGTATGATAAGATATTAACTCTGTCCTCCTCCTGATGTATTTTTTCAAGTCTTTAAAATTATAATGTTTTGACCTGAATTTCTCCAGAAGCAAGACTCAGCCGTCTCCTTAACAATGTATCTTTCTATCTATAATAAATATCAAATTGCAAAAGAGAGAGAAAAGAAAAATGTAAGAAATGGGGAAAAAGGTCATTATCTGAGAGCTGGGGCATTTTTTAATTCCGAGGCAGTTGTTGGGAGGAAGCAGGAAGACAGCACTCCTTGGTGGTTAGAGCATGGGCCCACCTGCCTGTGTGACACGTCTGGCGATGACAGTGGCACTTGGCACTTCTGTCTTCACCAAGCCTGCTCAAAGCAGTTTTCAGAGGAGCTACTTGAAATCAGAACATCAGTATGGGAGCATTGAAAATTCAGACAGCCCATGTATCTGAAAATGTATTTGGAATAGGCTTCTTGGTCATCTTGGTATTGCAAGTGCAAAGTAATTTATTGTGACCTCTATGCTTTTTCTCTAAAACTTAGCCAATACTGGCCACATGAGTAATGTTAATGCTTTTGGATACGTGCTGTGAAAAAGCTCGAAATTTACAAGATTTTACTACTTTCCAAAATTAACTGGCCTTTTAAATTCTAAAATAAGCTGCTATAGGTTCCAGATCATCTATCTAAGCCTGTTTTCCATAGTTGTCCCTTCTGCCAGTGATTAAAAGCTTACTGTGCAGTCCACTTTTCTGTGATTTCAGGGTTCCTTAATGTATGACATACATATGCAGAGCTCACTGCTCCTCTAGTTTGGTACAATGGAATTTATGAGTGGAATTTGAAATGGTGAGAGTCACGAAATTTGGAACTAGAGTTGGCTACCTAATTTTTAAACTATTTTATTTAAAATATAAATATTTTCCTCTTTGTTGTTTTCAGTAAATAATTCATTTCTTCAGCCTCTTACAGAGAACAGTTAGGCACTAACTAACCTGTGTCTTGGGGCCAGATACAGTCAGAATATTTAATGTGATCTCTAACCTTATCTTAACCCCAGATATGGGTCTCTGCAGTTGTATATCAAGTGCCAGAGGTGCACGATGTGCAACATGTACCTGGTTTTATGGGAGAGGTGGATGTTCACTCACTCCAAGAGCAAGGGTATTATGGCTTACCCCAAGCAAGTGGAATATCCTTACTTTTTAAAATGGATCTTATTGCTTGCTAAATCTCCTGCAAATCAATACAAGTTCATCTCACTAGGGGATTTTTCTCATAAAAAAGGTACTTGGATTTAGCTAGCATATAGGAGAAACTTTCTCTTTTACTTCAAGTAAGGGTACAGATACAGAAATTAAATATTTGAAAAAGTAAGTTCCTTGCAAAACAGAAGGCAAAGATTGAAAAATGTTTTCCAAAGCAAACTAATTGCAGCCAGAGTTCTTCATACTGAGGGGTAGATTCAAGTAGCCAAAGAGAATGCCATCTTCAGAGTAATTTCTGGAGAACTGTGATATATTTCTTGTTCACTTCATTGCCCAAGTGCTGCCATACCAAAGCTGTATTATCCACTAGTTACATTATTCCTACTACAAAAGCCTTTATAATTGCATGCAAATAAGCGATCTTGCATAGAAAGCTCAAAACAAAGAGAAAACCCAGAGAAATCCCTCCTGGAGCTTCAGAGCAGCAAGTGCAACTGAGCATGGATTTCAAATCAAGTAGTCAGCTGTGGGCAAGATTTCCCTCCTGCTGGTTCTTTCTCTGCTGTTGAGCATCTTGCATGTCTTTCTCTGAATGACGCGGTTACAAGGTAAGGGAGATGAAAGCAGTCCTGTGTCTCTTCAAACTGCCAGTTTAAATACTCTCTAGTCAAGCACAACTTAATACTGTGTCACCTTTATCCTGGAAAAATTGTTTTGGCATGTGTCTTCTATATGAAACTGAATTGGAGATCTGTGTTTCTCCTCTCTGTGCTTGTTTAGTGTTTGTTGACGTGGGCTCAGATCACATTTACCAGATTGGGCCCTTGCAGGTCTGAGATGGAGCTTCCCTACCTGTCCATCATTTGTGAGCTTGGGTTACATCCAGACTGCCAGATCATTATTCACTGTTCAGTTTCAATTTGTAATTTTTGCATACACTGTACTGAAGTGCTAAGTTTAAAAGCTTAACTAATTTTTATAGTTTTCTGTAATTCCTGTAAGATTGGTTTTATTTTATTTTGTCTTACAGGTTTATTTTGTTCAAATCTGCATTACTGCCAATGAAAATAAGTGTGCGGGTTTTTTCTTTTTTTCTTTTAAACCTGCTTATCTTTTAGAGGTTGCTTAAATTAAAAGAACAGTTATTTCGGACAAAACTTAGGAGAAGACAGATAGCCTAATGTGACAGCCATTGATGGTAATTAGTATTATGAAAAGATGAGATGGATCTGACCTTCTGCTTGGGAGAATAATTTTGATTTTTACCTTTTGTACCTGTTCTCTGGTTAAAAAATATCACAAATTTAATGTTGCAGGCAAATATGGAATAGGTATTTTAGGGGAGACATAACTCCATAGAAATCTAATAACTCTGAAAAGGATTATAATTGTGTAACTGAACAGTAACAGTTAATTTACAGTTATAAAACACACACACAAATCTCTTAATCATTTGTAAAAGTTGGTTAAGTCAGGGTGAGGTATGAGGAAGGTAATTCTAGTAGATGCTTGAATTTATCTCAGTCTTTGAATCTGACCTTTTACAAAAGAGACAAAGCTGAATCTTCATCCCATTCTCTCTCAGAACTCAGAACATTTTTCTCCTTTTGTTGGATTGAGAGCATGGAAAAGCTGATGAAAACTTCACAGCTAAAAAAGTATTTAGAAAAATGTCTATGTTTAGTCATTGGAAAAGCTAGGTAACTTTCAGGTGCTTTCCTGAGTTCTTGGAGGCTTTGCTGATGCTGTTTCCAAACATCAAAAGCGTAAGAGTTTCCTCAGAAGCAGCAAGAGATTGAGTTGTGATTTGATTTATTAATTAAGCTGTGCAGCTGAGGCAGGCAATACAGTAACCTGCAGCAGAGACACCATACTGTGTATCCTGATTTGTTCTGGAACTTCTTGTATAGATCTTTATACAGGATTAGTCCTAATAGCATTAGTGTGGTAAGACATATTGCTAAGTAGACTTAGACAACTAACAAAGACTTAAAACAAACAAAAAAGTCCTTTGGACATTGCTATTAAATAGCTGACATGAGATCAACCTCTTTAACCAATTCCTGGCTCTTTCTCAGGCATCATCTTGGACAAAAGGGAAACTGAGCAACGGATTACCAGGGACCACTGTCAGCCTTTTGAATTAAAGGCTATTGTCATCCAGTTACTTATCCTTATTCAGAACATTTTGGTGAAATGTGGTATAGCCATAAACTGTTAGTTAAAAAAGCAGAATAGTGATTTTTAACTCTTGTGTTTCAGCCTTCTATTTCAGACAAAAGTATCCAATGGTACAATGTATCTTCAATAGTTTTCACATAATTTAATATCTTAAATACTTCTAATTATCCTGAAGACATGCTATCACTAAGCTTAAAACAAATGTGGAAAGCTGAAGATAGGATTTAAATTTAACACTAGTCTTTCTAATGCATTTGAGGCAAGCATTTCCATAAATTAGAAGGGATGTATCTAACCCCATGTCCTTCTGGTTTGAAATACCGTGTGAGTGGTTTCATAAATCAGCTGCAGTTAAAATGACAACCCATAGTAGAATGCACTGCTAATTTAATTTTGCTAAATGATTCCTATTTTAACCACTGTAATACATTTTGATAAATGGTTTAGATTATCAGTTTAAAGACCAGTTTAAATTTCAGCAGTTTTGTTCATTTGTCATGTGTATTGTTTTCTTCTGTGGTCAAGTGTAAATACTTTTCATTAATAAAATCCGTTTACATAGTATTTTCAAGCGTATTAAAGTGCTGCTTCTTCAAGACAAAGCATACTTCTTTTACTAGAAGTATGGAGCTAATGCTTCTAAAATAAATAATGATCTTAAACACATTGGTTCTGAAGTGTTTTGCTTGGAGTGTTGAAATATCTCTGAGCTTCTGAATACTAATTGTGGAAGAAAGCATGTCTTTTGCAAATGATCAGAAGTAAGAGATGGTGAATGATAGGGACAAGGTGTATGTTTTTATGCTTCAGATTAGAGAGGTTTAATTTGAGAGCCTGGGTTTGCAGTTCTCTGCTGCTGTTGCTAACAGGGTCCCTGGGGACTGTGGCTGAGACACTTGCCTCAGTGTTGTCCACATAATTCCCAAGGGGACCAGGCCAGAAACCCTGTCTGAGCTGGCTTGCACTCTGTGTTCTCCATGTTAAAAAGGATGAATACATGTGATTACTGTGATTATACTACCAGGGTCATGATATTTAACCATGGTGTAAAACAGTGCAATGAAAGTTTATGCTTTCAGCATTTAATATGTGCATAATATTTTAACTACATGTGTGGCAGATTATATATTTTTAGGGACTGGGATTTTGTCATCTATAGGAGCTATCTGTGGTTATCTCATGGCTGCTATGTGGAAGGTTGCTATGGTTTAAGGTGTGAATTGTGCACCATTGCTAAAATCTTCCTTGGGCATCAGCAAGCCCTGTCTGTGAGGTGGCTTGTTGCCTTCCCCATCTGCTCATTGCTGCTTTCCAAAAAGGGCTTATGACCCTCCTTGTGGCCAGTCTGGCATTTGCTTTTTTGCCTCTACACAGAAGAATGAAGTGTGAGATAGAAAAAATGAAATAAAGAAAAAAAAAAGAGAAGCCCTTCTGGAAGTATCTTCCTCGTCCCAAGGTATTAGACAATGCTGGCACCATCTGCCTCATACAAGGTCTGGTGTTCTCTGGGCAAAGCCTAGTTCTGCCTCCCTGTGTGTTGCTGGAGCTGTGGCTGAGCCATTCTGCTGCCTGGCAGTGGCTGCCTCTGCGGGGACTGGTGGTGGGGGAGCCCCTGCTTTGACAAGGAGGGAACAGGCAGCACAGAGCTCTGTGCTCTCTCTGGCCAGAGCACCATCTTGGACTGGACTTTGGGAGGACTTGGCAGTAACTCCAAAAGAATAGGCTGAAGGGTGTCATGCCTAGAAATTCTGTTTTCTAGTTTTCAGTGACATGAGTTCTCTGAGACAAGAGGCTGACATAGTGCGTGGGAGTGTGTCTCACCATAAACGTAGAGTACCATTGTTTGTCCATCTGCTAGTATCCAACCTGGGATAGTTCTTACATTTCTGTGAGGAAAAGCTGTATTTGTCCTCTGTTTTCCTTGTGTAACGACACCATAAATGAGGGGATGCTCCACAGCCTCTTGGTGCAGGACTTTACTCTGTTGTGCTGTGGTGTAGAAGTCTGGCAGTGCAAGATGTCATCTGATGGGGGGATCAGGCCTGGAGCAGTTGACTGTATGAAGTTCAAGCAGCATTTCTCATCAGTTATTGATTTTGCATTTCTGAGGGGGAAACATCCAACTTTTGGCTAAAACCTGAAATTCTTCTTAATTTTTATGCTTGTTTTATTTTTTCAGATAAAAATAAATATTTCTTTTTTTACTGAAACCATGCGCTTCATGGAAACAGGACTTGTACACAGAAAACTTTCTAACAAAATGCACTTTTCAAAGAAAATATATATCATCTTTAGACAGAACAGAAATTTTATGATGAAACCATAGCAACAACAACATACAACTAGCTGCTGAAAGAACACATTAGAGATAGCCTGGAGTTTGAACATGGAAATGTTTAATACTGCATATCCTCTGTCTTCAGACGCTTACTACTTGCTCCCTCTGTGGAACTTTTGCTGCAGATGTTACTGTGTCTGTAACACTGTGCCTGTTGTCTTGTACACTGAAATGTTGGAGGCACAAGTCGGGGAGCTGGCAGGCATGGGAAGCTGGGAATGGTAACTGAAGATGAGAGTGCCTCACATGGTAGTAAGGCGAACATTTTGGTTTCAGACCATTTTGGTTTCAGATGGTGGAAAGTAATTAGTAAGAATTAGTTTCCTCATAGTACTTCTGGCTCATAATAATATATCTATTTTGGGATGTGCTGCTTCTTTTTGTGGTCTTTCCTATAATGAAACTTCTTGTGTGACTGCAAAATTGTAGGATAAATCCATGAAAATTAATAAATAGGGATTCTGTAAATGAGTAGGGTTTGACTGCTACACTTCACAGAATCACAAAATGATTAACATTGAAAGAAATCACCAAAGGCCATCTAGTCCAACCTCCCTGCTCAAGCAGGCTCCCCTAGAGCATGTTACCATAAAAGGCCAAAGCAGATAGTAGGAATGCATTGTAAAGGTGTAAAATGTCAAATGGAAAGAGAGATGACTGATAGATGGCAGCTCTGAGACACCACAGCCTTTGGTACAGGGAATTACAGTACTGTATTGATGTATTTACTGTTAAAGCATTCGACTCTCCTCTATCTGGAAAGTACCTGCCTTGATCCTTCTGGTTCCTGCACTAAACGATAAAGACCCTGTGGTACTCTGGCTGTACCCTCTTATGTAGCATCGGTTTCTGTAAAACAATTTCATTTTGAGGGCTTTTAGTTTAGTCTTTGTCCAGCACATCACTATAGCAAGACAATGCAGTTAAACATAGTTTTGATCACTCTATTGAAAGCAAATTTTTGCTGATCAGTCTTTGAAGTCTGTGGGCAGAATGAATGGGTGGGATTTAGACTCATTACAGGAACTCCATGTTGTTTCTGTAAGGCATGTCTGGCACAATATTTTTAAATACTTCTAATTCATAGCAAACTGTGAAAGATTTCTGTACACTGTAGGAAATAGTGCTGGGATGCGTTTGACTTTCTAACATGTGCAAATATTTACTGTTTGGCTTTGTGCTTCTTCTTCTTCTAGACATTACCCAAAGCAGTCCTTCACTACAGTGGCTGATACACCAGAAAACCTTCGCCTGAAGCAACAAAGTGAATTGCAAAGTCAGGTAAATAAAATAATTCTTTTGTCATGTTAATATTAGACGGTCAGTCCACCTCTTTATAGTTTTTCAAAGTCGTAGTAGTATTTCTCTGTGCATACACAGTAGCACTGCAGTGTAATGATAAAAAAAAATTTGTAAGTTTGTATAATACTGCAAAACTCAAGGTTTTATTTCTGTTCTCTCTTATACTAGTTACCATACTGTTGTAAGTCCATTGACAAAACTGGAATCCTTCATTTTCAGCAGTACATGAAGAATCTAAATAGTTTTTAATGTTTGAAGGGGTATAGCTTAACTCAAAGGGTTCATTTTCCTTTGACAAACTACCATTGTTAGCTTCCATTAAACTTAATCATAAAATACCGTGAGATTAACAAACAAATAAACAAATAAAATGAAATAAACATTCCAGTTACTTTTCCTTATCCGATCTTGTCCTAGAATAAGACTGTAAATTCTGAATAGTTTCTGTAATACTCTGAAGAGTATAAGTACAGAGGAATTGCCATCCTCAGTCAGTCCTATTGACCGTCTAGTCCCTTGTCCTGTCTTTTCAGGGAAAGTTGAAAGACTCCCAACTGAAACAAATACATGGGATATAATCTGGCATTGTTCAGGTTTCATTCTATTGCAGTGCTGTGCCATAGAAAAAAGTGTGTTCATGGTTCAAGAAAAGCCTTTCCTATGAAACCAAACTTGGCTGGATAGAATCATGTTATTGCTACCTTCCAGTATTCATCAGAGCTGCTTGAGACTCCTGCCAATGCATTTGATAATTTGGGATTTAGCAAATTCTGTGTTAGGTAATGTAAAAATTATGTTGACTACTGGATAAGGAGAAATGCTTTTATAAAGTAATAGCTGCTTCCTAGTTTCTAAGTAAACATCTGTGATACTTTTAGTTCTGAAGAGGCACAACCCTGTGTTTAACTGCAGGACTCCAAGTGTTTTCTCAAAATCTGTAACTTTAGAACTGCTCTTTATTTTGCTCAGCAAAACATGAAGAATTGGTAGAGGAAACACCATTAAGTATTGTGTAAACTAAAATACACGTTTTTGTAAATCTGTTGTTTTCATTTTCATTTTAGCAGTAATTGACAGTGTTTTAAGTTGCAGTGCTGGGTCCTTTGTCAAGAATCCATTAAGGTCAGCATCAGGTGCCAGGGTGTCATGTTGACATAACATGAGGAGAAGAAGACAAACAAAACAAAATACTGTTTTCTGATGGAGTCAATAGAAAATGGATAGCTCTTTGGAACACTTGAAAAATTACGTTGTTAAGAAGTCGAAGGACAACATTTAAAAACTTTCCAGAGAAGTCTGTTCTTCTATTTTATATAATATCAGAGCTTTCCTCCCCTTCAGGATTTTGCTTCCATGGACTTTCATTCAGCTCTGTAGCTGGAAACAGATACAAATGCATTTTAGGAGAGGCTGAGTTTGTTTTCTCTTCTGGAGAACTCCACAGTGTGACAGGAGAAAAATGAGTTTGAATGTCTTTCATCCTCTAAATAAAGAGTAGAGACAGAGATCCAGTGTCTCAAACAAGATTTTCTGTATGCCTCTCTGATGAAAAATTCCTATATTTTTGGGGAATTAGTGCATTCTCTTAATCCATAGCATGCAGTAGACACTTCTCACATTCACTGGACTCTCTTAGATAAACTCAGCTACGGAAGTTGCCAATATGCTCATCTTAGCTCTGTTTACTTGGGAATTTCCTTCGTGTACCTTAGCTGCTGATCTCTCTGACTTTATAACAGTGTAAATTGCTCCGTGGCCTTTAGTCCTCATCTGTAGCAATGCTGTGTGCATCAAAAGCAGCCACTCCAGTTGAACTTGCAGAAAGAAACAGAGATGTTCTGCAGCAGTTCTTGGCAGGAAGAATATCGAAGTGTCAGATCAAAGAGAGGGCTGATGTTTAAGGTGTGTTCTTCTCCAGCACTTTCTGAGGAAATGTACTTTCCAGTAACTTGTGGGGAACTTGATACAAAGTCATGGGTCTTGTCCTACTGTGTTCTTATCCTGGCCTGTGGGGACACACCCTGAGGCTGCTGTCCTTGGAAACTCCAAGTGCTTCTTTTCAAATGGAAGAAAATTTCTTGTACTTCCCTTACAGGGACTTGGATAACTGGAAGTGTATCTGTGTTTCTGCAGGAAGAAAACTACTACTACATGCTTGCAGTTTTCCTTGATTAATAGAGTTCATGAAGTGTTGGTTTTCAAGAAGTACCATAATGTCTTATGGGACATACACAGTTGAATCAGACTATTGTCCTAACAATATTATATTTTAACTCTCCTTACTTTTTCAAGAATTGATTGTGTTTGTATCTTTATCTGCCAACTCCCACCAGGATAATCATGGTATTATTGAGCATTTAGAAGAGAGTCAGCCTCAGAAAAGGGAATAAAAAAATCTTTATGGTCAGTTGTTTGCATCTAGGATGGCCGTGCTCCTCTTTGTTGAAGAAGAGACTGACTCTGTGTAGCAGTTCCATGTGAAAGTGCAAGAGATGACAGGTGTAAGCTGAAATGAGGAAGACTGCATTTACGCATGGGGAGAAACATTTCCAGTGTGAGGATGACTAAACATTTGCAGAAGGTGCCTGGGAAGGTTGTGAAGTGACCATCCTAGATTTTCAGAAGAGGACTGGGCACAGTCGAAAGGAATCTCTGGTAGTCGACTGCTTTGAGTAGGGTGATGGCACTAGATGACCTCCAGAGTTCCCCTGCATCTTCAGTTGTTCATATTTAGTGATTTGTCTCTGTCCTGTCCTTCCTCAGATCTCACTTCTTGACCATTTCTCTCATCTTCTAGCCTTTTTCTCTTTGCTTCTGTGTTTCAAAAATACATGTTAGCAAACTTCCAAGCAGACTATTTGTATTAGCTTGTTTTGTTAAAAAAGCCTTTTCAGTTTATATGCACCTCTTTTATGAAATCTTTGGAATGAGCTGCCACAGTGAATGCTATAGGAGGACAAAACGCCGTATGCATTACTAAAGCAGACATTAGATGGATTTCCTGGGGTACCCTGAGTGAGGTCATTGGAGAAGTCATGCAGTTTTTGAAGCTAGAGATGGAGGTAAAAATAGGCTCTTTCAACTGAGAAAAGGAGGAAGTAATATGATATGGCAAGCAGAGAGACCTTGTCATACCTTTATGGGTGATTTTGTAAGAAGACCCCAGAACACATTTTACACATGGGACTTCTCCAGATAGCCATCAGGAGCTGATTATTTATATATTCCTCTGTCCAGTTATCTGAGGATCTGAACCCAATCCACCATATGTGTCTGAGGAGAGGGCTGAGAGAGCCAGGAGAGTGCAGGCTTCTCAGGGATCTTCTTGCTATTATTTGTGAGTGACAAGTTCTGGAGATATTGATTAGGTTGATACATTAAAATAAACCCAGACTGCCTGCAGAAAGCTCGGCCTGCTCTCCTGTGAACCCCTTCACAGCAGAATTTTGTAAATCATGCTCACCTACTAAATGTGATTTTTTTTCAGCTCCTGGTTTGTTCCTTCTTCCCATCTGAAGGCTATTTAAAAGGCTTGTTTTATCTCTGTGAATCAAAGGCATGAAAGTCATTCTTGATGTGAATAATACAAAGCTCCCGAGGAGTGCAGGAGGCAGAATGAATTTCAGTTTTCTGGGAAAATGGTTGTCACCTCTTCTGATTTTTATCTTGCCAAGTACGTGAGGGATTCTGTCTACATCCTGTCCTCACTGGACTGTCTCCTGTTACTGTGACACCATAGACCTGCACTGTTTGGGTTTTGTTGTTTTTATTGTTTGTTTGGTTTTTTCCTCCCTTGCATTCACTTGGGCTGTAAGATTCAGAATATGACAGTACTGCTTCCACTCCTCTCCTTTCCTGTCTGCTACTCTTAGCTGTCATAGATGCTGAAACAGCAAGTGGAGATAAACACGTTGTAACCCTGTGGTCAGGAGACACCAGAACAAGAGGCAAAGGCACCAAACAGGGTGTAGCAGTAATGGATAAACAGATTGTGCAGCAGAGAGGGAGTCTCTCTATGGAATTAATTTTTGTGTTATTGACACATTTGTAGCACCCTGAAATTCTCTGATTTCATATGTGGAAATAGAAATCTTCTGCTGGGACATAAGATACAGTTTTGGGCTACTTTTTGAAATAGAAGAGCTTTTTGCCTTAGCTTAAGTTGTTAAGACTTAAGTATTAAGTCTGATTCCTGGTACTGACTGCATATCCTAATTAAAAAAAAAAATCTAATATAATTGGCCTGTATAATTATACAGAATTTTATACTAACTTCCAATGGTAATGTACTGGTCAGTGTGTGAAATATTACTTGTATAAAGGACTTTAGATAGTGGTGGTTTTATTTATTTATTTATTTATTTTTACTTGTTTATAGAAAGAACTATTTTTCTTATGATATTGACTGTTCTTTCCCCTGTTTTCTTTTTGGGTCGCATCACACCTTGATAATCATTAAGTTAAGCTGTGAAGATAAAAGCAGTAAATTCTTTTTCTTTTTTCTGAACCTATTTTATTATGTGTATCTGCATTTATATCTAAGGACAGAATTACAGGTTTCAGTGCCTGGGCAAAATAACTGCTTCAGACTACTGTTTTTGTACTGTTTCTTCATTTATCTGAAAAAAGATCTGCAAAGATAGCAATGAAAGGAGCACATTACAAAGCAAAGATGAATACTTGCACAACAGTCAGAAGAAACTTCAAACAGACTTGCACATGAGCATCTATGGAAAATGGTAACCTGTATAACTTTTCAGCTTTTCCCTGTTGATTTGATGATACAAAAGTGAAAGTGCCAGCAATTCTTTTTGGCGTTAGTTGTTATTAGCCACAGTGATGTGAAAACCTTGTGTAATTTGATAGGGGAAAACCAGAACAGAACTGCCTTTAAGGAAGCACAATAGTATCTCCAGTCTCAGAAGCAAGCAGGGCAAACTTCCTACGGGCTAAAAAGTTAGGAAGTCTCTAAAGTGCACAGTCATGGGAGAAAAATTGCATCTTCCAGTGCCAAGACTCAGAAGTAAGCTGCAAAATATATGAATAGAATTAGATTAATTTTTCAAGTATGTGTTAATGAGGAAAAAAACCAGTACATTTTCTTTCACATGTGTATTTCAGATGTACGTAATGTTTAACTGTAAAAAGTGAAGGGATAATGTATTTACATGAAATAGCGGTAATTTTTGTGGTAGGATGAGGGCAGAACAGTCATGATTTATTATTAATGGAGTACTTATGGACAAACCCATTTTATAGACTATCTTATGACATCGAATCAATGGGCAAGTTGGACATCCTTAACTGAAAAACGTAGGTTCAATAAAATCAAAAGTCATTCCAACTACTTTTACAATCAGAAGTAACAGAAAGGGAACAAAGGAGAGCCACAGAATTCATAGCTGTTACTTGTGAATTGAGTTGTGGAATTCTTTACTGCATCAGCAATAGTATTGAAATACCTGTAACTTTTTAGAGGAACAATTAATAAAAAGAATAGCTTAAAAATTGAGTTATCAGAATTTCTATGATTTAAATATATTTACAAAATATTATAATCTTTAAAAAAGTGTCCTTTTTGTTCTAGGTGAGGATGGAATGGAGAACATATATGTTCTTTTTCATGTCAAGTTTCTCTCCAGATTCTCTTGAGCTTCTTTCTGGTTTTTGTTTTTGGAACTAGAGTTTTAAAATGGTTGTTCTTTTGCTTGCGACTGTGTTGCAGGTGATTGGATGCTGTGATTGTTTTTAGTTTTGTTTTTGTTGGATTACTGCACAGTATTTCAACCCTCATGAAAGAAAAATGTGTCCAGTTTTAGAGTATTTAAAATAAAGACTGAGAACAGAACAATTCTCATAATAAATGTGGCATCCAGGGACTGCAATCAGGTGCTGAGGGCATGTCCCTTCTGTAGAGTACAAAAGGGTCAGGAAGAAGTTCCTGATCCCAGAGACAAATAGAGTGTCCACACTCTGTATGGCTTCTCCCCCTGTAATGGATATATATATTTTTTTCTATTTCATAGTGTTTAAGATGGTGTAAGAGCTGAATATCAGCCCATCAGAGTGGCATTCCAGAAGCACGAAACTGAGCATGCGTGAAATGTGATGGTAACGGGGGGTTTGTGGGGTCAGTGTCCTCTGGGTTGTGTGCAGTGACTGGTCAGTCCAAGAGGGGCAGAACTGGTGCAGGCGTGTCCTTGCTGCCTTTCAGGAGTGCTCCCTCCTCTGAAGCTGTGGCAAGTCTTGCCCGGGGAGTGGCTGGGGAGCACACCCAGCAGTGTCGGGTATTGAGGCTGTCAGTACCGAGTTTGTACCCTTGCCCTCTCCTGTTTAGCAGAGTATTTGTACTGAGAAAGTGCCAAAGCCAGAAAATGAGATCATGTCACTCTTTCTTTCCTTTCTGGCTTCAGATCTGCATCTTTCAGACTGCCACATTAAATCAAAGGGGGTCCATGTAGTCCTGGTTCCTATTACTGACGCTGCTGTTTTTCCCCAAAAACTGGCAGTACTCGTGATCAGCAAGAGGAAACTTGTCACAGTAGGTGACTGTTCTGATCCAGTGTGGAGTATTGGTAATGTCATCATTAAAAGGAATGACAGAAAAGTAGCATGCCTCACTCACTCTGGGATATCAAAAATGAAGTTTTCAGGAGTATGGTTTTAGTCAATGCACTGTATTAGGAGAACTTGTTTTATTTTCTTGATGTTGCTAGTGTCTTCTTCCAGAAAGTTCTTAGTCTTTGCCTTGGACTTCCATTTGTGTAGTGTCTGGGATGATTTATCTCTTCCCCCATCCCCCAGCAAATTTTAGTGGCTGGCATATTTAATAATTTAAAAGTGGCATATGAGTATTTTTGCTAATATACTTTCATCCAGAGTAACAGGTCTACATTTTTTTTTCCAGTGAGATTATAGGAGTAAATTCCTTGTACATCAGAGCATTGAATAAATCCATTTGGCATGTCACATTGTGGCAGTTAATGATTTCCATTTAGTTCCTTTTTTTAAGCTCGTATCTTTTTAGGAGTACTGACCTGTTTCTTACCAAGGAACGAAGCTAGTCATCCATCTTGTTGTAATGAGACCAATGTTTGTGTTCATCTGTGGCAGTATCTTAACAAACTTCAGAGGTTCTGAACAGAGAATTTATAGAGGTAATATTAATTTTTCCCTTAATTTTTTCTTGTCCTTAGTCTCATGGCCTTAAATGCTGAAAGACTATGATAAACAGCTCTATTTTTCCTAATTTTATTGGTTCTCTGAAAATGTTTTGAATTTGGTCCTTATCTCTTGTTTTAGTTTTTTTCCACAAGGTTGAGCCACTTTTACTCTTTAGACATAAGAGTTTTTTTCCTACTGATGCTATAAGTTCAACATGTCATGAAGAATTTCTTGACTGAAAGGGTGGTTAAGCATTGGAACAGGCTGCCAAGGGAAGTGGTGCAATCACCATCCTTGGAAGTGTCCAAGAAACAACTGGATGTGGCACTTCGTGCTGTGGTCTAGTTGTCATGGTGGTGTTTGTTCAAAGGTTGGACTCAATGATCTTGGGGATCCTAACCAACCTTAATTATTCTGTGATTCTGTGTCAGTTTTGGTAGTTCGAAGGATTCTTGAGAGGGATCATTGCTCACAGTGTTGCATTGTTTGGCAGGTATCCATAATTCCCTTTCAAAGGAGAAAGCAAATTGAAAGTTCTTACATATATTTAACTTTACCAATAGATTCAGAGATCAAATCCTCTGCTAGCATACCTCTGGAAATTGCCTCAAATACATTGTTAGTTGCCCCATAGCTGAATATTTTTCCAATAAACTTGTTACATATTTATATGTGATGGGAGTGTAGAGTTAAGAATTTTCATGACCATCATTATATTTATTCTTATTTGATGCAGTTATTTTTTTCATTAGAATGCATCCACTCTTTAGATCTATATTGAGAAAAAAGAATACTGATTTACCTACGTGCTTCTCCCATATATTTAGCTGTGATTTAAATCTGCTTTTGCAGAGCTTTTGTAAGTATGCATTTTGTTTAGCACTTATTTACATCTGTTAAAGTATCTTCACTTGATAAAGATTTCTGTGTAAAGTTGAGAGAGGCCAGATTTCTTTACTTCTTAATTTTTTTTTTCTGAGTGCAATGAAGAAATCAATCCAGATGCGTATTTTAACTTTGTGTAAAACAGCTGTTCCCATTGTGTGCATTGGCTACTGAGTAGTCTCCTTTAAATCCATTATTAATTCTGTTTTTGGTCAGCATTTGTTCTGGAGGTGGCCTTAACAAAATGACCAGCAAAGCTGCTTAATAGGAGAAATCCAAGCCTGGTGAGAGTGTCACATTCTCTTAATTAGAAGTCTTACAAAGCAGAAGCTTTAAGCAAATGAAATGATGAAAAGAGCTTTAGCCTTAGCAAAGAAATTAAAAACTAAATAAACAAAATCTCTGTCATTCCCCGTGTTTCCCAACAAAATGCCATATTCTGGCTTCTGGGTTTTTAATAGCTGCAGAAGGCCTTTGTCTGCTCCAGCAAAAGATACTTTTTGCACTTTGAAGCTTTGAGGATATTTCTCTCTGCCTGTCTCTCTGATTTTGTTTCCCAATTCATGGTAATTTCTGACCTGTCTGTAGCCTGAGCTATCTGGCCTTGGTGCACTTGTAATCTGCTGAGTCTGACTGTGAGAAGGAGAGAGGAGAAATTTGCCTTGGCTTGCCTGATGGTGCAATGCCAGAAGAACACAGGAATCCAAAATTGCATAGTGTTAGGCTTTGCAGAGTATTTGGATGAAGAAGAAAGGCAGGAGGGATCCTGGGCAGTCCTACCCCTTGACCCCAATAAAAGGCCATGAGCGTTCGTCAGCATTTTAGTTGGTCATTTTCCTGATGCTTAGGTTACTTATTGATGGGGCTGTTTCAGATCCAAGAAATATATTGTCCTCCTGATTTATTCTCAGATGGTGCAGGGACCATTCAGAGTTCAATGATTTCTTGTAACTGCTGCCTCGCAGGATGGATTGAGGTCTATTTGGGGTGATAGTTTGTCAGGTAGTGCTATGCTTGCAGGAGATTATGTTGATGGGCTTTCAAGTGAAAGGGTCAGGAAAAAAAGAGAAAAGAGTAGAATTAGTATAATGTTTAACCTACCTCAAAATAAAGCAAGTGGAAGAAAATACTAAATGCTTTAATTGCACCAAATGTTAGAGCTTTGGAGGTATTTGGTGGAAACATTTGGGGGGGAAGGGGGACAAGGATTTGACGTTTAGAAACTCCTTGGAGCAAAGGTTTATTTTTTTCCTGTAGTTTACCAGACTCAAAATCTTGAAGGACAAAATACATAAGATGTTTAAATTAAAAAAAAAAAAAAAACCACAAAAAACCAAACCAAAACAAAAACGCAAAAAAGAGGGCTTATCACTTACTTACTTCTAGCAATGACAAAAATTTACTTTATGCTTACATAACCTTACAGTTCAGGTCAGTCTAAAATGTAAACACTTCTATGTATTTATATCTACATTCAATATGTTTTTTCTTAATATCTTGTGAATTAAAAATAGTTGAATTCTACTTAAATGTAAATAATTTTACTGAGATGAAGCATAAATTTCTTGTTTTAAATCTTTTTCAGGAAGTATAGTTTAATTGCTTAAAAGCTTTGGGAAATGTAAATGTGAATGAAGCTACCACATCTATTTTTCCAATGTAGGATAAATTTTTAATAGTGTAATATATTTATCAGTAAATGAATTGTTGATATAAACTTTAATCTGTAAACATAGTCAGAAGAAAGGTGCAGGTTGCTCAGCCCTGTTAAGAAGGGAGGAGGAGGGATGTGTTGAGGACAGGATGCTCCAGTGCACGGGTGATAAGGCTGGAATGCAAACACCCGGCACAGAGCTGAGGTGGGCTCACGGTGCAGCACCATTTGAGATAAATGGGAAATAGGTTACGTTGCTCATTGTGATCAAAGGAAAATCTGTGTGAGAGGAGAATAAAAAAAAAATCAAATAATGTTGTATTTGACTTGAGTTGTGGCTTTCTGGTGCATCCCTGGTGTGTGTATCCTTACATTGTCAGTACTGTGCATTGTGAACATGGTGGGCTTTGCCACCAGCGTGAGCCTGTGGTCCCTCCTTGTGGATTAAATGGAACACAACACTGGAGTCTTTTGATACTGCTGTTGTCTCCATCAGCTTCTGCAACAGAAACTACTCTTACTTTTTCATCCTTTTAAATTTCACCCCTTCAGTTTAATTCCATCATTTTCCAATCTCTCATCCTGTTTTACAGCCTAAAGCCCAGCTCTTGCTTTTAGCCTTTGCTTTTACTTTGGATTAGTTCTGCTTTGCGATCTAACCTGACAAATCCTTGTGACAAGATGTGAACTGAGCATGCAGGAACTGGAATATTTTGAAATGAGTGATACGGATGGAAAATGGAGCTGCTGCCCTGGAAGGCTGTCAGCAGTGCACAGCACCAGAGGTGGCAGGGCTCAGTGGGTGAGCAGCCGTGGAATGGGGATGTGGAGGGCAGGACTCCAGGGAGCTGTCACCCCTGTGCTCCAAATGAGTTATAGTTATGAATATGTGTTTCGATGGTAGATCTTAGTAGGTGAAAAATTTTAAAATCCCCTCTGTTTTTGTAGATGCCAAGGCCATAGGGTAGTATTCTTCTCCCACCTGGGGTGTAAAATGATCTGGATGGATAAGAGTATCTAAAAAGTTGTATGAACAGTGCCCCTAAAAATGCCTGTTTCTGCCTAGTGTTCAGCACTGTATAAAATGTCATGGCTGTCTCAGATGAAGACTTGTAAAGCAGGGTATAATCTGATACCTGGTTACGTAGAATACAATGTTTGGGTACTGAATGATAACTAGACCAATTTTGGCTTTTCAGGAGACTGGAGTCAAATGTAAGAAAAAAGACTGAAAAGAGATGGGGCATATCAGAAGTCTAGTGAGAAGCACATCTCCTGTCCTCAGGCAGCAAGTTGTGGAAAATCATGCTGATCGTTTTATTTTGTAGCATCATATAGAATCTTGTTCTGAGAAGCATGGTGACAGGGCTCAGCAAAACCTCTTTTGTTTAATTTTTTACCTCTTCTGCTTTCTTCTGCTCAGAAATAATGGAAAGAAACTTCCTGGTGGACCATAGGTATTAAAGATACTTATTTTATATTGCGGCATAGGATGAGCAGTGATATGCAACCTGAACACATTTCTGAGGGAAGTCCCAGTCTGCTGCAAATGAGTTGAGGAATGGATGTTTTAAAGTGGTTTTAACAGGCATTTCTATGTAATTTTACCTGTTTAGTGCTTTATTGCAAGCATACTTTCCTGGAGTGTTTAAGTGTTTCTGATTCATTATTTCTGTCTACTTGCAAGAAAATTGTGTCTCACTGGTTAAGAGTTTATGTGCTTTGGGGACTTCCTCACTGGCAAATAATCAGCCTTATAAACTGGAAGTTAGTTTCCTTAACCTTTAATAGTTACAATATAAAATAAATAAAACCAATCAGCTCATTCCTAGAAAATGTTTTTTGACTCTGTAAATCATGTAAGCTTGAAAGATGTTAGTCCACTGAGTTATTTTTAGTATCTATAAATGTTGCCTTTAATGCAACTAAAGCGGACAAGTTTTTTGGCTAGAATGGCATGTTTCAATAATAGTCAGCTTTGTTTCTAATGTATGCTGAAGGAAGCTCCTACTTAGTTTTAAAATAACATGGTTTTTATTTTTCATTAATTTCTCTTTGCTCCAAAACTTTGGGTGCATCACTGATGATGGGAATTACATGGAATTTTACTGAAATCACAGGACAATATCCTTTTGCTGAAACAAACTGACTGTATAAAATCACAGCCAGGAACTTGCTCTGTCTGGTGTAGTTGTGTGTAGCTGCTTGGGAGCTAGATGCAGTGTATCTGCTGCTGTGGGTCCTCAGCAAACTGAATGTATTCAGCTGATTATTTGGTACTGCAGAGAGACTCAAACAGCACTTCGATGTCTTGGATATTCTCTCTGAGGCTGGATGGAGCAATGCAGACATTGGGTCTGTCAATGAATTGACTGCAAAAGTCTTCCCTTGGAATCATAGTCAAGTGGCTGAAGTCAAAATATCAGCTAGGAACTTCTTCATTTATTGGATGTTTGGTTTACTAGAGATAATTTTTTTCAGTTGTATGCTTATGTTATTACAAGTCTCTCAGAAATGCAGTGCCAAAGAAGTCAAGTAAATAGCCTTTGACAGTTTGCTATTAAATTATAAATACTAATATTGTAAGGAAAACATAAATAAATGCAGTTTTATACTAGAATTTCCTCACTATGAGGAGAAAAAAGTTAGCAAATATAATCTCAGGGTTAAACTGGACATTTATCAATAATGTTGCTTTACAAATAGATAGACCGTTTCCTTTTTGTAATCTTTGAGATGACAGCAGTAAATTATTCATCTGCAGACTCTGTTTCTGTACTGAATTGATGGCCAAGGTTCATTGTGTTCAGCAGGCTGATTCATGTTTGCTGTGGAAATGGTGGAGTAGCTGCCTGTTGTTACTACCTTGGTAATGAGCTACAACAGCAATGATGAGATGTTGTCTGTCTAAGGGAATAGAAAGATATTTCACCTAGGAAAGGAAGGGAGGGACTGGGGAAATGGGTTTCCTGCTTGATATTTTATTTGAAAGAGCAGATCAGAAAAAACAAATGACTTGCAATTGCTTTATATCCTATCTTCCCTTACTTCCCCGTTGTTTTTTTTCTTTGAGGCACATGTTCGTGCAGCAGAAATGAAACAAATATTAGCTACTATCCTGACCCTGATTTGGAAATAAATTACTGAAGCATATTATGACTTAAGGGTGTTTGCTTTGTGTATATTTCAATTACAGTAGGAATGTATGCTATTGAAAGGCAGAGGTTATTGCCCTAGTTCTTTCTTACCTCGCTTTCAATTAAATCTGATTTCTGTTACCATAGCATTGCCTGCTCGTATGCTGCTTGGTCCAGTGCTGGTCATTTGTGCATGTTTGCTGTTTGACTGTGTGGCTGTTCTTACTGCCCCTGAACTAACAGCCTCTGTCGAGCCTTTTTGGTCTGGGAGGGGGTGGTCAGGCAGCTGTTTTTCACAACTGATGCAATTGCTAATGTTTCCTATGCAAGAAGGCAGACTTCTACTCAGTACCCCTGGGGAGTGTAAACATCATTTTTATCATGTTGGAACTACAGGCTCTGTCAGCCCAGTGAAGTTGTTCTCAATTAGTCTGAGGCAGCCCAATTCAGAAGGGAATAGCTGCTCCTGTTCGAGCCCATTTTTCTTTGAGTGTTGCCTGCACTGATTTCCAGCTGTTACCATGCAGCTTTGGGGAGCTAATGGGGTTCATTTGGAACATCTATCTCAAAAGGAAATGCCTTAGTCAGTGTCTAGTTGAATGATTGGAGATTTTCACACACAAAACCCCCGGTTAATACCCACTTAGCTAATTATCTCTCAATATACATGATCATCCTTTTCAGTCCAGTAATTAGAGAAAATTAAGTGGAACCTTGCTAATTTGCACTAATGTTAGGAACAACCTATTGCCAATTACTGAATTTTGTGAATTAGTGCAAATGAAAACAAGCACTTTTTACAAACTACAGTGTAACACATGCTGAACCCTGTGCAATAGTGCCACACTAATATTACACTGCCAAAAACTCACCTGTACATGCAGGAGAAGTTAATATGATGTAAATTGAGAACAGAATCATTCTTATGCTGAAGTCTGCCCTTTGTTAACTGTGTATAGATTACTGCACTGAGGCCTAAAGTCACATGATGTGTCATGAACACCATTCCCCTGCTTTCTAGTAGAGTTCAAGGAGACCTTTGGAGATCTCCTTACTAACACAACTTAAGTTTCTCCTCTTTCAAAGCAGCTGCAGTTGTCACCGTGGCTGCCAGAGTCAGCAGAACATCTTGCTTTGATCCTTTTGAGCTCTTGCAAGGGACCAAAAAGCTGGAAAAATCAGCCCTTCTGAAAATGCAGTGCAAGTGAAAGATCTAACTGCTGTATTTTCAAAATACCCCTGTTTTTTTTTCTTTCCATCCATTAAAGTAGTTTTGCTGATGTTTCCCCTGTGTGGCTGCATTGCAATCCCAGTCCTAATCTTTCTTTCAGAAGGCTCTTTTTCCAATCCCGTTTATAGTGCCAGAGTTAACCCCATGTTCCCCGGATTTCCAGTTTTTTCTTAGACTTGGTTGGGTAACTCCTAGAAAGCAGTCTGCCTTCTTGCCGAAAATCTTTATACTAAATCACCCATTGCTGTTGGCATGATCATTGTCCAGATCCCAATAAAGTCCTAAAACCCCTGGTGACCATCTGCAAAATAACTCCTGGCTGTTACCACATAGTTAGGTGCCACTTACAAACCTGGTCATTATGGTGCAAAGGGCTGTTTGGGCACATTTTGAGATTTCTCTACCATCTCAGTCTCCCTCATCTGAACTCCAAATAACATCATACTCATGTTCAGCTGTAATTTTTCATCATGTTTATGTGCCTGATCTGAGATTTGGTGAGAAACAATTGAGAACACCTTGCAAATTTGTTATACTTCTGTTCCCTAGTTTCAGGAACTGTCTTTTCATTGTGTTCTATTTCTTTTGAAGATAGCAGCAAATCAGCAGCTTCTTCCTATCTTTGTTCTCACCTGTGTTTGGGAAACTTACACTTCTGAAATTAGTAAAATTGATCTAGAAAGCCAAAATGATTCCTTTGGAACTTTAGCTTTTCAGTAATCCTCTGCAATAGCTCTGCATCTTTCCAGGGCCTCTCTCCATCTGGTCTGAGGTGGTACCTGAATTTCTTTTACTGGAATCTCTCCAGTCACAGTAACACAAACTGATGAAAGCGTGGATGTCTGTAACTTTCCAGAGCTTATGGATGGGAAGGTGAAACACTGTATGTAGAGCAGCCAAAACTGCTGTTTATGATCTAATGGCAAGATTATGACAGTCTATTAAGATGACCTGCCTTTTAGCCTAGGCTGCCTTTTACTTCTCTAGTTACAGGGAACAGCCTGTAAGCTGTAGGAGCCAAAAGCCTCAAGCTTTTAATTTTATGTGATGTAAATTTAGGAAAATAGAAAATGGGAAACTAATAGAGACTATGTTTCTTTGGTTACATTCCACCAGCTGATTTTTGGTCATGAAAGAACTTTTACCAAAATAAAAATTGTGTTTGGTAACCTTTCAAGTTAAGAGGAATGAAACATAAGATAAGGTTTCCATGCATTCTGGCTCCTTTACATTCTGACTTCCAAACCAAGAGTTAGTTCCCCCAAGTGCCTAAGCCCAATTTATTTTCATCACAAATGGAACATCTTAATATTTAAATTAGTTCTAGGGACTCAAATTATTAAATTGCTTTTTGAGACTTAGTCTTCTGAGTCCTGTAATATCTTTTTGAAAAGCATGTTCTGCCCTAAGTTGTAATTAAAAAAAAAATCCAAAAGAGTTCCACTAAGAACTCTGTTTTAATGGTCTTATTCTGTAGTTTTGATACAAATTGACCCCTGGATTTGGGTAATTAGAAGTAAGAAACAGTAATAAGATCACTAGAACATAAAAGTCAGTGTAATTATCTTCATAAAATCAGGTATTATGCTTGGGATAGGTAATGTCTTAAAAGGAGTACTTTGGCATTACTGCCTGTCTGTGTCCCCTTCCCAAACTGTTTCACAGCCTCAGTCTATTCTTTGAGGGTGCCGACTGAGAAATATTCAAGCTGTGAAACTGCTATTTAACAACAGCTACGATATTAATGTGTTATGAGCATTGTTTTGGACACATATCTAAAACATAGCACCATACAAGCTGCTATGAAGAAAATGAATTACATCCCCGCCAGCCACAGTGCAGCCATGAAGATTTTAAAAGCGGGGGGAGAACTTGATGTCTGAAGTAGAACTGACAAAACTGGCCTCAAGAAGGGAAGACTAAGGGGAAACTTAATCACAGTCTTCCCATGTCCAAAGATAGGTGCAAACAAAGTGGAGGTTCTCTCTTTGCAAGGTTGATGGTGACAGAAGAGGCAATGGGAATACCTGCTTTAGGAGAAATTCTGTCCTGGAGAGAAGAAAAATACAACTTCACTCTGCAAGCAAGTAACCATTGAAATGAGTTGCCCAGAGAAGCAGAGAAATCTCCCTTGCTGGAAAAATTCACAATTTGGCTTGACAGGGCCCGAATAACCTGATCTAAACCCAGACTTTCAACAGAAGATTGAACGAGATACACTCCAGCCTGCTTTGCAATGATTTTTCATGAAATGCAGACTGTTGGTTTGGTGATTGTCTTAAAAATAGTTTTCTGAAAATAGCTGAAATGTTATAAATACATAAGATACCACTGTTTAGATTTCATGGGATTTTAAAACTAGTGAAATTCCTAAAACCGAAAAAGAAATACAATGCAGTAAGAAGTGATATAAATCAAGATCTTTTAAGGTCTGTTCCTCACTGCTCCAGGAATTGGGGTGTGTAGTTTCTCCTCATTTGCTAGTTCTGTGAGCTCTAAAATGAGGAAAATTTTCTTATTTTTAATACACTAGAAGAATAATACCCAATAAGCATCTAGCAATTAAAGTGCTGTTTGTGATGCTGTTTAATTCCTTTAGCCAAGCACTTCTTGTATTTAGCAAATATTCCTCAGGACGTCTTGGGTTGAAATATATTGATGTTTAAACAGCAGTGAAATTTCTAGGTTTTTTCTTCTTGTGAAGTAGTTTAATTTTAGAACTTAAATAAGATACAAGCTCTCCTAGGACTTATGTCATAGGTGTATATTTTTCTGTTACTGCTTATGTAAAAATTCTGTAGCTGTTTTTTATTTCTTTGAAGAGAAATTGCTCAAATGGTGCTTTAAAAAGATTTATTTTTGAATTTTTGAAGGTGTCAATAAAATCAGGAAATAAAATTATATTCCTGATATTGATAGATATATATTGATTTTTGGATTGCAGTTCAAGATAGTACTGTTCAAAGGGCACAGATTGAGAATGCAACAAAAACCATCATACAAATACTGTCAGGAGTGGGAGGAGGAGTTCACTGGAGTTCACAGAGAGTATCATGAGGAAAAATTCCCTGATGCTGATTTTTTTCCTTCAAAATATGATGAGTATGTATTGTAGCCCATATGTACAAGTGTAGCTTTACATGGATTAATAGGAAAAACTGAAAGTAAAAGCTGTGGCAGAGTAATTACTTGACAGTCATATGTTTGCATAAACAATATCTGCTGTAAACATTTGTCTTATTTTAAAATATAAATGGAAGCAGGAAAATAGATCGGGTTCTGTCCTTCATCAAAAGAAGAGTGGATTAAAACTTCTGAATTATGCAGATGGAGCACAATAATTATACAGGGACACTTAAAAACTGCAAGGGTCAAGATGAAGTCTTTCAGAAAGAAAGAAAAGGAAAAAAAATCCCCCAGATTAAAGCAACTTTTTTTTTAAAAAAAAGTTTTTAGTCACAAAATAGAAATAAAAAACAAGGAAGAGGGTTAACTGTTGCCTTCTTCCCTCCTGGGAAATATATCAGACCATATGTTTGAAAATAAGAAAACTTTTTTTCTATTCTATGGCAGCTGATGTCAGAAAACTCTTATGATAGTGCAGTACTGACCTCCTGTGTTTCAGGATATAACAAAATACGTGTGTGAGAAAATGTTTTCCAGTTATGAAGTAACATATTGATGGCTTTTTGCTGACATGCAGGAAGAAAAGAGAACACTGTCTTCTTGTTCAGCATTATAAATGCACTCATTTGGGATTTCAGATTTAGCTTGCTGGTATCAGGCAGTATATGGATAGTAATTTTGCCAGGAGACTGCATATTAGTGCTTGAATTTTCCTATGAATGGGTGAATCCATGGGTTTTGGATCTTCCTTTCTTGTCTAAAATGTTTGCTATCACAATATTGCCCCTATTATTATCCCATTTTCTTTATTCTACAGCCTTGGGGGGAGTTGACCTACTGAATAAAAGCCCAGGTTGTGAATTAGACAAGGGAAAATGTACTCATAAATGAGAATGATACTTAGAAGGTTCTGAACATAGTGTATCTCTTATTTATTTTACATTATATTTTTTTGTCTTGCCCTTTGTTCATTTTTCTTTCAGTTAGTTTCCTTTTATTTCTACAGTCTTCTATTAATTATCTGCCCTTCATTTTATGTTTTCCCCTTATCACACTTTTCAGTCTTTTAACTTTTTCTCTGATCTCTTCTAAAAAGAATTTTGCATGTACTCAAATGGCTTAGTTATCTATCAAACCCGTAGCTATTTCATCCCTAAAATTTTGTTCAAAGGTTCATGTTTGCTTTTGTAAAACAAATAAGGAAAGCTTTATGTTGGACTCTTTTTTCTCTGGAAACCCTTGGTTGTGGAAAGTAATTGATTGTTATGTCAAGATGCAGTGGAATCCAGCTTGGGAGGATTGATTATGAGCGTAAAGAAAAAGGCTCCATCTCTGGTGATGGGTTAGGGGGGAAGGGAGATGAAAAAGAGAAGAAAAAGCAGGAAGAGAGCAGGAGAAAGAAGAGGTTAAGAAGGAAAAACTTTAAACTTTTAGGCAGTGAAAACGGGCCTTGAAAGAGCTTTTTTTTTTAGATGTTTTGTGTTACTGCTAATTATTGTGTGATAATTGTATGCTAATGTGATAGGGGCTGGAGAAATAGCTACAAATGGAGAAAAATCCACCTTGTGTTATTCACTCAGTTTTTCTCAAGGGTCTGTGGCTTAATGGGTATTAAAAATAGTCATAGTGTTTCTGGCTTATTATGGAGGTTTTGAACTGTTTGCAGTGTTAGGTTTTGGGTGGTGAACACAATTTATAGTTGTAATTAGTTAATGCTGTGAGCAGTGCTCTCTGCCACTTGATAAGGGAAGATCAAGCATTGCATGTGCATTTCTAACGTGTACTTTTGGGACATAGAATTGCATAAGTGAATGACAAGAATTGTTATCATTCTTAAGCATGGCTTTTACCATGTGTCCATATTGTTTTCAGCAAATTAAAAATAGATGGTATTTCTAAACGTGTTGTTAAAAGGTACGCAGGAACAAACTCTGCTCCTGCCTTCTGCTTTCTCCACATTGAGGCTCAGCTAATAATGTGACTGATGGCTCAGCAGGGGTCTGAGAAGCCTTTCTCAACCTCATCTAGAGTTCCTGTGCATCCCAGTATGGATGGAGGTAGCACATCTGGCAGTATTTGCTTTGAAGCAGGAAGCGCGAGTTTGGGATTGTGGCACCGTCTCTGTTGCACTGGCTGGCAGAGCAGCCTAAGCACGTGAAAAGCATACACTGCATCCATTCAAAATGTGGTTGAGCATCTGTAGCCGTGTACACTCCCTTGAATTCCTGGCAGAAATTCCAGCTGAATCAGCTAGAATTGCACCTGGCACTTCCATCGCACTATGGTAAAAGAAACGGGTTGACCTAAAAGCCAGATTTATGTGGATTTAGTTCTGGAACTCTCAATAAAAATCAGTGCTAACTTTAAGGGCTGTATATCACTTTGGAGTTGATAGCATATATTGTGCTTGGGTGATTTTTGCCTTTTTTTTTGAGGGGAAAGAATAGTGTCCTGTTTTGCTTACTGAGTCTTTCTTGGTTGTGAGATGTGTATGTAATTACTGGAGTCACGGAATTGCTTTGGTGTGAGCTGAAGGAATCATAAAAAGATTCATGGGAAAGATGGTGTTTCTCTGGGCTCTGCTGAAGCTTTTTTTGACATTTAAAGAAGCAAGATGTGGTGTGGAGTTCACAGAGGATTTGAGGCTGTAGTTAAAAGTAAGTTGGAATTTGTTTGACCTTTTTCCCTGTACATTCTTTTCAGAGCATTAGGTGGCTGAGGTCAAACTGAAATGTGTCACTGGTCAGTGTCTGAATTTAATTAGTAGGCAAGGACTTGGAGAACTCTAAAGTACAAGATGCTTGATCACCACCTTCCCTTTTCAAATAAAAACAGAACACGATCTGTTTGTGTTTTCCTTCTGCCAGCTGGTACAGTTTCTTGAATCTGTTTGTTTCTAAATGTAAGGTTTAAATGTGAGAAATGTTGCAGAAAACTGTTGTACTACCAGGCTGGTTATTCAGCCTGGTTTATGACATCTGCAATGGTTTATGTGGACAGTCACTACTATATATTACACTTAATGACAGAAATTATGAACAGTTTACCATATTTACTGAGCTGATTTCCTGACTTCCTAGTCAAAATTGCCAGCTTTATGTTGATTTATAGTTAAATCTAAAAAAAATTGAATTCATATATTTTGCTCTTAAAGAGAGAGAAACTGTTGTAGATGAGTATGATGAGCTGTGATATAAATACTCATTGATATTTAGAAAAAGCTATACTCAGCTAGTTGAGAATGGCTTTCCTAAGCCAAAACACAGCAGTACCACTCTGCATCTTGGTAACAAATATGTTTGTGATAACTCAAACATTTTTATTTCTGAAATTCAGCCTGTCTAATTTCTTTACATACTACTCTCAGTATTTAAAATAATGTCAGGCTTGAATAGTTCTGAGAGAATGACATGCCCCTGGTTTGAAAACAGTTTGTAAAGAATTTTTTTACATATAGTCTTTTAATAGTTATCACATCAAAGAGAACAGAAGCAAGAAATTCTAAGATACTAAGTGTGCATAATAGGGAGTTTGTATGAAATAATCCACCTTTGATATGTATCATTTATTTCCATGTTACAAAAATGACACTCTATAAATCCTCACCAAAATACAATTTAGATAGGGCCTTTAGTTTTAAGTCTTGGAGTATTTAGTAACAGTAATGGCAACACAGATCTGTGTCTAGTTTTTTCCCTTAAAACTGGAATATCTTTTAAATTGACTGTTAAAGAGTGATAGAAAAGGAGATGAAATTAGTTTGAAGTGTACAATGATGTTTTCTTAGGGAGTTCTCAATTCTTTTTCTTTGCTGTGTACATCATCACTTAGTCACATATTTTCTGTGCTGTAATTTTGAATTTCTTACTCACTTAGCAAAGTGATGGGCAGATGAGAAGAGACAGGGTCATTGATCTTCTGCTAACCCAGGTTTCCACAGTGTCATTATTTTTGTCACTATTGGAATAGAGTGCATAGGGTATTGAGGCTGTGGTGCTCTAATTAACACTTCAGTGCTTTTGGTAAAAGATGCCAGTGCAGAGTCCTCAGTACCAGGTTTGAACTGGAATCCCCATGGATGCTGTGGGGATTCAGCCCAGTGGCCACACCTCTGTATTTCTAGGGTTCCTGATGTTTACTGGGGATTCTTTCTCTCTCTGTTCCTGGTGTGTCCTTCAATGTGTGTTCAGCAGGACTCCCCTTATTAGGCTGAACTGATAAAAGCCTCAGTTTGTATCTACCCATAATTAATAATTTCAGAGGATAAAGTATTTGTCAGAAATTTAGCTGTCAGGTGGAAATGGGCAAGGCAAGTTTCCCAATACAGTGCTGTTAAAAATTAGAAGAAGTTAATAAAAAGAAATTAAAAAATCAAGATACTTGTCAGGAGTTTTCTTGCGGCAGAGTCATGTTTAATCTTTGTGCACAGTATGATTGTGATAGCAAGTTTCTGCACATACACCATGATAAATAGATGCTATTATTCGATGAAAATGATTGCATTGTATGTGTTGGCATTTATGGGACCTTGTTGCATTTTTTTAGAATATTCAATCTTCTCACTGTGTTTTCATCTATTGTTTTCTTTGACGGCTGGAATAAGACCATGAAGTCAAATGGCAGAGGCCAGGAGGTCTCTGGTTGCTGAACTGCCTTTCTTCCTTGATTTTCAAATTAGATTTGTTTGCTATAGTTGTTATTTTTCTGTTTCTACTTGGTGGTTTTTTCAGTTCTGAAATAAAAAAGCAAAAACTTTGTGCCAAAGTCTTAAACTCTTTCTGCAAATGTAGTATATTAGTAATGTGCAAAAGCAATGTCATGTAATTGCCTGCTGCATGTGAGCAAGCAAGAGGTTTTTTATGGAGACAAATCAACCTGCAGATAGCTTTTCCTCTCCTTTGGTCTGAAAAATTAGCCTTGCGTACGCTTCATGTTTTAAATAACTGCTCTTCATTAGAGTCAATAACCTTCATCTTGAAGAAATGACACTTCAGAGAAGTCCTAAATTCTTTGTGCACTTACCACTATCTTTGACAAAAAAGTTCCATGTGAAATTCAGCTATGGTTTCTTTTTAATTTAATATTAATTGACACATCAATAAATGTGGACCTTTGGCTTGCTCCTTTGTAGTCACCTACAGCTCTGACACTGGTGCTGTTTCCCTCCTTCCTCTAGTTTTTTCTTCTATGCTGAGTTGCCTTCTTTGTAATCTGAACATTTCTGGCTGCTTCTGCAGCTCTTCTTCTGTGTGCTGTGTGGAGGAACTGGAGGGGAGGATGATGAGAAACTGTTAGCAAAAATATCAGAATTCTTGTGCAATATTACAAGCATTAAATTAACTGCAATTTAGTTCTAATTCAGGATGGCTGTGCCTTAATTTTTTTCTTTTAAATGGTTTGCCATATGTTTCACACTGCTATCCCTTTGCTGGGTTTCCTTTGCTTGATGGTAGCTTTTATTTGTCTAATTGTGTATATTTTAAAAGTTAACATTTTCTATTTCCGTCTCATTTGTTGCTGGTGCTACTAACAAAGAGAAAACTGAGACCAGATGGTTGCCAAACAGTGAAGCCACCTGGTATTCTTGCTATGCCAAATATATTTTCACCTCCATTTTTCTTTCGAAAATTACTGAGACAGGTCCAGGTTTTTTTGAGGGTCCCAAGAATTCTTGCATGCAGCCAGACAAATATCCCAAGTCCTCTTAAATGTACCCTTGACATTTTCTTCCCTTCTGTTCTTCTCTTTTACTGGTGATTCCATCTCACACTCTCTTTCCATTTTACCCCTTGGGTCTCCCCCTGGAGCTCTACACTGCTGACTGTCACACACGTGGTTTGCAGACCTTGCTCCACTGAGGAGCCTCTGAGGCTGAAGGTGAAGGCCTGCCCCTGCCCACTGCTTGCTCCATCACCTCTGCAGCCACCAGCGCTGCCAGGATGGGACAAGGAGTTCCCACTGCAAGCAGAATCCTTTTGGATGAATCTGCCAGGAGTGCTACAGGAGCTTCTCCTCACCTCTTGGACAATTATTAGTGTGTAGCAAACACATGAAGAGCCACCCTGGAGAGTGGGGCATTTTGGATGTGCAGCCTGTGGCTTGTCATCTGATGCCTTGTTGATCTGAGCACCAAATCTGAACTGATGCTGCTATCGGGGGTGTGAGAGTGTGAGCTGGGGCTGACATGACCATTGACTGAGGATGCAGTAGTGCACACACAGCACACAGTTTGCTCAGCGTGGCAGAAGTTAGACTAAGCTAACCAAAAATATTATTTCTCTGGTAGGAAATCCATCCACGCTCTGCTCGCCATGCCAGCGCCGTATGCCAATGTGAGCCGCACCATGTGTGTGGTGACAGACGAGCTGCTTGAATGTGTGCTTCTCACACTCTTCAAAAGTCTGGTATAGGCAGTGCCTGTGTCAGTATTGATACATCTCTGAGACAGGCAGCATTCACGCACCATATTGACACAGGTCTGGGTCAGGGAGTGGGGTGTAACTCCTCACTCCGCTGCTGCCTGTCTTCCATGTCTTCTTCCTTCCTCTGCCTTTGTAGCTGATTTTCTGGACCCTGCTAGTTTGTGGACACCAAACACCTTGAATAACACTGACATGAACCCCTGGGTGCTGTGGCTCAGTTAGTATAGGTGTGTCCATCTGAACAGCCTGGTTGAATTCTGGCAGAGGGAACAGCTGCCACTATGTCAGCTCTCAGCAAATACCCAAATTACTGCAGTAATGGCTCTAGTCCTAGCGTGCTTTGCTAGGAGCCGTACAAATTCGACACAAAAAAACTATCTGCCTGAGAAGAACTTACACTCCATCTGTAAGAATCAGGAGAAGGCTATAAACAGATGAGGAAATGAAAGCAATAAAAAGTTTGGTATTCAGCAGTGTAACAAATAGCTGTCTCTAATGCTGTGTGTACAATGAACCTACATCTACTAATAATTCCTTTCCTCTTGCTGTTGTCTGACAGTGGTTGTCAGCAGCACTGAACTTTATTTTCACTGCCCTGTGTCTTATGCTGAATATATGGTGTCTCTATTTCTTTGCTAATTTCCTTTTATATTATGTGCCTGTTTCCAGGATGTTCTACAGGTGTTGGAAAAGACAGACATCCTTCTTTTGGCAGGTTTTGATCTTCTCTATTACTCTATCGGTGACTGCTTCCCCTGCTAACATGGTGTCCCTAAATGGCTGCAAACCATCATGCAGAGCACACCCCTCCAAACAATGATTGCATCTGAAACTGGGTTTTGAGAAGTCCATGTTCCTGCTGGTTGCAGGAGATTGGACACAGTCCCATTATAACCTACACAGACCGGTTCAGCAGTAGTCATTTCAGGGAAAATATATGAGTGGCCTCCCTTCAAAATTTCCAATGCTTTGGAAAATGGAAAATACTCCTTCATATCTTTCCATCAGGCAGAAATTATAATATGCATTTAAGCTTTGTGACAGGAAAATAATGCAAAAACAATATTGTGGTGGAAATAATGTCCCTGAAGTGCCTGCCCAGAGTTACTCCTATATGGTCTGTTTAAGCAACAAGGCATAATGATTCAAATGTGCTTTACAGACATACATGTATGGAGTGACAAGGACGTAGCTTCTCTTGGTTTTTCCATTGTGAAGAGGCAGTGTTTTTCTTTGAATTTCTTTTCGGTATTATACTAGAACTAATTTTGCAATATTTACCATTTCTCAAAGTCTGTGAATTGTAATTGACAGGAGGCCTAAAGATCAATCTCACTGCAACTTCTCCCCACAGCAGAAAATGCAAAATGATTGTCAACAAAAAAGACAATCATTGTGTGAAATTTGGGAAGCTTGTTTTTAATCTCTGTAATTCAAATAATTATGTTGGAAAGCACATTGTGCAATTGCCACAAGTTGTGTTCCGTTCTTATTGTGCCAGCACGTGAGGATACTGTAGTCATTGGATGAAATTCTCTGCAATTAATGAACATTAAATTTAAATGCATCTTTTATTCAGCTTGTTTGATTTGTGCGGGCTGGCTCTATTACTACTCTTAGGCTGTATTTGCTTTCTGCAGAATAGGTGAATTGGACAGGCCAGAACAAAATTCCTGTTGCATCTTACCTGTAGGATATGATGTTTTCAGAGATACTAAAAAGGGAATATAGCATGCTGGCTGAATGTAGGCTGACATTTTTTCCTTCTAGATAAAGAAATCTCTAAAAAATGTACAAGCCATTTAATATCCTAGAAAATTAGCATCTTTTGGAGTTTTTTTTATGTAATGTGGTAGTCTATTTCCTTGCATACAACTGTCACATAGAGTTTGTATCACTATTGTCAGACTGTCTCTGTCACTAATCTCCCTCCCCTAAAATAAAAAGATTAGGTTGTACTGGGAGGGATAAGTTCCTTCTTATTGGAGGTGAGAAAGAAAAATAGACAGCATTGAAAGTTATGAAAAAGTTTACGGTATCAGTCTCTATTTCACAAGTAGAGGACTTTACAGTAGTGATAAAGCTCACGTGTGTAATGTTTTCAAAACTTTTAAAGCAATCAGGATCTAGGATGTATCAGATAATAGGAATGTCAGTTGTCTCTTATTAGAGGGAACGACCTCTTTCCTACTTTTTCCTGGTCAGTTAAGAAAAAAACCCAACCCCAAGCCCTTGGCTTGGAACTGGAAAATAGTTGCTTTCATTATACATTTCTAAGGAAGTTTTGAAAAAGCAGCACGGGATAGCATTTAAATAACAAAGACCCTTCTTTAAATTCTCACCTTCTCTCCACTCACTAAGTTCCATTTAACAAAGGGAACAGTTTTTACAGCTGGGCTGATTTGCAACTGTTCTCCTCTTTCTCTTCCCTTCCTCCCCTCCTGCTTGCTCATTATTACTAACTAACATCTCTGCTAAGAAGTGGAAAGCACAGCCCCTATCTGCTCCTTCGGAATGCCTGGTCTTCCTTTTTAGAAGCAGTTGTGTTGTCCCTGCCCTCCTCCACACTATTTAGTTAATTTCTGGAGTAATTCCTTGAATTTGTGGACCCTTTCTTTTCTTTACACTTTTTTTCCTATGTAAGTAGACCCAGCTGCTACAGCCCACTTTTTGCTCCGATCCTAGCTCAGCCAACTGTCACTTCTTAGCCTGCAGGGAACCTTCTGGTACTAACATTCCTGCCTTGTTTTTATTAGAAGGGCATCTCTCACTACATATCCCTCGCTGGTTGAAGCAGAAGTCATGTGTATTCAGTAGGGATGAATAATGGATGTATTTAAAGGGTAACTTGCCTTTCTCGTTCCTTTGCACATCATAAATAACTGCTCTTTTGGTTGGGTTTTACATATTGCTCTACCGGCACAATTTGAAAAAATCTGGTGATTCAGCTTTCAATTTAAAAACCACTGCTGCATGCAGCTGATAGTTTCTGTGTCTGAAAACTGATCCCACAGCAAACTCAGTACTGGCATCTGTGTGCAGCTCTAGAATTCTGAACATTTAGGAAACTGGTCATGAATTTATTTTGAAATAGCTCATGGGAATACAGCATCACAGGAGATGTATGGACAATATAATGGGGAGTGTTGGAGCTCTGGATAGAGTTCATTTCACCTGGCTTGATGTGCCTTTTTTAGGTATCTGAAGATACCTAAAGGTATTTTGGTTAGTTTTAACTTGTATTTTTACATTTTAAGGTATTTTAAGATGTTTTAAATATAGGGTTTTAAAAAATGTTTTTAGTATCATCAGCATGAGCCGAGTTCTCTAAAAATGTCTTTTCTCTCCACTCCCTGTAAAAGGGAGTTGGTTGATGAGGTTGTGTGTAGTGACATCTGCTTATTGTCCAACAAGCCCACTGTTTCTGGCCAGGTACCACCATCTGAAGAATTCCCTGGGATAATGGTATTAAAGGATAAACTGAATGTAGTTAGAATTTTACTATTAACTGTAAAAAGCTTTAGCTGAGCCACCCAAAGAAGATCCTAAAATTGAAGGCCAGGCTTGGAGGATGATTTAATTGATCTCAGTTTAAGGATGTTAAAGTGAGAGTCTGAGAAGCAAATGTTTTTGATGGGGGGAGAAGGAGGGAACTGGATATATTTTTCTTGCCCGTTTTACTTAGATAACTTGATGAATGGAGTGGCC
This sequence comes from Drymodes brunneopygia, assembly GCA_013400955.1. NCBI lineage: Eukaryota > Metazoa > Chordata > Aves > Passeriformes > Petroicidae > Drymodes > Drymodes brunneopygia. The sequence goes on from VZTZ01043086.1 coordinate 1,156,541, forward strand.
TAATTTTCCCGTTACTGTCAATACTTCAAAACTATCCCCAAGTTACCACGTTTTCTCTAGAGGACTTTCACCTTGAGTATGTAGCTAAGATTTTTTCGTATGTATCCCTTGGCTCCTTAAGTGTCAGGAGCCGAGGATAATCTGTATCTCTTTTCCAGTGAGTTTTGGCAAGACTGGGGTCCAATTCCTGGTCAGCATGGGTAAGTATGAACCCAAGCCAGGGACTCTGGAATCATGCACCTGTGTCCTCTTTGTGAATGAGGCAGATTTACCAGTGCAAGCATTTTCTAGGAGTAGAGGCAAATGATTTGGAGGTATTGGAAATTTTATATTCAGGTGATTTGAGCATCAGCATTTGTTATAAAAAGAACCAGGTTGCAACTCTGTTTTTACTGGTGACCTTTGGCATCTTCTGATCTCAGTTCATGTGGCTATGATTTTGAAATTGTATGAGTTTCCTGTCTGTCTAACAGTTTCCCTCTGCTTGTTGTCATGTGTTTTGAGAGGCTGATGATGTAAGTATGAGATTTGCATTTATAGGAGGTTGCCTATGTACTGAAATTATTCCCTCTAAGATACTCAGCTAATAGCCTTTTTCAAAGATTAACATTTGTAGGGATTCAGTCCTCTTTACAAACATCTGTCTTATGATGGTTTTTGAAATTTTAGTTGGGACAAAATATTTTCTGTGTCTGTTCCCGCTGCAGCTGAAATTTTTTAAGGCATTCAGACATATCTGACATTGGGTGTTTAAAATGAATGAAAATCTGAAATGAATAAAAGGCTGAACTGCCCACTAATATTTTCTGGTATGAAATAACCTTTCTTACATGTATCGTTTTGCACTTGCTTTCCTTTCCTTCTTGCTTTAAAATGAAGAACAAAATAGAGAATTTAGTCTTGGAAAAATGGGCTTTACTGTCAACTTGTGGCTAGAGTTTAACTAGGACTCTGGGTGCCAAGCAGTATGTATTAACTGGAAGTTGATTTTATGGGCTTTCATCTTTTTTTCTCTTTTCCCCTCCAACTTTTGGAAAGGAAGCTCCTTCTAAAGCCCTATGCTACCTTCACAGTGCCTTCAATAGCTTTGTATTTATCTTCTTTACTGAGTGGAAGAAAGATAACTTAGCAGACAGACAAAATTTTAAGGATTTCAGAATTTGGTTACAGTTTAGTGTGGGAGTGATAGGTAGTCCCTCTCCCCTGCCCTTGGTTGTACAGAGACAGAGGAACTGACTGCATGAGACATCCATAACTACTGTGGCCAAGGGGGCACAGGTTGTGTGCAATGTGCATGGATTTTGCAACCAGGGTTGCACTGCAGGCTCCCACTTGATATATCAGTTTTCAAGAAATAAGCCATAAGTGGCACAACAAACAGTTGTAAGGAGGTTCCATAAGAACACTTAAGGTCAAATGATCTGTTATGATCAGTTAACTCTGCCAAATAGGAGATAGTGTGTCTTTACCACACATAAATAAAATATAAATAAAACAAGAAATAAAATAAATAAACAAGAGGAGCTGTAGCTGAATGAGATGGGGATATTTACTACTGTGAGTGGTATATAAGGTGCCATCTGCATGGTGTTTGAGTGACAAAGAGACCCCAAACTTGCTAGCTGTTGCCAGAGGCCAGAAGATATAATTGCACCATGTCCCATTATTTCCTGTGACTCCTGTGTGCCTGCACATCTGCATTGCTCAAATTTAGATTTTTCAGCTCTTTTTCCTCTGCACTTTGTTTTGGGCTGCATTCTGATGGCTCTCAGTTGGACTAATTTCAGCTTCTTTCTTCTGCTACAGCAGTGAATATTCCCTGATTTTTTTGACAGTTGTTCATTAAAGTTTTACAGGTTTTTTTTTTTCTTCATGTGTTATATGCTAGCTTCTGTTGCCCATTATTGTTGGTTTTGGTTACCTTTTTGTAGCATATGACTACAACTTGTGCCCTTGGTCTGTATTACAATTTTCTGAGGTCAGTCTTTTTTATATCCCTTCTGTGGTCAGTCTTCTTTACATGCTATGCTGTATTTTCTAGTTCAGTTTTTGGCTTGATTCTTTGTGTGAATATTCTCTACTCTTTGCATGATTATGACGGTCGTGTTATTTGGAATATTTATCAGGTAGGTTTTGTGAGATTTTATTTGGCGGGGCTTTTTAGGGAAGGGAACATTTGCTGTTCCTCTTTTTAATGCCCCCAGAATAGCTGTAGCTGCCTGTCTTTTGTGTGGATGTGCATTTGTGTGTTACATCTTTCTGGTACCCAATGGCCAGATGCCTCTGAGCTCTGCTGGTACTGTGAGCCAACTACAGGCTGCATGACCGTGGTTTGCATGGCACTGAGCCCGAGCTAACACATCCTGCCTCTCAGCAGGACTTGCTAGCTCAGTCTTGCTGCCTGAGCTAACCAGCAGATTCACATTTTCTGTCCACAGTGGAGTGTAGGCATATAGCAGCTCACATGCTCATGATTTACGGCATACTTCCTTTAGAGTGCACAGCTCATGAGTTTATAGTTGTCCTGGTGGTTGCCTGGCTGTTCTCTTTCCCAGTGATGAAAACAGCAAGACAGGGGCTGTATGTTTAGTTCAAACCCTGGAGATAAAAGCAATATTCCAGGATTTAGCAAATCTGTACATGAGACATTTAAATGTCCTTCCCACCCCCCCACTATGCTGGATGACTATCCTTCTGTTTGGAGGAGTTTGCTGTCAGTGGGTATTATTAAAATTTGTGGTAATTTATCAGGCTGCATTTAGATTATATGTATCAATCTTTCATTTTCTGCCTGGAGATGAGATATGGTAAAGTCAGATCTCCTTCTGTTGTGGTAGAGTAAGAAATCCTTCACCTCCCCAGACTTCTGTTCCTTGGAGATAAAGTAGTTCAAACACAGCATATACCAAGTGATAGGGAGTGGACAGAAGATCTGAAGCTATGTCTCTGTCATGAAGGTAGCAATCTCATATCTCCTCAGCTGCAGTTCTGTGCAGAATTTGTTTACTGCTTCTAAAATGTGGATGTAAAGTTCGTTGCACAAGTTAAATGGAAATCACTAGTGGACATAGGAAAATCAGCTTGTTTTGCGACTGGCCTGTTCTTTGTGTCATCTTCTCTGCATGTGCAGCCTTTGGAAAACATTAGTGTTACATTTTAATAGAAAAGAGTAGAATCTCACTGACTTCCACTTTGCCCAATAGCAAAACAAGGTGCAAGGCACTTTGGAGCATACTTAGTAGCATAAAAATAATTTCTTGGGCAGAAGCGCCTGTGTAGTTTCAGTGGAAGGATTTTTGATGGAGTGGAGCCTAGTCGACTTGTTTGGATGTAAGCCTGTTGAAACAGTATCAGATTCCACTCTCTTCTGTCATAATTTTATTTGGATCCCAGCTACTGTTCACATGCTGTTGTCATACATCCAAATGGAGGACTCCCATCTTTTTCTCATTCTGAAATTTTTGATCTCTCGCTGCCTGCAGTTTCCTGTCCCTGCACATCCTGGGGTATGGAACGCTTTTGGCCATGCGTTTTCTCTGAGCCACTTGCATCATCCTCAGTATAAAGAGACCACATTGTAGAGACTTTCTTTCCAGAGCTACTATTTATATATTTTAATTTGCCCCCATCCAACATTTTAACTGTTCTGACGTGGATTCCAAGATTTTTGTTATTTAGCAGTAGTTCCCTGCTAAAACTGCTAAGATCTTCAGGAAATTACAGTGCAGAGATTTGCAGATGGTCGGAGACTTGCTGAGGCTGTACTTCACAGGGTGGCACAGACAGGCTTACTCAATGTTTAAATGAGGTATGTAGAAAGACAGAATATTTAATGATAGCTATGGCACTTGAAATTTTTACTCCATATAACTGCAAAGGCTCTTTGTTGTGTTGGAGTATTGATGCTTTCAGCTTTACATTATCTTTGAGTGAGAAACTTTCTTCTCTCAGAAAGTTTCAACTATTATGATGAATGCTTCAGCTATGAATTGTGAAAATTGCTTTTTTTTTTCTATAATAAAAGGGAAGAAAAGCTAAAATATGACCTTGTGCATTTTGAAGACCATTTGAAAAAATTGCAAACTTCAGTCTTGGGGAATTTTTATTTTGCTTTATCTGAGAACAGTGACAAAATCTGTAACCTCTGTTACAGCAAAACTCGTTCATCAATGGCCTTCATCAGTCCATGGCTCCTTGACTTCCCTAAAGAATGCCCAACCTAGAGCTTACAATTCATATAAAAATTCTGAGGACAGTTTGGTCTACTTTATATGCCATTCTCAATTCCTGTATTCCTGTTTAGATTTACTGTGGATAGTAGTTCTAATGGAGTGACAGTGGGAAGACCATGTTTTACTGCCATTAGGAAAAGCAATGCTTCAGCTAATTGGGTACCATTGTTGGGTCTTAGATGGGACTTAAATGTATCTCTAATATGAGCAGAAGGTTAATGAGATGTAGATCTGTGGGCAGTGTTAGAAGACAAACTACACCACAAAGACTGAAACCTGGCTTTGTCAGATAGTGTCTGGGTTCCTCCCTAAGAAGGATTAGTCAAGTAAAAAGAAGTATTACTGAATTTAGTCTAGAAATATTCTTTACCTTTGATTTACCTGTAAACTTTTCTTTCAGTCGCGCTCATAAAAATGTAACTTACAGAGTAAATTTTATCTCTGTCTTGCCATTGATTTTGGAAGAAGTAAGATAATTTGAGGCAAAATAAACACTCTGTGTGCTCTATGGAAGAAGCAGAGCCAAACAAAGGCATCTTTGCCAAGATGTGCCTCTAGGACCTGTACTGTGGGAGAGCATTTCTTGCCAGTCTGTAAAAACCAGTGTATTAGCAGATGGTGACCTTTGGGAAGCAGTTGTGTGTGCTGGGCACAGAAGGAGCAGATGGCTCTGGGCAAGACTCAAACACAGCATACCGAAACAAAATTATAAATATTCAGGGTGTGGTAAAGACTGTAGGTCTATGAACGTTCCTCTCAGGGCAAATATGTGTGTGAGGGGTCCCATCCTCTCATTCTACCTGCTTGTTCCTTCCTTGCTGGACATGAGACGTGGTGATGCCACAATCTGTGGGGCTATGCAGTGTATCAGATAAGAAAGGAGATTGATTTTCACAACTACCTGGTCTGTATGGGAAAGTGAAGAAGGGACTGTACAGGAGAGTACCTTTAATATTGCCATAGCTTTTGGGGAATTAATAGTTGCTCCATAGTGGCTGAGTATCTTTTTAAGGTGGAGATGGAATGAGTAGTGCTAGTGCTTCCAAGGTCAGCATTGTTCACAGCTCTCCAGTGCTAAGAAGAGCATGATGATCCACCATGTTGAGTTCTTTCTCTGCTTTTTTTTTCTTTGGTGTTTTTTGGACCCCTAGGATGTTTGTTCAACTGATATGTGCTTTTGGTATTGTAAATGAGGCTGGACTAAGGGTAGGTGCCAAACCCCCCAAGAGTGTAATTAATCTTTTATGCTTGATTTATATTTTGGGAGTATTTTTCCCAGGAAAAATTAATCTTGTCCTAATAGGTGGCTTGACTGCTAAGTGTGCCTGCAAAAAAAGTATGAGCAGCATTTTCTCCAGCATAATATTTTATGTAGAGAGTAAGATGGACCTTCAGAGTAAGATGGACTCTCTGGTCATGCTTCATGTCCCAGTTCATGCTGACCTCATGAGTGAATTTACACATTCCTGTCTTTGGGTCTCTCAGAGATCTCTTGCTAATGTCACAAATCTGAGAAGTTTGATTTGTGAAAAGTCTATTGAATCATTTAGTCCTTTCACTCTGATTCTGTGCAGATTTACTTCTCATGAAGTATTTTCACTTCAAACTTTCTCATTTGTGGTGATTTATTACAGCTTGATTTCTAATGTTTATGCCACACATTGTCTCTTAGAAGATCAGTTTTTCAGGGCAGACACCACTGAGGGTGCTCTGCATCTGTGAGATTGCATTTCGAGCCAGTGAGAAGCTTTATGAGCCACTGGCTGGGATTTTGGTAAGGAGTTACTAAAAATCATCTTTGTAGGAAATGACTGCATTTATGATTCAGTCATTGGGGATTACACGTTTCTATTTCAAAACTAAATTTCGAGGGTTTCAGTTTGTGATGGGTTGACCTTGGCTGGCTGCCAGGTGCTCACCAAGCCACTCTCACTCCCTCACCTCAGCAGGACAGAGGGAGAAAATACAAGAAAACCAAAACACCTTATGTGTCAAGGGTTTTGGGAAAAATGCAAGGGCTGCACTGAGAAACAAAGCAAAATAAAGATTTATCCTCTTTTGCCATCAGCAGGCAATGTCCAGCCACTTCCTGGAAGCAGGGCTTTGGTACACATAGTGGTTGCTTCAAAAGACTGCCTTAATCACTCATGTCCCCTCTCCCCTTTTTCTTTTGTTGAGCATGATGTTTTAAGATATGGAACATCCCTTTGGTCAGTTTGGGTCAGCTGCCCCAGCTGTATCACCTTCCAACCCCTCATGCACCCCCAGCCTATGGAGGTGATGTTGGGGATGATGCTGTGCAAGCACTGCTCAGCAGTAGCCAAAACACTGGTGTGTTACCAGCACTGTTCTGGGTGCAAATACAAAGCACAGCACTATAATGGTTGCTATGAAGAAAGTTAACTCCATNGCAGGGCTTTGGTACACATAGTGGTTGCTTCAAAAGACTGCCTTAATCACTCATGTCCCCTCTCCCCTTTTTCTTTTGTTGAGCATGATGTTTTAAGATATGGAACATCCCTTTGGTCAGTTTGGGTCAGCTGCCCCAGCTGTATCACCTTCCAACCCCTCATGCACCCCCAGCCTATGGAGGTGATGTTGGGGATGATGCTGTGCAAGCACTGCTCAGCAGTAGCCAAAACACTGGTGTGTTACCAGCACTGTTCTGGGTGCAAATACAAAGCACAGCACTATAATGGTTGCTATGAAGAAAGTTAACTCCATCCCAGACAGCCCTGGTGTACAGTTAAATAATTTGTTGTAGTGGTGTTTACAACTCCTATACAGAATATTCTTTTCAATTCTAAATGACCGATGGCATCTTTATTATTTAACATTTTCTGGAAACAGAGGTCTTTTTTCTTTTGAACTTATACCAACTAGGAGTTTTAGTGGGTCACATTTCACAGAGCTGTATACTTCATGAAACATTACATTACTTTGTGATTTTTATAACTCAAACCTACATTTTGACGTTAGGTAGCAAAATCCAGTAATGCGTATATTAACTCTGCTAATATTTTAAATAATTTACTTTTTTAATGGTTTCAAAGTAGCTGCTCTGGGAACTGTAGTTAACCTTATTCCTGTGAAGTGATTTATTAATAGACTGTAGGAGCCCTTTTTATCTGAGGGATTAAAATAGTATTAAGTTCAAGTTACCTAGTTCCCTCCCTCCTTCTGTTCCTTTGTAAGATTAATAAAGGTCATTTGAATTTGATGGCTAGTACATTTGGAACTAATAACAGGAAATGCTCTTTCTCACAATAGATAATCTCTCTTTTAGGCAGGGCTGAACCCATTTCTAAGATGTGTTCACTTGCTCGTAATTCTGGTAAACTTCAGGCAGTAAGGCTGAACATTTCCATGTCAGCTGCCTGCTTCAGGCTAAATTTGAAATTTTTTTGCAAAACATGCCGAAGTTTCCAAGACTGAGACTTTTCCTTTACTTGGAATTATTGACAGATTGGTTGTTTGTTTTGAGCAGTTGAGTTCAACTGAGTTATTGAACAGCTCAGTTGTCTTAGCACTTAGGGCTAAGAAGTTGAACTTGCTGAAATGAACGAGTCTTTTATGTTAGTCATGTCCTTGGCCATGGAAGTCTGTCCAATATAGATAAAGTGTTGTATGGCTTCAAATATAGAGATACTCCTAAGATCTCTTTCCTGGCACCAGACAGTCCTGGAATGGGACGTCCACCCAGTTTGTTTAAGGAAGCCTGAGAGTCAGTGTGAAGATTGAGAGCCCTGTGATAGAAGGGAGATAATAGTCAATGAGTATTGGAGTGCCTTGGATAAAGGGATTTAACAAGGAGCTGTGGTGAGATGGACTAGACTAGTTTAGAAACTCAAAACGAGACAAAGTGATATCTGAAATATGGTGGTCAAATGGAAGGAAAGTTGCAGAGGGGTTGAACCTGGGGGAGATGAACAGAAAGGCATGGGACAATCAGCCCATGGTTTGCTCAAAAGCCTGAGTAGAAGGGTCTGTTTCCTTTGTCTCAGGATACTTTGATACTTTGTTTCAGTATAATATGAAAATATTATACTTGTGTGAAATCTACAGCCAACTCTAAATCTGGAACACAGCAACAATGGTAGTTTGTTGATGTGATAATTTGCTGCCATGTCTCAAGGATTTGTTTGAAGGGCTTATGTGTGAGCTATATTAAAGAAAAAGCAAGTTATTAACCTACAGCTTGAGGTTTAGGATGGGGAGGACAAACCATATTCTATAGCCTTGTGAAACTTCACCTTTGTGATTCAGAGCTATTTCTTCCTGTGTATCACCATCGTAACATTAAGTGCTTCTTTGTGAAATAAGGCTAAGCCAACCTTGAATTTGGTTCATGCTCTGAGTATTTTCTGGTTATCAGCTGTGTGATGGAGAATCCTGCTTTGTCTGTGCTACTGCTCTCCCAGGTGTTGCAAAATCTGGATGTGTGTAGTGAGTAAAGTAGGAGGTATAGGAAGTAAAAGGAAATTGTAAGGTATCTGAATCTACCTGTGGAGACATGGGTCCTGACTCTGTCACTGGTGCAGAGTTTTGTCTGTTGCTCAACAGTGACTTAAGATCTTGAAGATTTCATCTTGTTTCTTTATGTTGAAACTGGGTATCCCAAGACTGATTTGCAGAAGTACTGGATATTTGTACAGGTATCCCAGTCCTATAATTTGAACACATTCAACTGTTAGGAATCGGAGAGTAAACACCCTGAGACCCCTGTATGTTTTTGGAAATTAAGCTTATTTTGCCCAGTTTGCAGTTTGTCCTAGTAGCATGGATATTGCCATTCCCACTTTCCAGGGAGCATTGTGAAGATTGATTAATGTCTATGATGAGAGCTATATAAAAGCTCCTGAGGAAACTAATACTCCTATCTTGGTGGTAGAATTTGAGTAGTCTGGTCCAAAAAAAGGATACAAGCACATATGGAACCATCTCTGCTGTGTACACAATAAAGCAGGGGGCCTTGTCAAAGGATAATATATGAATACCTGATTAAAGACAATATCCAAATGCATATGTGCAGGAGGGACAAATTAAGCTTGTAGAGGCAGCCATTCCATAATTTACAAAGGTTTGACTTTACAATATTCTGAATACCCTTTTCATGCAGTGTTTTTTTAATGTGTAATTTATGTTTCAGCCGGGAAAGAGACTGTTAGAGTAATCATGAAGAGAGGATGAAATGTGAAGTTGTGTATTAGAAGACCTCCAGATTTAGTTATAGGTATTTTTCTTTGTGTAAGAATAAGTGCTGTAGTCCTGTGGTAACTGCTCGGAGAATGAAATGACCACAGAGAGTGATATTTCCACAGTTGCAGTATTTATGGAGGTGAACCCATGGCACCCCTGGAGGAGGCAGTTGCTTGGGCACTGAGAAATTTTGCCCGGTTGCTGCCTATTTCTGTTAGTGGATAAAGGCAGGCTTCTCTTTAAAGGCTGAATGTCTTTCACAAGTGCTTTATTTACACTAAAAAAAATTGCTAAATTGCTTGGGGCGCATTGTGGAGAATGAAAACAACCCTGTTCTTCTGTATTCTCTATTCTGTAGGTAAAATACAAAAGAGACTTTGAAGAAAGCAAAGGAAGAGGGTTCAGTATTGTGACCGATACGCCCGAATTACAAAGACTGAAAAGGACTCAGGAACAAATCAGTAATGTATGTGACTGCAACCTAAAGTGATTGTAGATGGAGAAATAGTGTGTCTAAGAAAAGGTGTGTCTGTTGGTGTTTTCGATGAAGTCTGTGCGAGTGAACAATCTGATTTTGGTGGTTGATTTGTGTATGTCAGATTTTGAAATGTGTGTAACTGTATACCACGGACTTGTACAGCACATTGGCAATGTGTGTTCACCTCTCCAGCTTTCAGCTAGTATGCTCAAAGTATTTCTTTAATTAAAATGATTTGACTCTTTTTGCTCTTTTAATAGATGTGTCAGCAAGTAAGAATACTTTTGGAACTTTGTATTTACATATAAATTATATAGATTATGTAAGTTAAAAAGTTTTGTTTCTTTTCTAGCAGGGGCTGTCAAAATTAGCATAACAAGCAAGATGGAATTTTTTAGAAGCAGATAAAATTTTGATGCTGAGTTTTAAAAGAAAATACGTGCAAGTCAATGCTCTGCAAGATGACAAAGAAATGGCAAATAGAAAAACCTAACATATTTCATTAATTTACAGGAATGGGATTTTACAAAAATCTTTTCCTGACTTATGCTTTCACTAAGAAAGTTATTTATTTGTACTGTATTCTCTTGTAGCATGTTTAACTCACTGCATGATGGAAAATTGAGTGGTACATAGTGCAAATTCTGATATGTATAAAATAGGTAAGAACTAGCGTGAACTAGAAAAGATGCAGAATCAATACTATTCACTTGTCTTGGCTTCTCTTCTGATCATTCTTCTCCTGCAAGAACTTGTCCCTATGGATTATTTTGTGAAAGTGTTTTTGAATCATTCTCCGTAGTAATAAAATAACAGCATGGCATCAGAGACACCAAGTGTAAGTATGATGAGAAGAAAATCATGGTGTTTATTTACTTGAAAGAAAAAACTTTTGGGTTGGGATATTATTGAAGAAAAAAGTCTCTGAAAAATACTAGTTTTTCACAGCAATGGAGGTTTACTGTTCTTGCCAAAGCATTCAGTAGTTAAGATTTTGATGTCCAGAGCTGGTCTTTGAGATGAAAAATTTGGGCTCATTTCCTGGAGCCTTGGCCAGTGGAGATGACAGTTAATTTAAGAGCTGTGCAACTGCTCCTATGTGTAGACAAGATGAAAACAAAAGCTCATCTCTTATGTTCATACTGGGGCTCACTGAAATTACTGGCTTGTAAGAGAGAAAAATGTATTCTTCAGAGTGGCGAAAAGCATGGCCATTAAGGCTTCCATTTGGGATCTGGGAAACTTCAGCGACCCCCTGGTTTTAATCAGCTGCATTTTTTATTCAGACCAGGAACTTAAATTAGGTCCTCTCACGACCTATATAGCTTCCTCCAGCAAGAGTGATTCCTTTGTGTGGGGCAGCTCTGGAACGCATCAAGGAGATGAAACGAGCTATGCTCTGGTGAATACTTAATCCCTCGCACGGGTCTGCTCTCTGAGGAGAGATTGAGAGGAGGGCCCTGCAGCAGGCCTGTGACACTCAGTTTAGGATATTGGCCTGCCAAGAAATTTAGTTAGACCTCCCAAGCCCAGTACCGTCAACATCAGACTACAGAATAGTATGACACAGCTCACTTGAATTCTCTAATCTCTCTCTTGTTCAAAGCGTATTGAGTTTCCTGTTGTGGGAAAAAGACATAAAAAACCCCAAACAAGTAGTTTTGTGATGTGGGAAGGAGCTTTTTTTCTGTCTCTACTTTTGAGTGGATCAAGGGAGTTTCTGTCCAAGTGGAAGATCATGTTCCACAATTTATGATACTATCTGATACTAAAGATACTTACCTGGTTTTTCAGACCCAGAAATAGCTTTTTAAAATGGGAAAAGTGGCTTTATTTCAGGTTTTTTCCCTTGGTAATTCCAAGTATGACTACTTTCTCTTCATTTCTAACCACCCAGTTCTTAACAATATCGATTTGTTCTATACAGTCTTTACAATAGACTTGTTTTCTTTGTGTATGTAGCCGACAGAGATTCCAAGTCAAGGACTCGATTAGCAATAATTAGTCTCAAAGGGTAAAATGGAATTTTAAAATGTGCATGACAAAAGAAGTTGCATTTAATTTCTGTTTACACTGAAATAATTAATTTATAGCATTATATCCTAGAAAGATGATTCTACATAGGTCACAACATCAATTTAATTAGAAAGCTCTTGTATTGTATAAATGCCTTCCACACAGAGTAGTTTCTGTATTTGTCAGATAAGCAGTATACGTCATGGACTAAGGATCTAATTAAGGTTTCAAGACACTGAAAGGTAAGCACTTTAATAAATCTAAAATAATTTATATTTTCATATACAGAAAAATGGAAGAATACTGATGTATCTATTTGATTTTCAGTTTAGTTTTGATTTCACCTTGAAGAACTAGAAACTTCTCAAAGAGCCTATTTGAACCAAAATTGTGACTACTTCATTGAAGGGGTAAGTGAGAACAGTTAATTGTGTAGATATCCTTGATGAAAATAAATAACAAAATAAATTTTATAATAATAAATGTCAAGTAACAGAAGTATTTTTAAAAGATTGTCTTTTTTGTCCTGATATGAAATTTGGCAGCATATGGATATTACCACAATACTCTGACTAGAATCTCTTGTGCTATGAATATAAACCTTGTGAGGAAGAAAAATCATGGAGGGGGTGGAAGGAGAGTGGGTAGATAAAGGGGGTTGAATTTTGGTAGTTATTTTGCCACCAGCAATCCTTCCTCTGAAGATTTAGACCAAACTTGTGGACTTTATTTTATGGGTCTTATGGAGGAATCAGGACCAGAATGCAGCTTCTTAGACAAGAATGAAATTTACCCCAGTATCTCATGATTTTTTAGCATTAAGAGCCTAATTCTGCAGGTGTACAAGGTATTTTGGCATTGAATATGTAGTCAATGCACAACAAAATGTATGTTGTTCACACAGAGAAATGTGTACATTTTGTCAAAGGACTTTTTAGTGTTGTTTGTCCATTTCGAACTTTGAGAGGGTTTTCAATATGAATGCAAATATTCTCAAAATGAAAAAACCCAACCCCATGTATTTTTATAGGTGATCTTGCAATTAAGCTAACTGCAAACTGGTTTTGCAAGGAAAAACTTAGGGTGGCAAAAGAAACAGAATAAATAAAGATGATGGTAGAAACTATTGGTCTATCATGACACCAGGCTAAATGAGGGAGTAGAAACTCAATCTAGTAATATTTTCTTTGGGGAAATGGAACACTTTCAGCAGTCTGCAGCAATGAGCTGCAGCTTATTGCCACTGCACTTTTATGTCTAGATATATGACTTGAAGCGTGTTTTATCCTATAGGAAATAAGTTGCTCTTTCTTAAATATGTTTCTGGTAAATGTCTGCAAAGCATAGAAGAGAACAGGTGTCCATACAAATTGATGGAGTGACAAGCTTTCATTAAGATAAAGGCCAGAGCTTGGATAGTAGAGGTTGCTGGCTTGGTTATGTGGCTGGAAGGATGCATGGAAGCTTTCACAGTGCTTGTGCTCATTGCATTAGGAGCCTATGTAAAAGCATTCCTCACTTCCCCATTAATGCTGGTATGAACTTAAATCATGTAAGAGCAAGAAGCACCACACATCTGTGCCCTTCTTCTCTTGCAGAGACAACAAAATGAAGTCATGGAGTTCATTTATTTGCATGTGACTAATTTTCCAGTAGGTTTGGATTGTATCTGAAATGAAAACTGTACCTTCATGCAAAGGAGGAAAGTAAGAAAATAGATTAAATCTGCTTTTAGAAGCACATTTCCAAGGTATCCTACTTTGGTGAAGAACTTAGGAAGGACAGTAGAGTTAATGAAGAGAAAGTCACTGAGTCACCTATCAAAGGGATAAGGGAGTGGCTTCCCAAGTATCTGGAGTTAAACTCCTCACTGAAGTTAGTGAAGCCTTTATTGGATGCAGAGAGTGTGTGAAGGTCTTGCAGAATTCTTGAAAGTGTTGTGCATGCGTGTTCCAATGAGAAAAGCTGTGTATTAATTGTCTTTAAATGCCTTCAATGAAATATGGTGCATGGTTTTTAATTATCAAGGGTCACAATCTGTCTCCAGTTAAATTCATACAGGTTCAGGGGATGCAGAAGAGGACAGGATTTCCCCCATAACTTGAATCAACTGAACACCTGTGATCTGGACAAAGACACAAATGATAAGGAATTGGGCACTACCTCAGATGTGATAAAAATACATCTTCAGTAGCAACTAAAGGAGAGCACAAACCACACTGCTACTGTAGTTGTGCACATCTGCACATCTGAAATTAGAAACTGTCCCTAACAGACACTGAGCCATGGCTCCCTATTTGGAAGCTATTGGCAGAGTTGTTCAGTCTGTTTACTTGCTCAAACATAAAATGATCTCTTAAATTACCAGAACAGATTGTAGAGAAAATTGGCAGGAGAAGATGTTAACAACATGGCCCAGAGCTCCATTTGTAGGATTCACAGCATAAAGCCTGCAGATACTTCTCTCTAAGGGCTTTTTTCCCTCCACTGAATTCAACTGAAGAAGAATAGGGAACAAGAAAAATTAACAGCAACATTGATGTCTACATTTCACAAAACCAGCCCTGGCACATCAATGAAGAGACTGGGTAAGTGTTTTAAATTGCATACAAAAAGAGCTTATGCTGTTCTAGGCAACACTGGGATTTTACTGCTTCTGAAGTGATTCATACTTTATTCCTAAGCGCTTATATTCCTAAGATTCCTATGATTTTTATGTTGCTGTTGTTTCATTGGGAAAATAAGCATTTATTTATGTATGACAACTAACATAAGGTTGACTAACATAGATGGAATAGCACTTGTTGAGCAGTGCCCTGAGTGCTGCGTGTCTGTGGCAGGTGTGGTCACCCTGCTACTGATTGCCTTCTGCTGCCCTTGGTACCTCTGACAGTTTAAGACGAGCTGCAACTCCAAGAGGTATTCATTGTTTGGTGTGCTATAGGCTTAATTCCACACAGCTGCCCTTCAAATATCTGTATATAACTCATGTGATTAAGCATCTATCAGTTGCGTTCAACAGCATTTTTCCTGTCTGGAAAGAAGAAGGTTGAATGTGTCATTCCTCTTGCTAACAGGAGTGCATCTCTGCAAGAAGGTGGAGCTCCTGCTGTGCTCCTGTGCAGTGAAAATACATGCATAAAGTCACATCCAACCTTGTTCCTTCTGTGGATTGATCTTCTAAGCTTGTTTTGTATAGATACATAGAAATGGAAATTCTGAGAAGCCTCAGGTCCTTTGACTTTCTAATAGTTCTGTGTTGAAGTTTGAATTCTGATTTTCAGTAGGCAGAAATCATTCTGCTTTTAAATGTAAAGTCCTAATAAATGCTTTAGAAATGACTTGGCAAAAGAATTACATTTTCAATGACCATGAATTTGTTTTGCAGATTTTTAGATAGTTTTCATATTCTGTAAGCTTTCAGAAATTTTTAAAATTACTGAACACATTCTTAAGAAATGATGAATCTAAGGAAATGTAATTTAGATAGAACTCATGCTAAATGAGAAAATAGGAAGCTTTGAGAATTAATTTGAAACTTCAAGGTGTATTCTACCTAAAAATGAAAAATCTTTCTTTACTGATCATTATCAAAATATTATGCAAAATTAGAGATGGTGTTAAATTAGTTCCTATGTATATGAATTCTTTACCTACACTTTCAGGAAAAATTCCAAAGATATTTAGTGGCATGCTGCTTTGTCACTTCTTTTTGCTGTGATCTCTGTGTAGGACAATAGTCACCAAGTATTCAACTTTCTAATATTTTCTTTCATTTACTGTTTATTTACTGTATGTTTTGATACTCCACATGCCATGAAATGTAAAAACAACCTGTGGCTTCTTTGTGGAGTTTTCATGAAAGCTTCTTTCTCATTTCTTTAACTGTATTCAATTACATCGTTTTCAGAGTTGTCCAAGAAATAAGGAGGTATTGGAATCCTCCAGGATGGAGGATATGGATATGTGGTCCTTACTTAAATGAAGAACTAAAGCACAGACGTTATTCATGCTAATACAGTAAGTAGCACCTAGAGTAAACCATTATCTTCTGTTTAGCCTCCTATTAGAAGCAGGGGGAGCACAGCCTTTGCCAGGGAATTTTACAGTTTGAGGGGGAAAAGATTGCTGAGAATCCAGAGCAGTGTGTTCATGATTCATCTGGGGTGGCATTGACTTCTCTTTCTATTCCCATAACTTTTTCAGATTCTCTTTTCTGGTCTCTCTTTCTCAATGCTTGTGATTTACATAACAGTAACTCCCAACGTGTGGGAAGAAACAGTATTTTTAGACCCCAAAATGCCAACTTGAAGGATACTTTTTGGAATGTCAGATAGTTGTTACAGTAATTCTGTGTGAAACTGTCAGTACAGGTGGAACTGAATAACTTAGATGATTTAAACAACAATTAAATTTCTGCTGAGCAGGTGGATGTTCAGTTTTCAGCACTGTATAACTCAGTTATAGACCATATTCCATGGGGGCAGTAAAACAGATATCCCTAATGAGGTGACATTCCTCACCTGCTAAAGGTCAGCTTCCTGGTCCAGAGCAGGAGAAGCATTAGAGTCTTATCAGTGATGTTGTTATAAAGCTGCTTCTTTTGTAACACTGGTGGAAAGGTGCATGACTCTTCTCTAGAAAGAGCAGAAGCATTTTGTCTTTGAGAAGCAGGAAAACAAACCCCTGCCTGAGTCATAACTGCATTTGGAAAAATTGTTAGCATTAGAAATAAGGATTTATAAAGCTGTTAGTGAGCTGTTTATTATAATATATTATATGACAGCATTAGATGTGTAAATTCAGGTAGGCCTTTGGGTAAGTCCACTGAAACACTATCTGCAAGTCTGTACTGACGTTCTGGTAAGCTACTAATGTGTGAAAGAAACACCACATTAGCAAATTGTGTAAAATGGAAGTTCCTTTCTGTTACACACAAGTCTGCTTGGACTTGAATGGCCTGTGACCTTGGGACAGTTTCTGCCTGGGGAAGGTTCCCTTTCAGCAGCCCCGCTGTGGGGATGGTAAGCAGCCTCAAATGAAGCTTCTCAAACGTGACTCCTCAGAGATGCAGGGGGAAATATTTTAGGTTAAGTGGATCTCTGATAGTCAAAGCAAGCAGATGTGACGCCTACATAACTGCTTCTTAAATGATCTTATTCCATCTGGCTTTATTCTATAGGGTTGCTTAGAAAAAATCTTTTTTCTCTCTTTTTTTAAAGCAAGTATAATGTGATACTTATTATTGTAGTTTATTATATTTTTCTAGGGTTTCTAGAAGTCTATTTTATAAGTTTACAGAAGAAATTATTGTAACAATTGCTTTTTTTTTTATATCTGTGCTTTCATATGAAATCAGTTGGTTGCAGAAGTATGTAGCCTCAAAGTTTCAAAAAGTTTTCCATAATGTTCCACAGAGTATAGTCTTTTTGATTCTAATTTAAATAAATAAATTTGGCAGGATGACTGTAACCTTGCTCACTGTATTGACAAAATAAAATGAGTTGTGTGGTGGAAATAAAGCAAGCCATCCAGAAAAATCCCCAAAGGCATGGATTTGCTGCATGTGTAAGTGGGTCAACTCATGCATGAGAAATGAATGCTAAATGCAAATTGGTTGCAAAACTGGAGACTTTAAGTAGAAGTGAATCAAGTGATAACCTAAATATTTTGATAGGGATGTCCTATCATGCTTCTCTTTCGAAAACAGCAGGAAAGCTCAGCATTACAGAGAAATAATTAAATCATGTGTTTGTGTAAACTAGATCAGTGTCATTGCACTCCAGAATCAAAGGTATTGCATTCATTTATGTTGCTGGCATTGGTAAATTTTAAGTTGAACCTGTATTTGGTTAAACCTGTATTTGTGTTGATGGGTTGCTTTACGTGATATACACTTCAATTCAGTAAGACTGCTCTATTCCTTGATGAGCAAAATAGTCAATCCAGCCTAGAAGAATACTTATTGGGCTTTTTCTGGGTAAAATGATAATAAAATAGAATCATCTAGTTAGGGAATACAAAAGAAAAAGAAAATTGTCTTGCTGGTTTAATTTTCTATTTGTGATAACATTCATATTGCAAGCCAAGGCTTATATGAAAGGCATCAGTAGTTTAAAAAACTACTATATAATCTTCAAATATGTAACATAACATTTCATGGATTTCATTTTTAATCCACACTAATTGCCAGCTTGTCAAGAGATGAATGTGTTACAGATACATACGGACCTAAAGGTTTACTTCTGTACTTACTTATAACTCTGAAAATCCTGATTGGAGGCTAAAACACCTATGTAAATGTGAGGAATAAATTGTCAGGTATGCCATTTTCACATTTTGCTGTGGTATCGACTGTATTGTATATACCTCTTTGTGCTGTGTTTTATGGAATGAAAAATTCCAAGCTGTAATGAAGGCAACTGTGAAGTGTTTTGTGGTAACTGTTGTAAGCACTTGTCCATTGTCTGACTAAAGGATGTGAGTCTCTCTTTAAACACTAGTGACTTCAAGACTTAATCTACTTGGAAGCTTTCTTATATTTAAGTATATGGCTCTTTTTTTTCTGTTGTGATACTAAGCAACAAAATTGTGAAAAAAAGGCAACAACTTATTTTTCCTGTGTCCTTGAATATATTTTAGTGGTATCTAAATCACTAATTATTTTTAATGAGTATGTACTTTTGAAGTCAGTCTTTTTTACATATAGAAAAAAGAGAATGAAAATAAAACCTCTTCATGGCAGCTCAACTTGGGAGCTAATTAAAATGAGGCTTTTAAAATGGGAAGAAATAATTAGCCAAAAAGTTGAGAAGTAGGAGTTAGCACCTCTGGAGAGCTTTGGGTAGTTAAATGCTTGCAAGGAAAATATAATTTCTAATTTCCTTGTTTTACTTCATTGTCCATTACCTGCTTATCATTTTACCCTTTTGTTCTGTCTTACCTGATGCTTTTGTGCTGTGCATCAGTTGCTAGGGCACCATCTTAGGCATTAAACCTCCTGCTGAAGAACAAGATACTCTGCTTCTTCTAATACCATCTTTAATCTTGATCTCTGGAGATTTGAATGTCTCACCCTTATGATGCTCAACAGGCTTCATTGCCCTTGACAACAGGGGTATCTGGTCCTCTGTGGCACTCAGTTTTCTTTTTTTCTTTTCTTTTTTTTTTTTTTATGTTAACACATATGTCTGTGATTTCCTTAGGCTGTCAGTAGATACATCAGTTGTGACAAAGTCACCACTGTAATGAGTATAATTAATGACTGAACTTTTAAACTATCGTAACACGAGAAAAGAAGTAGCAAGTTTACCTGTGCCATTTCTGCTTGTTTCTAGAAAGATCTGAGAGGATAAGGGTTTACTTCTCCAAACAGTAAATTAGAGTGACACAAGATTGCTTTCTAACACTTTCTGCTCAGGAATTATTCAAATAATGATTTAGTTACAGAAATATTTGTGTAATTTTTTAAAAGGGCTCTTTGTCTCATACCAACACAGTCCCACTGTTAGAAACTCCATTATTTGAATGGAAAACTGAAGGATGTTTCTTTTTCCCCCTCCCATATCTGCCTTGAGTGTCTTTCTCTGCTGTCTTTTCTCAGTTGGTAAATAGTGACCCCGTTCAGTCCCCCCAAAGCACAGGGTATAAAGGGGGAGATGCTGAATATCTCAGTAAGTGAACCACATGCAGAAAATAGAAGGGGTCTGAACATCAGTCCCTAGTGGACTTCGGGAAAATCTAGTCTGAAGAAAATATCATTTCAGAGGTGAGTTTTTTGAGCTTCAAGTCTTTCCTGAACTTCACTCCTCTTGTGTGCCTGCTTTGTCTTGCCTTCCTTCTTTCTTTACTGGGGAACAGTGGTATAAAGTGAACCCATACCCAGTTTGGCCAGTTTAGCCTTTTCTAGCCTTACGAGGAGAAATATACTCCGGAGTGCAAGGCTTCTGTTGCCAGGGTTAACTGATTTTTATAGGGTTTGGCATAACAGGAGAGCTGTTCCCAGTTTCCACACCAGTTAGTGGGTAAGTGGCTGAGCAGGATACTGTGGTTGGTGTGGGTTTTGGCACAGCAGAGGTGGTCTTTGAGGGAAGACTGGAGGATTGTCTTATGAGGAACCTGTGGCAAGACCCAGATTCTGCATTGGGGCAAGGTCTGGGTGTCTCCAGGCTGTGCCTCAGAATGCCAATACTGAGTAGGGATCCTACTCCCTCCTCTTATGATTAAGTGGGACAAAGGTACTTTGTCACCTTTTATCTTAAGTGAGATTGCCTATCGTTTTGTTACAAAGCTGGAGCCCCTCAGTAGTGCTGTTTCCTCTGGTACCACTGATGGAAAATGAAGGATTCAAAGGATCTGTGGAGGAGCCTCAATCTCATCTCTCATGGTTTCTTGCCTGCTCAGCAGAGATACTTGCTCTGGTGTGGGCTGGGCTGCCCTTGGCTGCAGTGAGAACAAGAGGAAAGGCCAAAGGTTTCATTTGCCTGTGCCAGCAAGCTGTAGACATGACCAGGGCAAGGGTAGCAGGCATGGAATGAGGTCACTTGTTTGGCACTGCCTTTTGTTTAGCATTCCTTTCTGCACAGTGCGTGTTTCTGGCTCAGATAATAACTGACATGCTGTCTTGAATTGAATTAGCAGTAAGGGTCCTTTTCAACAGAAATGAAGTGGATGAAAGGCTCAAAAAACCTTGGTAGTGATGGAAAATTAAGCAGAATTATCAGTGAAGGTGATGGCAGAAGTTATAGAGAGCTGACTTTATTGTGGGGTTGGAGATTAGATGATCAGCCTATATTGAAAATTAGTGGGAAAAATACTCAGAAGACACAAATGAGGGTTGAGCTTTTGGTATGAAAAAAATACCCTTAAACAGAATAAGTCTGTAAAGGTACCAGTAGGACACAACTGCAGAAGTGAATGTGATTATGTACAGTTTCTTATAAGGCAAGAACTAGGAGCAGGAAATGTAGCTGTCAGGTATCATACTTAAAAGAAAAGCAAATATGTGGCATATAATAAAGATGTGAAAGCCATTAATATGGGAGCCAGGGAAGACTAGAAGTATAAAATACCTTAAAAGAAAGATTAGACAAGCTTGTGAAAGTTAAATTAATCAGGAAATATCAACTGTTGTTATCCAAATCCAGTGACAGGGTCAGTAAGGCTCTGGTATGCTAATAGCAGGAAACTGAAATGATCTTAGCAAGGGGAGGCTTTTCCACAGGTGCTTGCATTACTGAGCAGTGACAGGACTTTGTTGGTGTCATAAGTGAAACCAGTGAGTCCATCAGTGAGCTTAATACCTTATGCTATTTCTAGTCCCAGCTGTGGCTCTGTCCTACCAAGTTGTGACCAACCCATTGTGTCCTTGGTTAACCATAACTGGCTTGAATGTACTGAGTTAAAAAGGATTATTAATTAATGCACCTGACCCTAGACCCCCTCTGATATTGGTGGACTTCATTCATGACATCTGGTTGTCTTCATGGCCTTTCTGTTACAAACCAGAGAACATTTCTGAGCCTTGAATGGTGAATTTTTGAAGAGGTGGCTGAGATGTGAAGGTAACTAAGATGTGATGGATATTCCTTACATAGGTGCAAGTGTTTCTGCATAGCATGGCAGTTGACAGACAAGGTATTAGTCATGAGTAAGATGGTTTTGACCCCACTAGCATTTTACTAGTTTTCAAGTGAGTCTCCATATCATCTTACCACACTGGCCTTGGCAATGCAGGACCCTCTTGAAGCATACAAAGTGGATTAATAAACTGAATTATGTGCTCCTACCACCAAAGTGTATCCAGTACACTGGACCAGAGTAGAGCTAGGCCATAGCTGCTTCCCCTTCTTGTAAAATATGGATTTTATGTTCTTAGACCCATTTCATCCTAGAGATCTGCTGCTGTTACACTGCAATACTTTCTAATGGAAACATTGCTTATATTGTCAGGCTTAGAAACGAGACATTGCTTCGAAGCTGTGTTCCCGTGAGACCTGAGAGTGATGCTAACTGCAACTCCAGGCTTTAAAATTCAGAAAGAGGCTGGAAATAGTGGGTGCTGAAAATCAGATTGTTGCATGACCTCTGTTTGCCCTGTCAGGGGGTCACTGAGACTTGTCTGGTGCTTGCACTAAACTTGTAATTTATGTTTGTGGAGGATGTCAGGAGGAAGATTCATGCCTGGATGTGCAGGTGCTCCATTAGGACTTAGAAAGACATGGATTGATTAGGTGGTTATTGCCATCTGCAAAATTAGCCTGGTCAGAGACCCCTGACAGGGAAGCTTGGTGCATAACCAGTGAGCCAGGCTGCAGTTGATAAAGCCTCAAAATGTTGGCAGTAGATAACTGAGATATCTGTGAGAGCTATCACATCTGGTATGCCGGCTCTGAAGTTTTGGGGATGGCAAGCTGCATCTGTCTGATGTTGGAACTGAATTTTGCCATGATTTTTTGTGTCTGGATCCATAGAAGATAAGCACACAGAAGATAAACACCCTCCTGAGATACAGGAGGAAGGGGAGGTAGCCAGAAATTTAGATGATTTCTGTTGCTTTTGGGGCAGTGTATAAATAAATGCCAGATGTATAAATGACACTTGGGAATTGAGTATATCCCACAGGTATAAATGAGACTTAGGAGTTACCTGGTAGGCCTGTGTCTGTAGGAAAAGATATTCCTATGGTTCAGAATAGCATGAGGAACTTGGGGAATCCTGGGAAATCTGCTCCATGTGAGCAATTTGTTTATGTTTTGCAACGTGACCTTTTCTGACATAACTCTAAGTAAAATGAGAGGCTTGAGAGATGAGGTACACAGACCTTCTCTGTTAAACTAATAAACCTGGCTGTTAGAATGTATCCCATGGATCTGGCTTTCATTCACCTGTGCGTCCTGCTCGGTGTTTGGTTTCTATTCTCAGATATGTACTGCACAGAAGTGGAGCTGTTTTCTCAGGCTGTTTCTTACTAGTTTTCAGGAACAGACTGGACAGAGGAGAGGGGTTTCAGGAAGTGTTTCCTGTTGAATGAGCACTTTGACTCACTGCATTTAAGAACATTGCATTGCAAGGGCCACTGAGGCTGGTCCTTAGCTGTCATCAGTATTTGCTCACAGATATCTTGCCATGGATATTTTGAGCCTGATCTTGAAAGCCTTTGGATTTTTGGCCCTAAGTGTCTATCCAGGAGATGTTTCTTGTTTGTCAAATAAGTTGTCTTAGATATGATTAAAGGTATGGATCAACCATCACTGTTCTGTGTAAAGACAGGGCAATACATCCCATTACAACTGGATTTGGGAAGTCTGCTCTTTCTTCCTGATCTTTCTGATGGCATTCCTTGTTGCCTGTGTCAAGCTACCTCAGTTCTGTTTCCTTTCCTATAAAATGGGAATAATTGTCCTTAGGGCCTTTGGAAAACTCTTTGAAGTTATAAAGAAAATGGTAGAACAGCTGAATGGTATGGCTGCTGGTTGTTGTTACTTGTGTGTGTCAGTTTTGTAAGTGGTAACTTGGGAACACAGGAAATGGTACAAGAGGGGGTGTCTTGAGTCATCAGCTCTAGTTTTCTCTTTGGAAAGGCATATCATACAAAATTCTCAAAACCCATGTCAAACAGCTTTAGCCTGCTCTTAATTTCACCTGCTGCAGGTAAAGGGTCTCATCCATTTTTCACAAAAAAATTCTTTATGACAGGGCAAGCATTATCTTTTTGTTTGCATGGCACTTCTGCCTCTGTTATGCATTGAGAGGTGTCATTCTCAGCCTTTCTTCTGTGAGGCTGAACAAGTAGGTAGTTTTCATGTGCCTTTGCAAAAGTCTCAGTATTCCACAAAGTCTTGACTTTGCCTGTTCTGATGGAACTCACTTTTTTTTGGGTACAGAAGCTGAGAGTGTTTTTAATGCTACTGTAAGTGAAATTTAAAACTTAGCTTTCCTGATTAATTTCAGGATAGTATTTGGTTTTCTTCATGGCTGTTTGGGTGGCCTGCAATTTCTGTGTGATTAATTTGGATATGCAAGTACATCTCTTTCCAACTATCAAATCTATAACTTGCAGCAGAAATTCTCTGAAGAGCATATTTTTGCATTAAGTAATTTTGAATTCCATCTTATTACTCCAGACCTCAAACCTGATCAGTTTTACAAAGAGAATCTCTTTTACAGCCACACCTCATTAATAAAATTACTTAATAAAATTAATCATGGTCAGGCCCTTAAGGTATTTCCTCTTAGTATCTTTCAGCATCATTCTGCAGTTAGCACAGCTTGTTAAATTATTTGTGCAATGAGCTGATCTACCTGTCTGAATTTGCAATTCTTGGATCAGTCAACATATCTTCTAACTTAATACATAAACCTTATTTTTTGTACTATTTCTCTGTGGCTGCCATGCCCAATTTGGTAGATTATTAATAGTCCTTTTAATGATATTTATGATTTCAGAGTGCTTAGTTATTTTCAGGTTCTTTCAGTTTGGGCACATAGAAATCTTCATAATAATACACATGTTGGAAATTTTGGTGAATGTAGAAAATACCAATGGAAAACTTTTATCTCAAGGATTTGCAGTATGCTGCTTGATAAAAGATTATAAAAAATGTTTTTGAGAAAAAAGGATCATATGGTGACATATCTATGGTGATGGGCTTGAGATATTCCTTGCCTGCTAGTCTCGTGAAGCTTTTTGTAAAGTTAAGGTAATTGTATTTCCTTTCTTAATGTATGTGAAACTGTGTAAAATTTAAAGACCTTGTTAAAAGTTTTCTTCGTCTTCCTGACTATAGATGTGGATGCAGTTCTTGGGTTTGACCTGTTGCAGTTTCCTGGATACTTTTTATTTGAAAGATGCTGAAATTCTGCAAATGCTTTTGCTGCCGTGTGGGGCTTTTAAAAGTTATTCATAACAGAAGTGAGGATAACCCTGTTTCTGTGTTTGGAGTGTATGATAGACTATTGTGTGAGGAACTTGTTTCACATGTAGGTTGCTGTCTCTCTGTGTTGCCTGTGTATCTCTGCCATTGGAAAAGTCTCACTTTGCATACCTATTTGTCATAAGAAGTTGGAAGAGGTAGAAGGAGGAGAGAGGATAAGAGAGAGAAATCAGAATCATTAATACACAGTTTCATACAGCCAAAGCAGAATTCAGATCTGAGTCCCTATCTGAAAAACTTGAGTATGGGTCATGCATCTGTGTACATGATGTGTTATGCCAATTTTATGCAGAATTCTGGAAATCACATGAAAGTTCATAATTTTAGAGGAAAGTGATGTGCCGATCACCTTCAGTCCTACTGGATAGACAGTTAAATTAGTGTGCCTTCAGAAAGAGAATGGATAGGTGGCAGGCACTTGGATTTGAAATATCAACTGTAACTTTAAATGCTGCATTTACACATGACAACCAGAGGGCCCAGGTATAATGTCTGAAGGACCATAACTCAAGGTCTTGTGTATCTTCTACTGCTGAGATCCGGTATTTGGCTATTTTACAGACTGGAGTCTTCTCCCTCCTTCCCTTTGTCTGTCTCCAACTCCACCAAGAAAACTGAAGCTCTCATTCTGATGTTGCCTAGCATAAGAAAAGAAATCTAGACAGTCACAACTAGTTTGCCCTCACAGCAAAGTTCCTTTTTGCCATCTCAAATCTATCCAGATCATTAATGAGTTGTAGAGTTACTTCTGCTCTGGAGGCAAGAGGTGTAACTTCCAGGAGAGATCTGAGTTAGTTGTCTTCGGCCAGTTTTGACAATGTGGTGTTCTGATGTGCCTCTTACTGTTCTTCCTTCCTTTTTCACCTGGGACTGTCCTCTGCCAGCACAGTGGTTGGTGGCATTCTCCTGGGACTCTGGTAACATCTCACGGGGGTGGAGTGTGTTTCTCTGCATGGGATTAATCTCATATTAACTTGTTATTTTGATTACAAAAGCATTAGGAAGTGTAGAGGCACAAGTACATTCTCATATTGGTGTACTGGAACAATGAATCTGTGTACTTGTTCCAAAGACATTCAGTTATCAGGGTAAAGGAGGCCAAACCCCTTGGTAGATCCGTATGGCCAGTTCCAAATGTCTTGCCAGTGGATTGTTAAATAAAGAGAAATCCTTTAACTTGTTTGTAAGCCTGAAAGCGAGGGGATGTCCTGCTGCTCTTTTTGGTTTTATTTTGTCTTGTGTTCTTCACTGCTACACTGGATCGATGTTGCTTCCTCTTTTGTCTTCATTTTACAAACCATATTTTAGGGCCATGTTAGGACTCTGCTTCAGCAGACCAGTAGCAGTCCAAGCCTGTGTGCATGTGCTTGGTGCTCTAGGTATAATCTGTGACAATTTTCCTAAAAAACCGTAAAATATTTTTAATGTTTTTAGATTTTTCAGGAGTGTTTTTGCCGTGATATGTAAGGACTGTTGCATTTATATGCTATTAGAGCAGTATCAAACCAGATGATAGAAAGCATGGCTTATTTGTTCAAATGAAGTCATGCAACCCTCACTTGTCTAGAAGCAGACATACTTTTAATTGCTAAGCAAAGTTTGTTTACGTTACAATCACTGCTCCAAATGACCTTGGCAATTTGCAGTCCCCTGTAGCTAATGGCTTTCTGAATGAAAACAGTGGACCCTGAACTCTGGAGGTGAATATAGTAATGCTTTGCTGTGTATTAAGAGGAATTTTCAAGTATGCTTTTTGTATTGTTTAATAACAAATGCTTTATTTACTAAAATACTAAAGTACTGAAAGCTATTTAATCTTTCTTATCAACAGTTAACCTTGATAGACCTTGTCCCCATAGCCACTCAGCATTTTTTTTTGTTCTGATTTGTTTAGTGTGCTCCCTTCTTAAGTGAGTAGCCAATTTTAAAAAATTGTGCCCTTTTCCCTTTTGTTTAATGATAATTCTTTTAAAAGAAACCTGCTGCCACATGGCTAGCAATAATCCACATAGATGCTTTCCACACTTCCCCCTCATACATCTGTAGCTTTGGCAGGTTGGTTAGAAATATTCTTAAATTAGCACAAAGGAAATCAAGGTATTTTAAACACTCATTTAAAAAGTTTTAAAAATTGTTATTATTATTAAGTTTTTATTATTATTTTTATTATTATTTAGGTTTTATCCTTTCCTGGACTTTCTAGCTCAATCCAGTATATCTTAATTCAGTATAGTTTGCTGTAATTCTATTACGGAAATTATGATAATAGTGATGATGAGAATTCCCAATTCCACTGCTTTGTAGGAACCTGCTTGACAGAGCATTAAAAAGTAGCCTTAATAAAAAGAAATGAATTCTATTGATGAAAGTACTAGAAGTCAATGTGGTGACAAGCTGTGCTGTCTTGAAAATAACAATTTAAAACCCCTAAATCATAATATAATTTTCTCAAGGCTTTTTAATACTGAAATCTACAAACAGGGGTTACGTATATGGGGAACACAAGAGCATGGACAAATTTCACTTTCCAAAACTGAGAGGAGATGCATACATGTAAACTTTACTTTGAAAATGTGTTTTAAGAATAGAAACGTTGATAGTGTGAGATCTCTCTGAGTAGTGAAACAAATCAGTGGTATGTTTTTAAAAAGCAGTGTTGTTGTCCATTTTTGTCTATTTTAGACCCTCACGTCAGCATCTACACACAGAAATAACCATTATTAAGCTGTTCAGGTCATTAAACTGGATATAACGCTGTGCAGAACGAATGCATGAACAAAGTGTCATTCATCAGTATTCTACAGTAACTGTCTGCCAGCTTCCTTCTGGCACTTCTACTCTGTTTTCTTCTTAGAGGAAATGAGATCATTCAAGGTAGGCTTGTCCGTGATGAAAGGGGTGTAAAGTATCTTATATTTTTCAAAAGTGTTATTGTTTAAGAGCTTGCCAGAATAGCTTTTTGCTGCTAAGTTTTTATGGCCAATACTAAAAAATGGAATACTAAAAAATAGTCTTAAGAATGAAATAAAAGTTAATTAAGAAACTTTTTGGATAATTGAAAGCTATATAAGTGTTTGGAAGCAGATTTTAGTTGCCAACTTCAACCTCTCTGAGGAAAATTTATAAATTTAACAGATCACAACTTACTAAACCAGTCCCTTAGTCAATATGGGAGACTTGATAGCAATTTTTACTCTGATAGAGGTGAACAACTAACTGGCAATTAAAAAATTAGCAGTTATTATGGCTATGATCTGACTGAAGTACCTAGGCGTAAGCAGACCGTGACTCCAGGCAGTTCTGGATCCATTTCGACTTTTAAAAGGCCCTATTTGCAAATCTTACATCAATTAACTTAAATGTAGCACAACTGTAACCAAATTGCAATGAAATGCAACATGGCACTGAACAGAATCAGTCTTTGTTAAGAAATGATAGTCATAAAGGACCTGATAAAGGGGATAAGCAAAAAATGACACAATTTTGTGGTGAGTTATTGAAGATAGGGGAAGAGTAGAATGTGAGTAACAAACCC
>VZTZ01043086.1:1188794-1412121 GCA_013400955.1 Drymodes brunneopygia
GTCAAAGTCCGAAAATGCTTGTTTTTAGTCGTCAAATGTAAAATAATCGGTTTGTGAACCTGAAAGTCAAATGATATTTATCACAGGATGAGAGCTGAATATGAAAGCCAGAAAAATGTAGGAGTAATTCTAGTTACTTGTTTATGTCACTGTATCTCTGGGGCTGACAAGGTGATATCCTTGGAGGTTCAGTGAGGACATCACTGGTAGAAGGAGCACGATGCTCTCAGCAGAGGTTGTACAGGATCAGGGCTGATACCAGAGTATGGTGTCCCCAGGGCAAGGTGGATTTGAAACAGCTGAGTAGAGTTCAAGGGAGGACAACAGAAATGATCCTGGGGATTGTAAAATAATGTTAAGCTGTTGAAGTAACAGCTATTCATTCATCTGTGAGAAAGAAGTTCATATTTTACGGCAATTTTTGGATTCATGGTAAGAAAACTGGTCAGCATCTTACAGAGCAAGTAGATTCAAGACAGGCTTTTACCTACACTTCCCAGAAGTTAGCGGTGGTAAAGAACAAAATTTATAGAAATGGAACACTCGCTGGTTTTCAGGGTAGATTATGAACACAGGATTTATGGCTGACCATAAGGATGAATTTCAGGCTGTNTTTTGGATTCATGGTAAGAAAACTGGTCAGCATCTTACAGAGCAAGTAGATTCAAGACAGGCTTTTACCTACACTTCCCAGAAGTTAGCGGTGGTAAAGAACAAAATTTATAGAAATGGAACACTCGCTGGTTTTCAGGGTAGATTATGAACACAGGATTTATGGCTGACCATAAGGATGAATTTCAGGCTGTGGTGTGACATTCATCTTGGGCTGATCTAACATGATGCTGTTTAAAGAGGTGCTGCTGCTGTCTGCTGTGATAGTGCCAGGGATGTTCCCATCCCTCTGTGCACTTGTGAGTTGTGTGGGAAGACTGCGAGAGGGCAAGATTCTCTTTTAAGGGACAATGAAGTTCTGAATTGATTTAAGAGAATTGCGAATCTTGACTCATATGTTTAATGTCTATGAGGAGGTAGAAAGTTAATGGAGATGGGTAGCAAAAGTACTTCTTGCAGTGCTGAAAATATTTAAGATCCCTTTGCAAAATGTTTAGCTGATCTAATTAAATTAGGTTTTACTTCAGTTCAAAATAATACAATTTCTGTGTATCTGGAGACAATTTCATGAAAGGTAAGGTTGAAGAAGATGATCTAGTCACTCTCTGTAAGATGCTGCCCAAGAGGCATATCAGAGAGTTTAGTACCCCTCCACCCTCAATGTTCATCCTTGATTCCTCTGTCATAAGAAATTGTTTTAAGTTAGTGCCTGGATAATTTTGGTTCAAAGTGTGCCAAAGGTTTGATGCATCACTGTGCACAGAATTAATGTTGAAAGAAATGTGTCTTCTTACATAGGGTATTCATTAAATTCTCCTGAAATGTGGTCTGTCCTTTTC
This sequence comes from Drymodes brunneopygia, assembly GCA_013400955.1. Lineage (NCBI taxonomy): Eukaryota > Metazoa > Chordata > Aves > Passeriformes > Petroicidae > Drymodes > Drymodes brunneopygia. Next base: position 1,190,246 of record VZTZ01043086.1, read on the forward strand.
TCATTTGTCTATACATAGCCTAAACGTGGATCCTGCTTGTCAGGGCTGTGAATCTCTAAGAATTTCTTAGTGTCCTTTCTTCTGCCTTTTCATGTAGGTAAAAATCTGCCCCCAGCATGAAACTGGGGTTTTCCAGTACACCAAGAGCTCTTTGAAGTAATAGACTTTCAGTTTTGGGAATTCCTGCAACATCAAAGGGCTTTATGGCATCCAAGCCCCTGCTTTGTAGGGGAGATGATCAGCACATCAGTGAAACTGCTTCTCATGGCTATGGGGCATATAGAGGTGTACAGGTGTCTGAGGATAGAAAATTTTGGATTATGGAGACTGGGATATGGGAGAGCAGAGGTAGAGCACTCAGGAGAAAATTCTCCTCTATAGCAAAGTCATTAAGGATTTCAAAGGAGTTTAAAGGTGTAAGTGCATTTTCAAAACAATTCCAAGTTTGTTATATTAAAAAAAAAAAGGAAAATATTTGTGGATTTCTTAATGACAAAAAGTTGCTAGAAAAGTTAAGAAGGATGTTAAAATGTTACCTTTTGTCACATCAGTCACACACCATTATTCATTTGTATGGGAATAGACATGGGTTCTCCTTTTGTTTGCACAAAAACCTCCCATTTTCCTACCTCAGTTTTTAAAACTGCAGTTATAAGAAAAAGGTAAAATTTAAGCAAAAGTATCCCTCCTTTTTCCTCTGATCAGGAATGGTGAAAATAAAGGAGTTATAAGACAATAGACATAGAGGCCAAATGTTTTTCCATATTTTAATTGGTAAAAGTGAAAACGTAAAAAAAAAAAATTGCCAAAGACTGTATTAATAGCATAGTCCCTTTTTGCACTTGGTTTTGGTGCCAGTTATAATAAAAAATGAAAATGAGAAGAATTTTAGTGTTTAATTGGTCGGTTCAAGGCCAATATATGAGAGAATACCAAAACTGTATTAAACTTCTTAAATGAAAATCCTGCTGCAATTTAAGTGCCTTTTGCTACAGTGAAAAATTGTCCTATTATAGTCTGGTTTTATATGGATAATGGATGCAATTCATTTGAAGAGGCTTTGTAATTTTGTTTTGGTGTATGAAATACCATTTCATATATGCCTTTTGGCATTTTTCATGCAAATTACTTTTTCATCAAATGCAGTTTTTGTAGTACTAGCTCTGATTTACAAAAGATTAACATTCAAAATAAATTGATGCATAAGTATTGAATTTGTGCAATTAAAATATGCTCCAAGAAGAGAGAGGAAGTGGTTTAAGAGTCTGCTGAGATGCTTATTGTGCTTATGACTGTTGCAATGACAATAGATGCCTATGTTGACCCTCTGTTACTAATTTAATTGCTCATAGGGATATAAATTTTCCCTTTGAAAGCAATAAAGACAATGTTTTTATAGAATCAGTGGTGAACATTGAGACATCCATTGCATTTTGTCCATAATGTAAAACATTCTCTCATAAAGATAATTAAGAATTGGTTGAATTCCACATGATAGTGACTGGGGTAATTTGTTTCTTGTGAGCTGGGATCAGAAATGGGCTTTGGGCTTTTGTTTTCTGCACAGTCAGAGGATGACTCTGAAGTCTTGCCGGTTGGCACTCTGGCTGTTTTGTGCATAGCTGTTGCAAAATGCAAGTCATTATTTTGTGGATCATCTGTGACCTGTTAGTTATTTAAATAAGTAGAATATGAGTCTCAGGTGAAGTTTAAATCAGGTCTGTTTCTATGCATGGGGCAATCTCTGGGTTCTTCAAAATTATAAAGACAATTTCTAGTGAATACCACTTAAAGACATGTATTTTTTCCTTCAGATTAGATAGGTGATTTGTATTTATCATCTCTGTTGCGTACAGTTTTGATCACAGTATTAAGCACTGCTCCCGTGAGGAAATTCAAAAGGCTTCATGATTTTGCCTGTACTATGAAATTTGTAGTACTTTGAAAGCAGATCTTGGCCTGCGTTGAGCTCATTGCAGGACTGTGGCTGTAGAGACTGCATTAAAAAAACCTGGGAAGTATGAAAACAAAAGTCTTATAATTCCTATGAGAAAATTATATTTTGTCACTTTCTAAAGACAGAGCTAATTAGTTACATGTCTTAAGTTACTCTAAAGATGCTTGGGCTGTACTCTTTCTCCATACGTGTTGATATGATTAAAGTGGTAATTAAAGGTAATTTGATCTCTGCGGATGCATACACTTCTTTATAAAAATATATATGTATACTGTGCTCTACTGACAGTGATGGAAATCCCTAGGGATGTGGAAACTTGTTACACAGAATTCCAAGCAGAATTAGAGCCATAAGTTCAGTTTGCTCTTTATGACATTTTTTTTTTGCAAAGTAAATACTGGAAAATGAATGGAAATAGATTGAGATTGCTGGAAAATATGAAGACCATGCCACAAGAAGTAAATTTCTCTTGTTCTTCCCCCAAGGAAAAACTCCGTAGTAATTGAAATAGACAGAATGAATATAAATTTCTCAGCCCTAGTATTCTGTCTAGCAATGCCGTGGCCCATGTCACTGCCAGGTCAAAATTTATTAAATGATAACAAAGTAAAGATAGAATAAGGCTTTTTAATTTCAGACATAATTACAGAAAAAATGTGTTTATGTATTTGTGCTATATATTGTGGTGCAGGAATCACTATATGAAATTTTATGAGTTTTCATAGGCTAAAAGTAAATACCACAGTGGTCTCTTGGCTGGAAATTCATGATTTTAGGGCTGCTTTCTTTTCAATTTTAACTGCAACTCTGAATATTCTGTGTTTGTAATTTATTTCGGGATAATGAAAAATACTATTGTTGGGGGTTTTTTGGGTTTTTTTCCTCTTTTTTTTTGCCTAATCAACCTGAGAAAGGTGGATCTGGCACAGCCCTGGCTGCAGTTGCTTACATTGTGGATGGGATATAGGAAATGCTGGGGTAGATCCAGAAGTGTGGGGATGGTGTGGAGGCCTTCAGAGAGCCAGTGTCACAGCTGGCAGGGATTGTATGTCTGAAGAACAAAAGACACTGGGAAGTCTTTTCTGGGACTGGTGAAAAAATTGGTTAACTCCTAAGTTACTGATACTTTTCATTTGTAACTCCAGTTTCATACAGCTTTGTCTGGGGCCCTGAGGCTTCTGGTGAAATGTTTCTTCAGTTTTAAGGAGTTGTAGTATTTTTCCTTCCAGTTAGGTATATTGACAGAAGACTGAGAAAATGTAGCTAAATAATTTCCATTTCCAGCTGAAGTTTCAGTACTGAGTAGAACAGCCCCTACAAAAGTATTTCTTTAGTTTAATTAGTGCATGTTTACAGTGTCTGTTGTGTCTGTTACCTGAGCCTGCATTCAAAGCAGTTTCTATTGCTCTTGTAGAGTTTTGCAAAATTTCTTTGTTTAACATCACAACAAAGGAAAAGCAATTACTTTGAGGTGCATCTATACCAATTAAAACATAAACCCCCCAAAATGTAATTTTTATTTGCCTTTTCAGTAGCATTTGTGTTGATCATGTTTTTCTACTCTTTTGAATTACGAATGAAATGGAACGTCTTTTGCAGTACTGACCTTTCAGTTGAGTTTGGCAGCCTGTAGTCACTTATTCAGTGTCATTTTGGCATCAGTTGGCATTTCTGTGGAAAATGTCATTACCAGTGGCTCTCTTCCCTTAGAAAGATGCCTGGAGGGGAATGTAGGCCTGCATTATAACTTAAAGAAATTACAGTGATCAATACAGAGTTCTGGTATCAGTGTGCAGTAGTGAATATTGTATATGGTCCAGATTTGTTTTGCTTGGGGAAAGCCTAAAGCAGGTTCCATTATGAAGGGGAAGGACTTGATTGCTTTTTGGACAATGTGTGCTCTTATGTGTAGCCAGTTCTGTGGAATATTAATAAACTGCACCTCCTGCTTGTGGGTGTTCCAGAACTGCTGATATTATTGTTTCTGAAATTAAACAGCACTTTTGAGACCTGCAGTTTACAGATCTTAATTTTAAATTTTAACTTTTGTGACATTTCTCTGTTTGATTTGGAAGAATGATTTTTATATATACTTCATGGTGGGAAAAATGTAGTGTAAAATTATGAAGGAAGGAATTGGAATTGGTTTCATATACCCCTGCTTGTATGGAAAAATGTTTCAAAAAGTGTCAGCAGAGGCAGGAGATTTGTTCTGATGTTAGTATATCAAGAGCATCTTCTTTTTGCCTTGTGGTTTTTTTCAAGGACACCATGAAAATGCTGAAAAGGCAGTCAGCTCCCAGTCAGTTTGTTCCATTGAGGTTTTTCTATCTGGTTTTTTCTCCCCTTTCCATAGACTTAAGAAAAATTTAGAAATGTAAAAGGAGAGTAAGTGGGGAAAAATTTGTTACCAATTAATAGCAGAGTAAGGACAAAAAAGGGATCTCAAAATGGTAGGTAATGGAAGGCATACAGGTGGACTTTGTGCTCTGGGATATTCTGAATGCAGCTGTAACTGAATTTCATATTGTGTTGATCAGAAAAGATACAATTGTGGGAGAGGATGTGCAGTCCCATGTTCAAGGACTCAGATATGTTTGCTTGTCCCATGGACTTTTCTGTGATCTTGGACAACTCATAATCTTCCTAGATAAGGAAAAAAACCTGTATGAAACAGAAGCTGCTGTTCACATCTAAGAGGAGTTGGCATCCTATGGCAAGTAAAACTATAAAAGTGTAAATTAATTATTACATGTTTCTTCTTAGCAGAACCCAACTTGTGCAAAACTATTACAGAGCTGAGAACAGAAAAGTGGTGGAGTTTAGGATTTGATAAACACTAACATCAACTTGTGTTTAGAATATAAGGTGTTTGAGGCAAGGAAGTTTTGGCAGCTCTTAGAACCCAGCCCAATGGAGACTTAATCACAGATCAGGACCACTCATCAACACTCCAGTAAAATCTGGAAGCATAGTTTACAATTCAACCAGATATATGAATTAAGAATATAAGCATAATTTGAGAAACAGGAGTGCCAAAGTAGGAAGATTAACCATAGCCACAAATACTGTGGTAGTCTGGTGCCATTCTTGATTCATAACTTTTACACTTGATTTTTTTTTAATGAACAGAAGAAAAAAGAGAGTAGTTAATGAAAGATTCAGAGAGGAAGTGGAGAAAGAGAGCTGGAGCAAGAAATGAAAGAGCTCTTGGGTTAGAATTAGATTAAACTTACTCTGGTCTATTTCTGTCCTAATGCTGCATTTGTGCATTGTAATAGGATATACCCAGGAAGCACCAAATGTGTCCAGAAATACAATATTTATTTTCTTGGTTTAAATTGAGAACAAGCATGTTTTGAAGAAGAGAATGTACCTTTTGGGGTTCTTTCTGTTTATAAGTACAGCGTGATAAAAGAAATATCCCTAAATCTCAGTGACAGTCTTTCTTATTATATTTCTATATATCCAGTGATAAAAGGGTTTAATTTTATCCTCTCCAAGATTTCATGTGATTTACTTAAAGATCTTGAATGAAGTCACAGGACTTGCCAAGATTTCATTTCGATTGGAAACAACAGTCATCCTGAACAATGTGTATTACTGTTGGATATACTGGTTTGGATAGGAATGGACTCGAATCATTGTGTCTGTAACTCAGTGAGAACAGAAGACAAATACTAACTTTGTTTGTTCGTTTGTTTGAGTGCATGTAAAGTAATAAAGCTTGTTTAGTGTGTTTGTTCAGAACAAAAGGATAGGCAAGTTCACTTCTAAAATCAACAATACTGTAACCTTGAATATTGTGTGCAGTTTTGGGCACCACAATATGAGAAAGACATTAACCTATTACAGAGTGGCCAAAGGAGGGCAATGAAGGTGATGGAGGGCCTTGAGAAGCCATGTGAGGAGTGACTGAGGTCACTTGGTCTGTTCAACCTGGAGAAGAGGAGACTGAGGGGAGACCTCATGGCAGTCTACAACTTCCTCATGAGGGGAATAAGAGAGTCAGGCACTGGTCTCTTCATTCTTGTGACCAGTGACAGGACCTGAGGGAATGGCCTGAAGTTGTGCTGGGAGGTTTAGACTGGATATCAGAAAAATGTTCTTCCCCCAGAGGGTGTTCAGGCACTGGAACAGCTCCCCAGGGAAGTGGTCACAGCACCAGCCTGGCAGAGTTCAAACAGTGTTTGGACAACGCTCTCAGGCCTAGGGTGTGACTCTTGGGGCTGGTCCTGTGCAGGACTGGAAGTTGGATTTTGGTGATTCTTTTAGGTCCCTTCTGACTCAGAATATTCTGTGAGTCTGTGAATACAGATGAAAGCAGTATATCTCTTCAGTAGTGGTGGCTGTGTACCATTTCCATGTCAAAAATAATTGATAGAGTGTAATTTCTCATCTTCAGTCTAGTTTTGCTGCAGTTACCTGTTTCCATTGCTGGTAACTCTCCCTTCTTCCTTTGTATAGAGAGTTTCTCCAGCAAGTACAGTAACTTTTCAGCAGTACTTGCCAGGGAGTTCAAAGACGAACTCTGAGGCACAGGTTTTGCTGTTAGACCTGATGAAGCTGTCTGTTGCATTGTTTGCCAAATAGTTTCTGTTCTAAATGTTTACTTTTGTCTGACTTTGCTATGTGGAACTTAAAATGTCCACGCCAGTTGTCATTCTGGAACAGCTCTTTAAAAGCTAAGGAAAACATATCTATTACTTTGCTTATGTTTTAATAAATTAACTACTTATTTGGAAAAATTTAAGTTTTTTTCATCTGCATTTGCTATTGTTGCTAGGAAAGAAATGAAGTAGGAGAGCAGGAGGATCTATATGATGAGTGAGTGTTTGTCTATTGATCTGTGTTTAATTTCCTTTATGGATGTAGCATGGCTATAATTTGCCATTTAACAGGTACTCAGAATTTCCTCCACATTTTCTGCTGGATGTTGGACTTCTGCATATTGGACCAAGCTGAAATATCTGAAATGGGAGTAGGGAATTTCTCCCTTCTGTATCATCAATGCCTCAATAGTCTACTGCCTGCAGGTGATTCCTGTGTAAAGGAGACAGAAAACAAACTATGGGAAACTGTAGAAGATTGAAGAAAGCTGAAAAAGAAGAGCATTGAAATTAGGACTAGCTATTTTTCAGTAAAAATGGAGGAAAGGACAGCCTGGACAAGGAGATTGGGACTATCAGTTTGTAAAGAACCATTAGTGTTTGGGGAAAGATGTAACTGTTAACTTTGGCAGGGGACTATTTTGAGCCTGGTAAGACTGGCAGAGTTAGATGTGTGGCAGTGAAAGTCTGTTCTGAGTTTGTCAGCTCAGGTGGCGAAGATCTGTGTGATGGATTTAAATGCTGCAACCTGAGTGGGGGCCATGTGAGTGTCAGTACAGGAATTCCTGCTTTCTTAGCTTTTGGAAAAATAAACTAGAAAACATACAAAATAGTAGAGAAAATGTTACTGTGAATGCACTGACATACATTTGTAAGGTTAGGTAGAAAATGCCAAATTTCAATTTCTCTTGGCATCCTCAGTAAAGACCATATGTGTGGTTATATAATTCTAAATAACATTCAGATGTTTTTATGTAGAATATTTTAATATTTTTAATAACCTAACTACTGTATTTGCTGTATTGTCAGTGTCCAGCTCTTGTCTTTCCACCCAATGATTGTGTATCCAGGACTGACCTTCAATTATAAATCTGAAACATGAAGTTCATTCCAGCTTCCAACAAAACTTGGCTCATCTTGGCCCATAAAAGGATCTGCCTGCTTGGGCCCATAATTGTTTCTCTGACTACCAGAAGATTGCTTTTTCTTAATACTTATTATTGATTTTTGTGTAATTTTATATGAACTGATTTGAAAGTTCACCTAGACCTTTTCAAATTCTACACAATGTGTAAACTTTCTGGAGAAGTGTATTTGCCTTTTACACTGCTTTTGTGAAGGGGTTTGTATTTGGTTCTAAAAATAGAGCTCTTATCTGAGGAGTGACATTGTGAAGCTGTGATCTCCAGACTGAACACATCTGGTTTTTGTGTGCTTAAAATCATTTGTAGATTTAATTTGAAAATGAATGTTCACTCTTCATATCTTTCTTAGTAGCGTTGGCTCTGTTTTATAATGTCGAAAGGTATGAATTTAGTTGAACTTCACAGAGTATGTTTTTTGTACAGAGCCTGCTCTGGTCATGGCCGTACACATTCATTGTAGGAGTAGTTGTGTTACAGTATGCCAGCATCTGTTTGGTAGGGCCAATCTGAAAAAGGTCCTTGACCAGAAAACAGTAGAATTAAACTACCCTCGATGGTTTTGCACTGGAGAGCATTTGGTATGTAATGAAATTGTAAAGGTTGAATTCTTTAAACTCTCATGCCCATGCTGCAGCACAGTTTTAAGGAGCCTTGCACATGTGGCACCTATGGAAGGAGTTTAGCCATCAGCTATGGTCAGACTAAGCAGACTTGGGGAAGGGGAAGTGTGAATCTTGAGGTTCATTAGTTCTGGCCAGGAGGAACTCAGTGTAGTTTAGGGTATCCGGTGATTGCAGGCAGGATTTCAAAGCAGAGGCAGGGCAAGCAGAACAATCACTTTGACATCTTGAACTGCTTTCATACCACGTCCTGTGCAAAGCACACACTGTGGCAGCAGTCCTCAGTAAATGAAATCTGGCTGTAGGATTTAAGTAAAAAACATTTTTAACTGTGCCATACAAATACAGGAACATGTTATTGAAAGTATCCAACAGTGCCTTATTTTCACAAATGTGTTCATCTTTAGATTTTGGAAGAAGAATGAATGTTCTGTGCTGCCAGCTTTTTCTTCTGTTTGTTTCTTCCATAAATTTGAAATGATAGTGGGGACTTTGTGCAGCCAAGCACCGCTGGTGAATAGATGTTGGAAAAAAGAATGAGAAGCCACAGTGGTATGGAGGAAATCATGTGGCTACAGCTATCTGTAGGAAAAATAAACATCCTTTTTCCCACTTCTCCACAAAAATTTTTTTGTATCTGGAAAAAATACGGAGCTAAGGCAGAAAGGAATTAATGTCTATACACAAAATACAGTGCCTCATGTAAACACATCATTTAACAAGCCATTTCACCTGCGAGGAAAAGTCTGTCATTGTAGTTGAATTTGGGAATGAAAAAAAAAACAGTGGAAGGGAATGTAACAGTATGGTCAAAAATTAAATATAAGTTAAATTTCTTGCAATATTGTGTCTAAACTTATTGACAAAAATGTGTATGGGTGAGCTGAAGACCACCCCCGGTTATGAAATATTTTGTTTTCTAGGTTCTGTGCATTCTTTCTTTTAATACATTATTTTGTTTGCCATCTGCAATCATTATTGTCTTACAATGTGTTTATTTTGTATTTTTCCAGTTGAGTTCAGGAGTAGGGATGCAAAGAGGCTTTTTCGAAATCCCAGGATGAGGCATGAAAGGCATGAGATTAAAGTTTACCATATGAAAGACTTATCCACAAGGTAAAGATGTGCTTTAAAAATGTGCGTTGTTGTAGCTGTTGCCATCTCCAGATTCAACAGTAACAAGAGTTTGTCTCTCCAACTGGAGCATTTTTTCCAGTAGTGTTTTCCAATAGCAATAGGATTCTGGATAAATTTTTGATGAAAGACTAAGCAGAAGTCATTAATATTCACTCAGAAGAAAAGAACTTTACTAATGTCAATTCTCACTCCATTTTTCTCTTGATTCCAAACACAGTCCATCATTCTGGACACATATTGCACTGCACTGCCCAGCAGAATGCAGAACAAATTCTCTGTGGCTGATATATTTTGAACAAAACCTTCTTATTTATTTAAAAATACCAAATATTTTGTTTTATATTTATTAAATGAAAGATCAGGACATTTAGGTGTGCTGAAACGAGCTGATGGGAAACTCAGAAACCATGTGGAATAGCACAGGGATGTCTGATTAAAACCAGGACATACACTGCCTTTGATTTTTCCAATGAGTGGTGTAGAAGAGATTTCTGCATAATTACAAATCTTAAATACTGGCAGAAAATATTTGGCATAATTTGACTCAAACATGGTATTTTTTCTTCCATAATGAGCAAAGCTGTGAAAACCTTTTGTCATCTTCTGTTTTGATTTGAATCAAGACAAATAACGCATATTTCAGTATATAGTAGATTGTAGAGAAAAATTGTTCTATTCCAAATTATTTGTTCCCATGGATGGAGAATATACTAACAGATTTTTTTCCATACCAATGAGTAACTTACTTTTTTTGGCAGAGTACAATCTGCAGTTCAGAGTGCAATAAACTAAACTGTACTGTGGATGACACATCTTGTAAAAGAAGGAAACCTGGATTTTAGTTCTAGACCGAAATTTGCTTAATGATCCGATTTTCTGTTTATACCCAATTGATTTTAAAGCTCTGCTAGCTTTAGCCTGTGTTCCAAGCTCTTCCCAGCTCCAAACAAACCCATTTTAAACTCTGGAGTACCTATAATGATTGCATTGGTAATCAATACATATAAGCTATTGTATCTGTGAGTGAGTTGTCTCAGGGCTTGCATGAAATGGACCTGTTAATAAAGAGATTTGTTTTTCATAAATAAGATTATTTTATAATGAATTACTGAAAGCAGTAAACTTCAATTCAGCATAGTCTGTTAAAGAAGTCAGGTAGTGTTAAACTGAGTAAAACATATGTGCTAAACTGTAATTTTAGCAACATCTTTGCATTGTACAAGTAAATATTCATGCTTTTGACTAAAATACAGATCTTGAAAAAGAGAAAGCAACTAGGCTATTGTTTCTTCAAATATCATAATAATACAGATGCCAATTATGCTGTTTTACATTGTTTCGGAATAGTTATTTAGTGAGTGCTGAGACCCTGTAATATTTTCTACTATTTATGGATTCTGCCATTTTCCCACATGAGAATTGTGTATGGCAGAGAATTTTTCAGGTACTTGCTGTTAAACATAATTCTGATTTGGTAGAACTGGACCCTTGAGTTGTGTGGTCCTTACTGATGGAAAGATAATGGCCATCTACACTGGAAGAAAATGGTTGTTGGTGGTTTTTTATAGAACATAGAGCATGTTTATTTTTAAACACTCTTTTCTTTTGTGGCTAGTATACAAGAAATGACTAGTGAATGAAAGTATATCATTAATTTGACTCTCCAGCAGAATGAATTATAATTTAATAGACATAAAATCCATGAGGAATGTCCATACTCCTACATTGTTTGGAAGTCATTTTACACCAGATGTAAACAGATGTAACAGAAGTTCACTGCTTTTCAAATGAAAGCAAAGTAGCAAAGATTGATAGACTTTCATGTAATAAAAGTGATTTAGTTGGACAACATGCAAGTTCACGTAGATTTCTGCATATGAACAAAGTCTGTCTGCTTGCCTAACTTGTATCTGTACATCTATTAAGTTAGGCGGGGATAAAGATAACAATTTTGCAGTTGAGATGTAGATAGAAGCAGGCCTTCAAAGAAAAATCTAATTGAAGTTTATGAAGTTAAATCTTAATATTTCATTTGTCTTGAGATAGAGAGTGTATAATTCAGGGTCATTATACATGAATACAGTCTTTAAATACTTAGGTATTTTCTCTGGTTTACTTATATGTTTTCCTGTTCAAGGATTTTTAAAAACTTCGTAAGATCAAGGAGTTCTGTCCTTGAAGTGACTCTAAGCCTCTTAAAAGCTGAGTCCCAGAAATTGGAGTGTGACTTCACTAGACTTGGTCTGAACAAAATGGGAATTATTTATTCTCTGTTTTATGAATTAACAATTTCATGCCTGACGATTTGCTGTTCTTTATGAAAGTGACTAACAACAATATAAAACTTTAACTTCAAAAATAAAAACTTACATTTTAAAAAGAAATTACCTATCAAAATTCATGAGCATTTAACATACACTTTTCAGATTTTAGTCTTGTCATTTGACTTTAAATGCTGCTAGTCTGATATATGATATCTCCATCTGCCTCAATATCATTGTGTTGTTACCAAATACCGTTGAGAAAAGCTGCTGGGTCCATCAATGTAAAAGTTCTGATACTGAACTGATGGGAATTTTGCTGAAGCTGTACCCTGGTGTAGACAAGAACAGAAGGTTCATGGGCCAGTGAAGGGTCTCCTGAGGGGGCAGGGCACTCTGGCTATCACATACTGGGGTCTGGGTATCTCAGTTCTGTCTGCTGCTGCAAAGGCTGTTTGTATTGTTAATGATGGTGAAACAATGAGATTAAACTCACTTTACAACCAACATGAGATTAGCATGACTTGTGCCCCAATACTAATTTTTCACCTCAGCTTGATTTTTAGCTGTAGAAGTTTTCTGACATCTTAAAAAATCCCCGTGGGTAGCATTAGTCAAGTACTGTGCACTACTGGATGTTAATATCCTAGGATTTAAATATAAGCTTGCAGAAGCTGAGTCTGACATATTTTGAATATTATAGCTGCATCTTCATCTTGCAAAGAGATGGTTTAAAATTGTTGAAAGTGAGTGAAATGTGCAGTTACTTCTGGGGCTGTAGAATTGTGGCCGTGTATGTAAGATTAGGCACTTCCCGCCCCCGGGGTTTGCAGTTTTGTATTACAGATTATCATTATTGCGTACACTTTTCTGATGAGATTGAGAAATTTCTTTAGCTGTAGTGCAAAGCTGCCAAAATACATTTACCACAGACCTTAAGGCAAATATAATTCTTCCAGAGGCAGCCTCAGGCTTCGGAGGTTTTTGTGCTGAAAGCAGGCTTAGACTTCCCATGAGATTCTCAAAGAGATAAAAAGACTAAAAGCTCTTCAAAGCTAGGCCTTAGGCCCTGACATAATTTAATTCTCTGGCGATGGTTTTTGTATGTAAAAAAAAGAATAAATATTTACAAAAATGCAATTTAAATAGAAACTTACACACCTAGACTTGAAAATAACTTTTTAATATCACCTATTCTTTTGAATTCAACATAAAAACATCCTCACGTTACTTTAATTTAGACATCAGATGACCAGGAAAGGACACAGTATTTTCTCTCTCTTTATATATGCAAAATTTCAGCGAGGTTATCTTGCTTTACTCATGCTGAATAGTTACTACTGATGACTGAACAGAAATTAATTTGCATAACAAGTAACTACACTGTTATTCTAACTCTATTCTGCACATTAAACCAATAGCTTACTAATTGTAATTTAGTTTAAGGTCCTAAATTAAAGAAGTACTCTGTGTTCTGATCTCCTCCCACTTTTTCCTTTCTTATGTTTTAGGCTATATTAACACTAAAATTTATTTAACAGATAGCAAGATATTCTGGAAAAATCCCCCAATCTTCAACACTGTGAATAGGGTATTATAAGGTAAGAGTTAATTTATGCTGGAAATGACTTAACAGAAATATCACTGAAAAAGAGCCAGGAAAAATCCTGTTGAGAAGCTCTATGGTATCAGCATTAAAACTGTAGGGCTGGGAGTCAAAAAATCTTGATTGATTGCAGGCTTCCTTTCTTACTGTGGAGATGCTGCTTTGCTTCGTGGCTCCCTGTTCTCCACCTTGTTAAACAGATTGATGGAATCATCATATTTCTTCAGGTATATAGCAAGGAGCTGCCCAGTCTACTCTTTATTTATTCTCTTCACAAAATTTCAGATGTTCAAAGGACACTTAAGACAGTTTGTTCCCCAAATCAAGTCTGCTGCATCTCTCAAACCTCTGTTCATGCAGTGGTTGTCAATTTGCCATGAATCAGCAGCATGATCAGGAGCAGGTTTGTTGGTCAGGCTTACTTATCCATGGATGTTCTTACTTAAGCCTGACTCCAGCCTAGTCCTTGAATGCCTGAGGATAGGGAGAGAACTTGGCTTGCTCTGTGTCTGTGTATTCAATCAAAAGCTTTATCCCTCTATTTATAAAATTCTTTAAATCTTATCCACGGGAAGCTGTATGAGTTAAAAGTATTTATTACTCTTCAATGTTATTAACAGCAACAAGCAATCAAATCCAAAGATGGTATTTCTGGATAATTTGTAGTGTATAAAACATTGCTATAGTATTTCTTATGCCTTTTTTCTCTCAGGATGTGCTTACTGTGGGGTTTCACACAGTGCAGGCATTAGCCTTCTTTGATTTGAAGAATTGTAAATCAGTGTGCTTTTTCAAGTGGTAATTTAGATATACTGTGTTATTTGAAGAGCATCATAGGGCTAAATTTTTATTATTTATTTATAGGAACTATTTTTCCTTTAGTAGAATATTAGAACTGGCATTTTAATAAATATTATGAATGCTCTTAATAGATGGAGGAGTATGTTCACCTAGAAGTATCAGAGTTGAGATAACTCTCGAGTTTAAGTTCCGCTGTTGTCATTGGAATTACTTGTTTTCAAGAGTAACCAGGTCACAGGACTGACTAAAAAGAAGTTGAAGCAAGAAATTCCAGTTTTGTGTCCACTACTGGTTTGAAGAAAACTGTTCAGACTAGGAATAAGATAATGCTCTAACACGAAAGCAAATTAAGTAACTGATAAAACATAATTGCTTTATGTAATTTTTCTTGGTTTTTTGTGAATGATGGAACAAAATTAAGCCAATTTAAAAATGAGACATTCTTCTGGCAAAATCTTCAGTGTTTATTTGGACAGTGCTAGATCAGCTTTTATTTGATCCATGCAAATGAGGTTTCCCTGGGGGTAAAAAATTTTAAGCTGAAATTTTGCAGCAAAACTGTGGACCATGACTAAATAAAAGATAAAGTTTGATGTAACTTGTTTTAAAATACTAAAAAACCCAGATAATAAATAATTTAAATCTGGTTCAGATATTTAGTTGAATCCTTTAAAAATATGCTCTGCATTTCTTTGAATATAAAAATATGTTACTAAATGCAAGTCGGCATTTCTAAATTAGGTACTTGCCCCTTCATCAGTGATACAAGCAGAAAAATATTTTTCAGAGAATGATGGAAGATGTTTTTATCATCTTCTCCCTGTTGTCATGGAAACTTGTGTATATCATTGTTAAACAGACTGTACATAAGGATCTAACATTTCTGTGACTTGCTATTGCCAGCTATTGTATTTTTAGTGTATTTTCTTCAGCACTGTAGTCAATGCTTAAGAACCTGTAAGTTGCTCTCCTCAATTACAGCCATGAACACAATTATAGGATTAGGCTGTCCAGAGACCCCAGAGTACAGGGTTCTCTGTTAAAAGGTTCTTTTCAATACAGGGTTATTAACAGTTTTATTTCCTAATCCATTGTAGCCTATTATAAGCACTTAAAAATTAATATTCTCTCTATTCAAATAGACTATTTTGACAGCAGCTTCTTAGAAAAGAATGAGCTATCCATCAGTCTTTATAAGCTCTCTGTCTTGAAAACAGTGGATCTTTTCTGAATGTGGATTTTATATATATATGTGCTTTGTTTTTGAATACAGTGCTAAATGCATAGCACGCCTCTTGTGTATCATTGTCTTAACCTATCATGCATGGAACAGGAGGCTGAAAGAGAAGCTTGGCTGTGACAATCCAGATTTAAGCGCTCCTGGGTACACAGTATGTGTAACTGGTTTTCTTGTTAAAATCTTACGATGGGCACAATTCACAAAGTAGGAAAAAAAGGTCTTTTTTTTTTTCTCCAAATGAGATTTAAGAACCAGTAATTTTAAGCACAATAAAAGTGTTTTGTGTTTTGCCTAAGTAAAGGTTTATTTTTGTCTTCTAGTGTCTGGACTAACTTCATAAATTATTTCTGACTTGAAATTACTTCTCTTTTTAAAAAAATGAAGTTACTTAGATACATTTTTCGTCATTGAACAAGTGACTTCCATTACCTCAAAAGTGTTCATTAAATATCTTTACTCATCCTGTTTGGTTTCATCTTTTGGGGAGTTTCCTGAAGACTATTCTGAAATTTTAAAGCTATTATTTTAAATAACTGTCAATGAAGAACGTAGGTTTTGTTCTAGAGTTAGTTTTCTGTAGCAGTTTGATGCAAAATTAACTTATCTGAGAATGACAGTAACATGAAGTGTTCCAGAATAGTAAAGTTTTAAAGGTTTTTTTAAAGATGTATGTTACTTATGGTGTTGGTACTGTTCTGTCCAGAGAGTTACAGTATCAGGGCTACTAAAATACAAGCACAGAAATCTGAAGAAGAAAAAAAATCAAATACAAGTAAAATAAACCACCATGGCTTTAGTTTCTAGAAAAATGCATTCATTAAGTAAGTGAGGGTTATAGGTTGAAAATTAAATTTATAGGAAATGTCCAATTTTCTTTTCCTGCTCCAGGAGATCCTGTCAGTTCAGGCAGTTGAATTCAAAGTAATGCCACAAGAAAACTTCCTGGCAAGTAAATCTATATGGCTAAGAACTAAGAATCTGTATATAAGATAAATGTGTATTTTCTATTATTTTGGATTACAGTAAACTGTATATTAATGTATAGTCATAGGAGGAGATATACGTAGCTTTTTAGGATTTACTGAGGCTAAATGAAACTTTTTTGTTACTGTCTTCATACTTTTCACCTGCAATCATTCATGATTTTAGCTGTGATTTATAGAAAAATACAACTTCCAAACTATATATTCCTGTCCCTTTCTTTCAAAGTATTTAGTTTCGGATAAAATGAAAATTTTGTGAATGAAGAGCTTTGATCTTTTATCCAAACTTTTCTGCATTAAGAGAAAAGCTGTAATGTGAGAAAACTTCTGCTGAATGTGATTTTGCCTTTATGGATACCTCACACAGTAACCCAGCCACCTGATAATTTTGTTTTCTCGCCATCTTCTGTAGAGCAGCCTTATGAAATCTGAGCCACAAGTTGCAGAGCAGAGGGAAAGCTTGGTTGTGTGTTGCTCCCTAGGGAGCAGCTGCCGGGCTCTTGGCCATTCAGCACGTGGGAGCATTAGGGCTCCCCATTTTGTAGGTAATAGGAAAAAATATCCTGACTCTTCATTGTTGTAATGCACTGGTAAGAGTTGGGAGTGCTGCAGAGCTCATCTGCTGTGCCCCAGAGCTGTGAGCTCTGGTGAACTGCCACACCTGGGAGAATACTCCAGTAAGGGGACAGGGGCTTTACAACAAGAAAGGGAAATGTCACAGCAGTCAGGTGGTGTGGATTAAACAGTTGTAGTGCAGCCAAATGTGGCATCTCAGCTCCTTATCCATCAGCTCCATCAGCTTGCAAAAGGAACTGTAGGAGGGATAGATTTTCAGGCTTCTGGTTAAACTGAAAATATTGAGGGGGTGGAAATACCAGATTCCTTCATTGTTGAGGATTTAATTTCTTGGCAAATGAAAAGCTATGAAAATATAGATAGAACTGTGTATTCCACCTAGAAAATTCTGTTTTGAGGCTTAAAAAGTATTGTGTAAACATAGTAGGCAATTACAAATATTGGTAGAAAAATGAAGTGGAGGTTTGGGGGTTCTTTTAATGGCTTATTTTGGTTTAATGTATTGTTCCTCATTACAGGTAAGACCACATCTGCATGGCACAGTCTTGTGCCCTGATAAATACTCTCCCTTCTGAGTGAGTTCATTTCTCAGGATAATGGGTTGTGTGGGATAGAGTTTATTAACTCAGGTTACACAGCTTCTGCTATCTAGATTAGATTGGAGTTTATTATGTGAAACTAGTTGTATACCATGCAGACATCTGAAATGCTCTGACATCAAAATCCAATTAGGCTACACAATGTCTGAGGGTATGAGTTTACAAAAAATGTCTGTTTTCCTGTATTTCTTAGGCATTGAAAATTAGGTTTTCTGGGATTCAGAAGTCAGATTTCTAACATCTCATTTGTTTTTGTCCTTAAAAATATCATTGCCACTCTCTGCTTTACCAAAACATTAAATAAAATAACTTTTATTGAATGAAAATCCTCTCTTAGAGCCATGAAGTATTTGCAGGTTTTGAAGTGCTGAGGATGAGTGCAGTGTTAATGATCTGACAGATACAAACTCATGGGTAAGTTTTTTCTCTAAATGGAGTAATCTCTTGAGCTTCTCTAGTTAATTTCATGTTCAGGGAGGGTAAAACTGGCAGGCTGGGATTCCTTGCATTTTTCTGTTTGTGATTGTGGTGCTGATAGCCTAACTATGAACTTTCTTATGTGAGGCTGCTTGGAAGTTCCAGTCTGAGTATTTCTAGAAATGAGAAGTAATTGAGTCTCAGCATTTAAAAATACCTTGTGTGCTTTTGGAAAAGACACCACGATCTGCATTATGTTGAAATAATTGTAGTTATTTCAATGATGTCTGTGTCTGTCCAGTAAGAACAGAAAATAACATTTTAATTTCAGGGATGTCTGTGGGTTGATTTTTAACTAATTGGAAACAGGGTAGCTAAACCACTACCTTTACCTCTGTTCTTGTTAGGTTTTCAGTCCAGAATTGAAAGGAGTATATTCATAATGCATATACATCTCATGTGCTGTGCAGATTTGCAACTGAAATATCTTCGTCCTTAATTTGCAGCCCATGTTCAAGTACCCCATGAGGAACTGTAGTAAAGAAGTTTGAGATTGTGAGGTTTCTGGGATCTTTACCAGGACAAACACAGATTCTGCTGTTCTGTGAAGTGGTAACTAGTCCTTTCAGCCCAGCAGTACATACAGATATTGCAAATATCAGAAGGCTTTTAGGGATTATGCCAAAGAAGTCCAGAGGTATTGCTTGTTCATGGGCAGAACTGAGAATCACTGCTAAGTTGTTATGTGTATCAGGGCCAAAATGAGATGAAGCCTTTTAACTTTCTGGGCTAACAATTCCCAAATGTATTTCTTGAAAGACTGAAAAATGGACAAGGAGATGATTGGACTTTGGCCAGCTGTGGACTCAGGTGTGTGTGATCAAAGTGGGAAATCTGCCTAGCTGTGCACCTGAACTGTTCACACTCTGGGCCAACTTGTACTCATGGGGATTTGGGCTCATTTACGCACATGTTTCTTCATCTTCTGCCTCCCAAGCAGTGATGTTTTCACATCAAATACTTGAGTAATGTTCTGTGACAGAAGGTAGTGCACTGATGCATGGAATGACGGCTCTAAGTGTTAGGAGAAAAAAATGTCTCCTTTCATAGCATAAGCAAAGGTTGTGTATTCCAGGTACACTGCTTCTGTAAACAGTCCAGGCTGAAATGTCCATGAAGGTGTGTGGAAGTAGAAATGTGGAACTGTGCAGCATTTTCTTACAAAATTTGATTTAGTTCATGTTGGGTACTTCCCTGAAGAACCATTTACCCACTTTGTCCACATTTTAAGGTATCTATAAAGCAATAAGGAATTCTAATTTTGCTGTACCCTTTGTGCATATAAATATTGTGGATACACAGCTTAGCACTACATTACAATGTTTTCTTAAAATTCTCTGCAATTGGATTTTGCTTAATCTGTGCTGTTTCATGCCAGAACAAAAGAATTATTCCAAAAAGATTTATTATATATAGCAGAAAATGATTCAGAAGTGTCATGTCGCAGTAGGGATGGACACACGACGCAAACACTCGTTGTAATCCAAGGGTAGAAAAAGTTTGTTATCATTCTCTGCTGCTACTTTTATACCTTTTTGGCTGCTAGCAAACAATGACAAGGTTGTCTAAAAAACAATGACCATTCAAACAATAATACAATTAGCTATACAAGCAATTAGTTACATATTATATGCAAGTTCTTCTTGATGTTCCATAACAAGAACATCTTTTCCCTGTGTGCAGAACATCTTCTTTCATTTATTAACTTCTTGGCGCTTACTGTGGCTTTCACTGTGACTGCAGTTCCTCATGGGTAAATTTTTACTGTTTTTAAGTCAATCTCTGTGAGGCTTCCAAGCTGTCAGCCTCATCAGGTCCCACAGTGTCAGTTTGAAGGTTTTGGTAAAATTGCAGGTTTTGTAGGTGCAAATTAATCTTTAGTACAAGATAGTTCATAATTGTTTTCGGAATGTAAAGCTCAGCATTTTAACTAGGTCTTTATTCAGATCAGATTTAGTATTTTTATAGTAATTTTAAAAATATGGGAAATATACATAAATGTTTGCAATGCCAAACATTCCTCCTGATCCTAGATTATTTATTGCCTCCTATAGAAGTAGCTAAAGCTTCTTTCCCATGCCTGCAAGTGTTCAAGGCCACTTGAACAAGGCCAGGTTGAAGGGGGCCCTGAGCAGTCTGATCTAGTGGGTGGCACCTTTGCCCATGGCAGGGGGGTTGGAACTGGATTGTCTTTAAAGTCCCTTCTCACTCAAGTCTTCCTATGATTCTTGACTTGCAGGCTGCTAATTGAATCATAGTGCACTTCTAAACCATGCAACTCTTAAATGGTCCTGACAAATTATTCCCTGAATTACATCTGGATACATTAAATTTGCAGGCTTGCTTTATTGCACAGTGAATGTTTTCTGATAGTATTCAGTGCTTTGACGAGGGTGAAAAAAAGTGAGACAGGTTTCTGTGTCATGTAGTATCTTGCTGCATCTGTTATATGAAAGGTGGAATTTTGAATAACTTGTGCATGGTTAGTTGATTCTGTGATTTTTTCCCTTACTCCCTTTGTGCATAGTATTATATTTTTCTTTAATATGATGAGTTAAAGCAGCTGTCTTGTAATCCTTGTATTATGGAAGTTACATGGGGCACAGGGTATTTGAATGCTTAGTTATGCCTGACCCAGATCAAAAATGAGAAAAAATGACTTGTATCAAAGTGGTTACAGATATTAGAATAAAATAGAATGGAATAGACTAGAATAGTTGACCAAAAGTGATCTTGCAGATTTTGATTATGCAGAAGTTATTGCAGGAAAACCAGATTAATATGTAGGTTTTGGTCTGTCCAGCTGCTGAAAACCCACCAGATATAGTGTTAAAAGCATGTTAAAAAGCCAAAAACCTCCCTTCTGCCCTAAAGCACAAACAGTTCTGATACTGTAATTTTGACCATATTTGCTTTCCAGTGCAAAAAATAGCAAAAGATTTCCCCATGTTCAGCAAGCTTTGCAGCTACTAATAACTTTTCTATAGTTTCATTAATATTTTTCAATGTCTCCACTTAAAAAATCTTTTAATTGTAGGAAGGAAAAGGAAATTAACTGCCCTGACAGACTACAGCATTGGCAATATTATCACAAAAATCCCAAAGTGTATCCTTAGTGCTGCATTTCTGTCTGACACTTTTGTAGGCACTCTTGTCTCCTTACCATGTGGTCTTTAAAATCACGCAGGGTTCTGTTGTTTAGGAATATATTTGCTGTAGCCATAATCTTCTAAAAAGACCTGTTACTGTGAATACTCATAAGAATAAACTATTTCTTTCCACCAGGATGAAGCACCCTGAACTCCAAAAGCAGTCAGCATATATCACAGGTAATTCTCACCTATGCAAACTAGACTTCCAGGTTTAAATCAGAACTTCAGCAATGCCAAGCCAAACCTGAACTTTAGGAACTTATATTTGAGAGTGGAATGGAAAGTCTTGAAGCTTTCTGTACTATTAATGTATGAAGAGTTCTCTCTCTTGGTTTAGGCTGAAAGCAGTTCCTGCCTTTGTTCTTAATACTTAATTTTTCAAGTCTTTAGACCTTAACTAAATCAAATGTTTTATTTTTTCTCATCTTTGAAATGTTTCTTTTTCCAAGGAAATACGTGTTTTTAAATAAGCTCTAAGGGCATTGTGTTTGGGCACATGTACTTAAAATTCTTTAAAGATTTTTTTTTAAGAGCATTCATTCCTTATATCTTTGCCTGGTTGCAAAGCTGCGTAGTGGTGAGTGACTTTGCTAGATGAAGTTCAAAATCATGACCTCTACCAAATGAAAAATATACAGGCTACAGTTTAGATAGAAAAATATTAAAATGCTGGTTTCTTCAATTGGTCCTGTAATACATTCTTGCTTGTTT
Organism: Drymodes brunneopygia; assembly: GCA_013400955.1. Taxonomy (NCBI): domain Eukaryota; kingdom Metazoa; phylum Chordata; class Aves; order Passeriformes; family Petroicidae; genus Drymodes; species Drymodes brunneopygia. The sequence goes on from VZTZ01043086.1 coordinate 1,212,121, forward strand.
TACAGAAGTAAACACTGACACTGCACCCATCGACATAAGGATATATTTCAGTGTGATTGCAGCTGGAGTCAGTGACTTCATACTGAAAAAGGTTGGTTTTTAGATTACAGACCATGACAGTTTGTATCATGACAGTGCAGGAACATACATGTTTGTGTGAATCCATAGCCATGTATACTTGTAATACGGACTTGTCTGTATCTAGGTATGCACAGGTTTGACCTGCAGCTGAAAGGATATGGAAAATGTTTAAGGAATTCTATAAGCTTTGTGGTAAAGAAGTAATTCTGAGAAAATGCACTAGCAGTTACATCTCCTGGAAAATGAGAATAGTGTGCTTTTTTAAATAAGAACCATTATTATCGGGACAGTAAAATAAAGTTTTGTGATAGCTGATTTTGGAGTCACTGATGCCTTGAATGTTAGAATTGGGCAGTTTTCCCAGAAAGTTAGAGTCAATGTTCCCCTTTTAATCCTGTTGATTTTACTAAATTGCTTTTGTTACAAATTAACTGCATCACAGTATTTTAATCATGTTCATAGTAATCTTAAAAATAGTTGCTGGGGATAGGTCATTTAATTATACTTTATCAGTAAGAAAGCATTAGCTCTGCTGTGAGTGATAGCCAGCAAGGCCATCTGCAGTGCCTTTCAGTTCACTCACTCTGAATTGTTCAGATAAAGACTGTCAAGTGCTGCCTAAATAAGGAAGGAGCCGTGGTAGGGTTAAGTGCAGTGGAGGACACAAATGGAGCATTGATTCCAGGCATGCTGGAGGGTCTGAGCTGTTTCCTGCAGCACTAAACCTTTTAAGAGTTTTCATTGTTTCCCGCAAAGTATTAAAATGCGAGTGTCTGCCATTCAGGATCTCAGAGAGGAGGAAAATGAGGATTGGGAAGAAGAAGAAAAGGTGAGTTAAACCCCAGTAGTTTTGCAAAGTACGTATTTCCTTCTATTTTTACTCTTTACGACAATAAACCTGGAATGATTACCTTTCTTTTCCAGAACTTCCTCAAGCCTGTTATTGAGGACAGAAATATGGAACTGGCCCGAAAATGCAGTGAATTAATAAGTGATGTAAGTGATGGAGACTATTTGCATTCTCATATTTGCATTTCTTTTTTCAAATGCATTTATAATTATGATACATATTTTCTCAAATATGTGCAGTGTAGCATGTGCCCATCCACGGCTCAAACAATAAAAGCACACAAAATACTGTAAAAGCACAGATTACTCTGGCACCATAAATTATTGGCCACAGAAGAATGAGCTTTTCAGAGCACTTGGATGGTACAAAGCATAGGACCTAGAAAGGAGAGTGTTTCAAAATGTGGGTCTCAGGCAGAGGCTGCCTGCCATGAGGACACCTTGGCTGCTTTCATCAGGAAAATGTGGTATTTTTTCTGGTTGTAGCCTAATCCTATGCAGTTTAATTGCTTTGGACAAAACTGGGTTCCAGTATACATAGCTGTAAGGAGGGAGGTTAAAAATACAGGATGAATTTCAGGTGTTATCTCTTGTTCTATGCTGATAGAAGCACAAAACTGCTCAGCATATTCTTGCTGACTATACTTATTGGACAAATCCACTGAAATGCTGGAATATTTAAAAAAATTATTTAGCTTGCTAATTCTTGATTTAATTAGTATAGATTTTTAAAACTGTGGATCAGTTATATAAACATCATATAAACATCACAGATCACATCCAAGACATTTTAAATTGGAGTAGATCTGCTTGCTTCAATGTAGCAGCATCGGATTTACCTTGATGGAAATTTTTTTTGTTTTCCTCTGGGACAGTGTGTCTGAAAAGTAACTTTGTCCCTTCATGTGCCTGAGTGTAAAAAGTGATATTTCTTTTGTGAGAAAGCTGGCTGGCAGGACAGGAGACATTTCTGAGGAGAGAATGACTTGCTTCAGCAAGTGCTCTAAAGAAACCTAAATATGGTGTCTGGCTCGTGTTGTGCTGTAATCTGATATTTAGGTTTGGGTTGTTGATTTAAGGGGAATAGAACATACAGAATCTACATTTCAGGTATAAATATTTAGAGGTTGTCTATCAGAAAAGAATAGTCAACTCAGAACAGTATCTGGGATGTGTAAAGCGTTAAAGTGCTGGCTTGAAAGTGTGACTTGACAAGGTCAAAATTTCCTCTTTCCTCTTGTCCATACACTGTCTACTTCAATTTTTACAGAAAGAGTGCTGAAAATTGGATAGGTCCTTAAGAGAAGCTACCAAGATGGCTGCCTTGTAAACTCAACCTACTTTAGGGAGTATTAGAGATAATTAATATTTTTACTGATAGATATATACATGTTTTCTTTTGGAAAAAAGGGCATAGGGTGCATTAAATGCCTATCAATTCATGTGAAGGCAAGAATGAAAATGGACTTGTAGCACTTATATGACCCAATAATACATTTATTGCATCCATGCAGCTTCTTTCTAAACATGGTCACTGTTCTTAAAGACAAGAACTTGAAAAATGCTGAAGAAATCTCTCTTTAATTGAAAAGGAATTATTACTCTGCTGTGTACCCATTAGGGGTAATGTTGGCTGTGGCTCTTAATTAGTGGATAAATGGAGGGGCTGTATTTTCTTGGATTTTCTGCAGGGGCTTGAAAGCTAAGGTGAATAGCTAAGTCAAGCCAGGCTTCTACAGCTTATAATGGTTCAGGGATGTGGGCTTTTGCTGAAAACTTGTGATGCATTTAGCCTGCAAGTGTGTTAGATTTTCCTTGAGATATGTCAGGCATAATGGTAAAGTGTTACTAATGCTTTCAAAGCATGAACAATATATAATGGTCCAGACCAATCTAATTTCTAAAAAAGAGGCTCTGTGTTTAAAAATAGCATCCAGCTTTGGGGCCTTATGCAGCTTCTGATGAAATCAGTAGATTTTTCTTCATTGGCTTGAATGGAATATGCATAGAATATGAATTTTGTTTCCCAGAATTTTTGCTATAATGGAATTTCTTATGGCCAGTGAAGTCCTTTGTGCCTGGGTATAAATTCCTTACCCTGCACAATTCATTGTGGAGGCCAATAAATTGCAAGGAGTTTGCATTCTTACCTTCCATTTTTGACTTGCTGACATTCAGAACTTTTTATATATTCCTTATCCTTTTTAGCATGAACCTTTGCACATACTACTATTTGTGTGGATTTATGATTGTTGTATGTTTGTACATTTTATTTGTACAGTGGTTTTATGGCACTTGCAGCTGGGGCCTCAGATGACCTTGGGGGAGCAGCCTGTGTCCTTGCTCACCACGAGACTGGGTGATTGTCCTTTTCTGATGGTGGAACTGTCAGCACAACTCCTCCACCAGAATGCAGAGCCAGGAGTGCACATGCCTGAGATACTGGGGTTGTATTATGCTTGCCCTGCATTCTTTGCAGGCTTATTTTAATTTGGCAGTGTGGTTTTGAAAAAGTGTTACACTGGCAGCCCTTGGTGCCTCTGTAATTGCCAGCCTTGAGCTGTACATAGGGGAAGTTGTGAAGTGTTTATGGGCTCCGGTTCTTGAGAAAATCCCCAGTTTCATTTGAGGTTGGCAGATGTTTGTTCTGTGGCTGTGATACCCCCTGGATTGTTTCTCTCGACAGTCATTCCATTTAATCTCCCTCTATTATGAAATTTTATTCCACAGATGTTTTCAAAACTGTCATGTGTGTTTGATTTATATGAATTGCCTTCCTCTCCAGGCCTTTTCTCCTCCACATTGAAATTGCGCGCATCCATTTGCTTGCAGTGTATTTTCATCTCTTCTTTCTTGTGATTATGTGGTGTGATGTTGTCAGTACTGTTATAAGCAGAGATGGGAACAATTATAGAAGGTAATTGACCAAACTGCCATAATCCTTTTTGGTAAAATGGCAGACACTGCCTTCTGAAGATTCTGCTGAATTTTGGTAATGAGTGGTACCGGCACTTCTTTTCCTCTATAGCAAAAAATAGAACTACTTGCCATTTATCTGTCCTTACAGAGAGCCCAACTTTGCTTTAGGATGTCTCTGTTATAAAGCAAAGTCCAAAAAGACCAAGAGCCAAGAGTGGAAACACTGTGCCAAACGAACAGGGTTTTGACTACCTATTTCTGGATGCAGCTGTTCCCCTGGACTCACCATTACTAATCACAGCCTCTAACTCAAGAGGACCTTGAGTTTGAAATTGCTGGAAATTACTAAAATGCTGTGTATTTTAGTAATAATACTGTATACCTGCCATTTTCTCTTGCTTTTCTCTAGGTTCCTGTGGCCAGAGAGAAAGGATTCTGTATTAGATGGATCTGTGGTCTGGCACAGTCTTATAAGAGATTATAAGTTCAGAAACGTAGGGTTGGAAAGTGAATCCTTAGTAGAAGGAGGTTCCCTTTTGTTCCGGCATAAAAGTTAGATAAGAAGGTTCAGACATTTTTGTTGTTTTTCTAAACATAAATGGGTATTTTGGATATGACAGTTCTACAGTGGATCTTGGCATGATGTCTGTTGACATGGTTATGCCATTGATGTTAAGATCATTAAGAATAGTTTTTTGAGTATATTCATATTAAAGTTAGATGAGCATGTGTCCCTGAATAAAAGGAATGGTGGCTGCTTGGATTATGCTGTTGCTATTGGAGTCTTTCCTTTAGCCCACAGTCTCCCTTCTGTGTTTCCCCCTGAAAAAGCCTGATGAAACAGGCCATGGGTGAGATGAATTTTCTTGGTGAACCAGGAAGCTTCAGCTTAAAGGTTGGATGCCCTTGTTTTATAAAGTTGATCTTTCCATATAATATCCATTAAGAAAAAAATGCAGCTTGAAGCTTACTCTTTTGGTGGTTGTCTAGGAATTTCAATCCACTTTACTGGATAGTTGTGCTGTGGTCGGAGTTAGGTTTATGATGAGTCAGGAGAAGAAAAGGATCTGGATGAAAAATTGGGCCTTTAGTGAGCTATTGAACTTCAGAAGTATATTGAAAGAGCAGTGGCTCCAGGCCATCATTTGCAAATTTTTCCCATTAATTTTTTCACAATGCTTACCAGATCTGCTCAACCTAAACAGCATATTTTGTGGTGAGGGGTAAGCCCCTTGCAGGCAAAATTTCCTATTCAATATTTCAGACATCTGAATTTTTAATGACAGACTTTGAAGAGGAATATTAGCTTCTCTGCCTATTCATTCCAGCCGTTGGTTATGTTCGATCATAGTCAACCTCTTGAACATCTTCCCTGCATCCTTTACCCTAAATATGTTTTATAACTGCAGGTGTCATGACTTCATTATACTTGTCCCATTTCATCTTCCATCTTTCTGATTCCAAGCAATGTGGACAATACTGTAACAGAATGGAGTTTTTGGATCAGAGTTTGACCAAACATTTTGTTGCATGTTCTCTCTAAATTACCCATTTGAGTCAGTGTGCATTTTGTGGCTTCTATGGGTTGCTATAACAAATGTGAATAATAAAGGATTAAGAAGATGGCATTAGTCATTTATTGCTTTCAATTCTTCTGAAAGCATGACTTCTACAGCAGAACAGCTTTGTTTCTTCTAGTAATGTTCTGTCATTTCCCCCAGTTAAGAGATACCTGAGGAAGCTTTCGTGTTTGATTTTTGAATGCAATTATTGCTCTGTAATTAAAATGGATATAATTACAGTCAGCTTTCAGGTGTCTGTGGGTGAATTATCTAAGTTGTGAGCAGCAAGACTCTCTGTCTCCTCTGCCAGAGTCACAGCTTTACAGGAGTTTCTACTGGGAATGCCATGAAACTCACCCAGTAGACAGTCAGCTCTGTAAACTTCCCATGCACATGTGCAGGTTGAACAGAAAGTGCCTGCTTATGTTTATCATAAAATTGCCTTTTTATGTGTTGCTCTGTGATTACCTGGGAGTATGGTGTCACACACAGGTTACATGAACCATTGTCTGTGTGAGTCCCTGAGTAAAGTCATGACACTGTAATGTTACACCCATTGTCCACCAAAAGGGTTTTTTAAGAATAGACTGTAAGCCACAAAAGCAGATCATTGTGATTTGGAAATGACATATAGATTCTTTCAGCAGTCCAAATCTGAATGAGCTCAAGATCAACCAAATTTTTTTCCTGTGTGAAAATTAAATACTCACAAATTTGAGATGAATTTGGCATTATCTAATCCATTTTTCAGTAGACACAAAGTTTGCCTTAGAAAGCACAGGAGCTGATTCTATATAAGCTGCCATCGTTCTCATGAGTTTTCCAAGTCCCTGTAGAGGAGCGTAGGCTAGAACTTGTGATATCCATTAAGGATTTAGAGAAAGAGGATATTAAAGCTGCATATTTCTGTAATGCTCAGATGCAGATCATATTGCTTCTGTCAGTGCTTGTCAGCAAGTCTAGAGTGCATAAATTCAAGCTGCTGTTATGCAGAATGTGAAAATGAGGTTAGAGAAATGGTAGCAGATAATAACCATGAAAGCTTAGTACTAAATAATTCAATTTGCATTGATTTAAACAATTCTCTGTACAAAGAAAGAAATGTCACTGAAAACATCTATGGCTATACATGTAAAGTGTCTGTCTTTAAAACTTACTTAGTCCATCTCATCAGAATTCACCGTCTTTCTTCATGCAGTTCTAATATAATGAATGTTCCTACATGTTAACCATGTCCATAGATTTTATCCTTCTGGCAGTCTCACTAATACAAACAATAACTCTGACTTCAGCAACACTCACGTGATTATTATACCTGCCCATACTGTTTCCCCTGTTGTAAGAAAAAGGTTGGTTTTTTAAAAACCAAATTTGTGTGGTTGTTTTTTTTTTTTTGCTAAATATACCATAGTGTTCTGGTGTTTTTCTTTTCAAAAATGGTTTCCTTTGTGCATACACATTTTAAGAAATGCCTCAATTTAAAAATTGGTTGGTCTTAAAGAAATTATGTTACTACTTGAATGTCATGACTGTTGGGTGCTTTGTTGGTGATGGTTTGGCAGTGGCCTCCTGAATTTATTCGTGTGACTCTTGGATTCATAGAGGGACATTTGATGATGTTATACAGATTCTGTGCTTCCTAGGTCTGTGTTAGAAGTTAAACAATTTTCATCTTTGAGACCAAGGATCAAGGAGATCAATTATTTGATTCTTCTTTCTTTAGAGATACTAAAACATCTACAACAGTAGTGAAAATGTGCTCTAGATGTAGAGAAAAAATCCTGTCTTTTTCATCTCTATTATTAAAGAGTTCTGTGACTTTTACATAGCCCTGGTAATGTGCGTGAGAACTGGTAGGTTCCCTTTATGGTTTAATTTGATCCAGCCGGAGGTATTTGCAAGCTGCCCAGCATAGTATCCATGAATAAAATACAAATGATTTAAAACATATAAATAACCAGTGTTTACTTTTCTGTGTGCGTGTGTTTTTAAGAACAATTAAACTTCTTTTTCTCCTCTTTGTAGATACACTATAAAGAAGAGTTTAAAAAATCTAAAGGCAAGTGCATATTTGTACCTGACACCCCGCAGCTAAAACATGTGAAAAGCCTTGGTGCTTTTATTTCTGAGGTAAGATCTAAAAGACCGAAGAATTTCCTTGGTTTCTTATCATTCCTAAAAACTCTTCCAGTTGAATACTGTGATTTTTAGCTGGGGAAGGATGGCTTATTTCAAATAACAATTCTGTTTAAAGCTGAAGTGACTTAAAAGGCTGTAATTAAGGTATACTGTAATGTGAATAATAATAATAATAATTTGGAATTACATGACACTTTTATTTTGGGATTTGAAGATACTTCATTAATGGTTCTGAGCCAGTCCTAGCTATCCCATTTCATGTGTGGATAAACTGAGGAATAGGAAAGCAATGTTACTTTTTCTGCAGTGATGAGGTTTGCAAATTACACCTGCGCAAAAATCTCTCTGCTGGGGAGGTTTTACAGCCTGCTATCAAACAGAAGGAGACAAGGAAAGTGTTTCTATGTTACCATCCCTGTTCTCCTTCAGCAAGGGGCCTGGGGCAGACATTAGGTCACTGCCATCTGTAGATTGCCTGAGCACTTGTGTGCATATGTGTCTGTATCTATCTATCTCTATATCTATCTATTTCTATTTGTCTGCATGTGTGTGATATGTGCACACACACACAACTGTGGTGACAAAGAAAGACCAACAGCTTCCAAAGTGTCAGAGCAGCATTTACTGCCAGCTCTTCCTGTATTCAGGTACAAGGTGCTGTAGGATTGCATCTCTGATTATTTTTCGTGAGTAAGAACAGCAGCAGAAGTTTCACATGAGAGAGAGTGGCTTTGGAATCACTGGTTCTGAGTGATTCTTCTGTCACTATGGCCCTTCAAAAAATTAAATTTTTGGTGCCTCCTATTTTATGCCACATTTATGGTTATGATAAAAAAGTCCCAAAATCTCTCTCTGAGGTTACGTAGTTTATATACATTCTAAATTCTCTTTCTGATACACAAAAATTTGCTGCATGGCTTTCACTATAAATTAATGTGATGAATACTTTTCTTGTATTTATCTTCCTGTTTTCTGAGAAAGAGTGTCATGTCTCAAGGGAAGTAAATCTGATGTAATTGCAATTTATAAGAGACGGACTATTGTAGTCTACAAAAATACAATATATAGCGAGTATTCATCTAATCCATCTGTCTGATTCCAGAGAATCTGCTGCTAATATTAATCAGCTATTTAGAGATATAAAAATATTCTAAAATTTTAAACCATGTAGGTTTGCTGTTACCATACTTTTGAGCACTCTGCCTGTTTGTTGCAGCATTACCTGAAGCCAGTGATGTGATGGATGGTTTATCTTGTAAATTACTGACCTCTAGTGTCCCATAACTTGTATTTGCAAATCTTGCTCACTGACATTCTTAACTGCATGTCCACTGCAGTGAAAAAGAGCCCTATGTTTTGGGGAACAGCAACAAATGTTACAGGAAATTATTGTTAAATATGTATACATACAATACATTTGGGGAATTAGTCCCTGATGAAGAACTGTATATTTTCACAGTAAATTAGACAGAATAATTGAAAATATTTTTGGTATTTATGATTACTTTCACAGCAGTGCTTGCCATTATTGTTTTATTACTTGAAAAACTTCGATCTGAAGCAAAAGCCTTGCAGATTTTGAAATGTTACTCTGGTCTGTCTTGTAAAACCCCTTTGTGAGGAACTGCTAATTCTGAATACTGGAGGAAACACAGGATAAATAAAAAATAATTTAAAAATGAGACTGTAATATGAAAAGATGAAACAGAAATGATGGCAGACATGCTAACTTCAATGTACCTGCCCGTTCTAGCTGTATTTGTTTGCTTATTAATGGGTAAAATATTTATGATTGGCCTCTCATTTGCTCCCATTTTCCCAAAGAAAAGTAACTTTTGGATTTGAAAATGATCTGGAAAAGGATAGAAAAAACTGCCTTGCTTACTTTATTTTGTACTTCCACCAAAATTATTGAATCTAATTAGGGGATATTTTGCATAGCTTTGTAAATTAGACACATTCACACCAAGTATTATTTAAAGATGCTTTTGCTTGAAAGTCAATGACAGCATTAAATTTTTTCAGTTCTGGTTTATGCCATTTTACTGGCTAGAAAAAATAAGTAGTATGTTTACTGTATCTTCATTTTTGCATTATGTGTCACCTTTTTCTGCCCTCTAGGTGAAATATAAAGGAGCTGCTAAGAAAGACCTTTCCAACTCTCTTTATCAGCAGATGCCAGCCACAATTGACAGTGTATTTGCAAAAGAATTAATGCACCTTCAGAGCAAGGTACAGATTCAAAATTGCAAAAATGATTTTTAGATTGTGTGTCAGAATATGTACGCTTTGAACAAAATATTGGAGCAGACACTTGATTGCCTGCTTGATTTATTTGGGTGAGCTTATCATCCAGAGTTTATCACCATAACTTCTTAACTTCAAGAACTACTAATTTTTAAAATGTTGACAATTTTACTTGTTATGTTTATTAAATGGACATTTAAGAGCTGGTAGTGCCTTCATCAGTTGAATGAAATCCATGAATGCAATAAGGAATTATTGAATTCAGTGACATTGCATGGTCCTTATAGAATGGATGAATCTTATATAACTATTTCCACTTGGATGCTGATTAGCTATATAAAATATTTGATGCTGATGGCAAAAGGAAAAAAAAACAGCTTTAATGACTTCTAAAGGCTCCTAGTGGTAGCAGCAAATGTATTTCTGATGGTCTACATACTACTACTTACAACAAATTTTATAGAATTAAAAGATGAAATCAAGTATGTTGAACATAATGTAAAGCTTGTAAACAACCAGTAAAATAGTGAATTCCTGAAAGCTCAGCTGCTTTCAGGGGCTCAAAAATATAATACCCTAAGAGTGGGCAGGTGACCCTTCACTTCCACTGATCTCAGGGGAATTGTGGATGCTAAGTATGTGCAACATGAATGAGGTTGCAGATTTTCATTGCTACTCAAGAGAATTACATCGGATAGATGGTCATGGCTTTCTGTCCACCAAGCATTTCCATGGTTTTCTTGATTTTGCTCTCTCCTCTCTTAAATATATCAACTAAGTATAGTTTAATACAGCCAGTGTGTGAAGGGAACACACTTCTAAATCCATAATATTCATTGTATCTCAAAATGCATTCTTGTAATGCAGTGATACTTTTTCAGACAAAGAAAAAATTCATAAAAAAGAAAGGACTAAAATCTCAGGCCAGCTTGTGAAGAAATGTTTTGATATAAAGCACTGTGTTAATCAAGGCTATATTAAGCAAATATAATAACACATATTTTAGTTTTCAGAGTTTGAAAAGGAACACATATACACAAGTTAAAGCACCACAGCAGCTGAAATGACAACAATGTGACATTTCATTGTAAAGTGAGTGATTAGAGGAATTACAGTAAAAATAAATTGGGAATTAAACTTGTATAACATTTTTAAGCCATTAGCTTGATTTATAAAACATTAGTTAACTATTTTGCCACAGATTTACTCTCAAATTCATTCCAAATTATTACATTCTTCATTAGTTTACAAAATGAGGTTAATTAACATTGGTGATGTGGCAGAAAGGATAAATAACTGAGACTAAAAATGAAACCATTGGTTCATAAAAAAAACCCTTTTAAGAAAAAGACTGGCATTTTTATTTGGTAGTTTCTGAAGGTTTTCTTCAATATGTGTGTAGGGTGAGTTATATTTAAGTAGAAATTTTTCCCATAAAATTCATACCATCCCCTTAGGAGTAGATGCATTATAAATCATAAGATACCATAAAACTTAAAGATACGCTGACACATTTTTCCAACTTGTGGTTACTGCTGCAGTGGACCTGAATTTAATGCTACTTTGAGAGAGATCTCAGGGGATTTTCTAGTAAAAATCTTCTCCACAGTATTCAAATCTAATCCATATTGTGCCTATCACTGCGGTACCTAAGTAGCTAATATAAGGATTTCAGATTTCAGCTGGGTCAGGATAGGGCAGAGGGGGTTTCTGCTGCATCTGTCTAGTAAGGATTGTGAATTTATAGGTCATCACTTCAGGAGGAGACTACAGATATGCCATAGGAAGGAGAGAGAACAGCACAAGCTGGCCATTGCACCAGCTCTGCTCCAAAAAGGCTGCTGCAAACACAGAATTGCAGTCTGTTTTTCAGTTATAGTAAACTGATTTTAAAATAGGTGCTAATTTCCTGAGAGGTGGAAAATACAAGTATGTATCCTTCTTCCTACCCCCTTTAGAACAAATTTACACCTTTGACTCGTTTTTCTTGCTTCTTGGATGCAATGCTGGGCTGGAATGCTTTTGTGGGCAGATCAGGCAGGACTCCTCTTGCTCTGTGGTGCCATGTTCTTGGCAAGATCTTCAGCCTCATCTGCCAAGCAGGTGCATTGGGACTAGAGGATCATGGTGTGGAAGGAAGAGAGCCCCTGACTTTCCCCACTGCTGCCTGCTGGCACAGCCTGGCGTGCCTCTGCCAAAGGATCTCCTTGCACAGGTGTGTCCTCAGCAAATGGGCTCCCCCTTGATGTGAAGTTTGCTCCTGGAATGGTGCTGCTGTGCTGCTGCTGCCCAGCAGCCCTGTCTTCAGCCTACCTACATCTAGCCCAGTTTAGTAATTTGATACACCATTTCAAATCACACGCATGATTTAGGAACTTGGAGACAACTAGGGAAAATTTCACATTTTTCTTGAGGAATTATACCCCACCTACAGCAGCCCTCCACTGTCCTCTCCAGAGCCCAACAGGCTGCTACAGCACCATTGACCACGTTTGCATTCTTTAAGTCATGTGGCAGTTGTCAGCACCTTCAGCAGAGCCAGGATCTCCTTCTTCAGGGGTCCTGCCATGCAGTGTCAGTGCTGACATATGGATCTTGCTGTAATGGAGAGTACAGCACCCTGACACATGTGGTTCTTTTCCTGTGGAACCTCTTCCCCGTATTGGCTGTATTGAATTGCACTCAATTCTCTCTTCAAGATACTCAGGAAAGCCTGAAACAAGACTTCTGCTGGCTTTTGTATGAAACTCATGCTTGCTTTTCTGTGTTTTATGTAGAACTGGCATGAAGAAGGAAATAAATACCCATAGAGAATGGCATCTATCCAAAACTGATGAAAAAAAATCCCAGCACTGTTTTATGGGAAAAAAATGTTTCAGGAAAATGAAAAAGAAATTTCATAGCCCCACATACTTGGATGACTTTTATCAATTTAATTTTTTTCCTCTTCACAGAAAATTTGACTGTGGCCTTCTAAATGTATTTCTTGAGAGTGAGCAACCAGATTTGCCTCCCTCTCACTTTTGTCATAGCTGTCCCCAGGGTAAGCTATAAAGAGGCGATGTCCCTGTCATCACTGAATAACTTCACTTTCCTTACCAGCCTACAAAACTCTCACCAATTTCCCTGTTTTCTGCAATGAGAAAATAAATTTGATGAGAGCAGGCAGGGAGCCTTCATTTTGATTTTTCTGAAAGGAAATGGAAACTTTTTAGCAAAACTGGAATATTCCTGTGGAAAATATTGTTGAAGGAAAATTTCTTGTCATTACTAGCTCTGTGCCAAGTCTCTTCTTGTCTGAAGATCAGAATACTTCCTTATGTAAAACAATATTTTTTTTAATAAGGTGTCACAAACAATGATAAAGGTATTTAAAATTGCTTGGGGGGGGGAAACAATGTTGAAAAAAAGTAAGCACCTCATCACTTTTTTCATCACTTTATTTCTGCCATAAGAAGTGATTGTGCCTTTTTTCCTCTTATCTAAAAGGGATAATCTAAAGCAAACTGAAGGCTGTTTAATTTTCTACTTTGCACAGGGCAATATCTCAAAGAGTCAACGTTGAACAGTATTTCCCATTTCTTTTTAAAGGCAATGAGCCACAAGAATCTTAAGCAATGTTTTCAACTTCCAGAGAAAGTTTAAGAGGTTTTTTTTTTACTACAATAAAAATTTTGTTGTTTACTGCATCATTTCCAATCATATTACGCATTATCAAATTGTTTTATGTAATTCTTCATTTTTTTATGGTAGGAAATATCATGTTCAAGATTTCCTCTGTTTTATGGTGGCAGAATCTTCTGGACTTTGAATGTTCTGTTTTATGCAAATACATTGGATAATCTAATTCTCTATATAGAGATTAAAGTGACATTTTCGGTGTTCTTGAACATTTCCTCCCACAAAATCCTACTTTGTGGATTTTAAGTTCAGAGCACATCTTACTGTCTGTAAAAGGAACTATAAAAACAAAAATGTAATAGTGTTTAATGTATGCTGAAACAGCGGGTCACTCAGAGCTAGGTTAAGAGAGCACAAAACCTTCCTTAATGCAGCTTCCTATTGACACACTGGTGTAAAAGAGAGAAGAAAAATAAAAAATGAGTACTTACAAATTGGTTCAATCTGAAGTCATACCTACTTAAATAATTGCCTTGTATTTCTCAAGTTAATAAATGGCACCACTACAGGGTAGAGGTTATGTCAGTGACCTATAATGCTTGATCTCTGTGTAGAGTAGTTTCGTATGTAAATTTGATAGAGGAAATTCAGTTTAGTTAAAATGTGAAAATCAACATGAGCTGAGAAATAAATGTATGCATAGTAACCTGTAAATTAATGGTTCTAAGAGTAGTGATGAAATAATAATAAATATTTTTTTAAGCTTACTTGGAAGCGATTTACAAATCTGGGAATAGTTCTGCACCAAACTGTCCCAAACTAGACATCCATTGAACCCTTCCTAGCCTGGGATTGCATCAAGACTACTTCAGCGGGTTAATGAAAATGATGGGAAGAGATAGGAAGAACAAATGCCAGAGCAACTGAAATATTGCTACATTAAGCTAAAGAAATGATCATCTTTTCTTAAGACAGCAGATACTTAATTGTAATTTCTGTTAAGTTTCTCATGCTGAGAGTTGATGTGTTACTGTGTTTTCATATCTTGGTTACGTGGCCCATTCACCAAGGGAAAAATAAAGATGTTGAACCAGCAAAATGGTGATATAATAAAATATCTGTAAATTAGTAAATTTTGAAGTAACTGTACGGGTCTTCTGTTCATAATGGCATTAAGTGGGGAACATCTTAAAAGTGACAGTGTAAGCAAGGAGAATTAGCAAAAGAGTTTCTGTGGAATATGTTTGTATAGTAATTACACTTTGGTGGGGAATCATTTGTTACTGGTACTCCAGTCGTGTTAAAGATTATGTGCTTTTCCATTTGCAAGATGTAACCAGTGTAGGCAAGTTATGGACTCTGTTTCACTCTCAGTTGTGTTTGTTTCTGCAGAGGGCTGATTGTGTTACACTGGATAAGGAGGGGGCACATTTTAAGGTTCCTGATTTGATACTTTCATTCGCATAGTGGCAGTGCAAAAATACCCTTCCCCCCTTCCTGTCTTAATCTCTCAGCCTGTATATCATTTTGTAATCTGAGATAGTCAGGACAGATACTGACATATTGCTTTGAGCACACTACTCTGTAACTCAGATGAAGTCTTGCTTTAAACAAAAACAGATACAGCATTTTCTCACAGTTCTAGTATCCTGTCTTAAAAGAGTCTGAATCTCTGTAGTTGAGAGTTTCTGTCTCAAAATATTCGCAGTTTTCTTTTATTGCTATCATGGGTTTTCATGTCAATCCTTCTCCTCCTAATCAGCTTTCTATCTTATTTAATACTTGCTGTTTTCTTATGGATTATTTTAATGCTTGCTCATGAGAGCTATTAGGAAATGAATTTTCTTGATGCTTGCTACTTTTTAGACATCAAAACCTGGTGAATTTTCCCTAATATAAGCCTAAAAGCTTCTGACAAGGATAAGAGTAAGATCAGCTTTTCAGGCAGTTGTAGTAAGTGAATGTGTATGTAAGTATAACACAGTACAGTGAAAGCTGGATGAATGCCCAGCATTGAGTTCCGTTTCTATTATAAAAGTAAAGGTGTTTATAAATTCACAATTCAATTCCATTTTCATTTACCATGATGACAATTGAATGTAAATATTATTTTTCTTTGTGAACCTTGGGGCTAGTCAAAATGTATGTTGTGCTGGTAGTTTCCCAACAGCGGAAGAAATAGAATTTTGGGCTATGGGTATATAATGGAAAACTGTTTGTTTATGACAAATGCATAAAATATTTTTTTTGTTTCTGAAAACGGAGTATTATTATATAGCTGATATATTCAAGTGTGTTCAAAAAGAAGTGGCATTTGCTTATGCTTTTCCCTGGGCTGTCTTCTCACCTTGTTAAGCTCAATTTTCTGGTTTTGTATATTACTATTTCTTTCCCCTGTCTACTCATGCATCTGTTGCAGTAACAGATGCAGAGAAATCTCTCTGCTGACTATGCCTCATATGTCTCTATTTTGGGTGGAAGCTACTCTCACTTCAGTGTTCTGGTTCCATTAAGGAATTATATATAAAGTTTCTTCCTGAATACAGGTACACTATGGCACTAGGTTTTAACACAGCTCATGTTCTTATACCTGCTCTTCTCAGGTCGCAAAAGTAAAATGTTGCTCTTTTCAGGTTCACTATAAACAAAAACATGATGCTGAGAAAGGATTTTCAGACTATGCACGTATGAGGGAACCTCCAGATGTTAAACATGCCATGGAAGTCAGTAAACACCAGAGTGATGTAAGTACTCCCCCATCTGAAATGAGTGTGCTTGTTTTGGGTAGATATGTCTGTGACTGCTTACTGAAATGAACTGGGCATGGAATATTTCCATATTTCCTTAGTTGGTATTTTTTATATATTATTTGTTCTGAAGTAATTTAGGATGTGGTGTGTGTATATAAAAAATGCTATGCGTAATGTGAATTTTATTCTGAACTGCAGTGGAAAGTGCTGGTTACTGTTTATCAGTAGTAACTGTTATTAAGTGCTATCACTTTGAAATAAAATTGCAGGCACAGGTTTTCTCAATTCACTTGTTGCTACTTGTATTTTTAAAGTGTATAAAGTTCTTTCTTTAAATGAACACCAGGGTTGTTTCAGTGTCTTACTCTGCCAATACTTGGAGAGTTCTTCAAGGGTACTGTATAGAGGAGACAAGTGAGCTGTTTCTGCCCTGCTCTTGCACATTTATATGCACATGAATATGTTTGTTCCTATCTCATGAATACATATCAATTGATTTTTCCAGAGAATTTAATAGACTAATATAATATATTTATGGAATTTGAGCTGTAGAGTTCGGTTTGATGCCTACACTGATTTATATCATTTGACCAAAGTATTTGATCTTGTAGTTTTATTTAGGTAACTTACAAATAATTAGGAATACTTAGCAATATTTTGAAAGTTGGTTGCTTTTCTATTTTTTTTCAGCTGCTTGTTATCTTCTTGAAGTTCTGAAAGTTTTCACAATATAAAAGCCTAATAATAGTATTTACATTTTTTATTAGAATCAAGTCAGGTTTGATTTCGTGGTCAAGCTAGCATATACTAGCTCATTTGCTAGGGGCAGAAATGCTGCCAGATTAAAGTCTTGAATGATACAGACACAACTTTGAAGAGAAATTTATGTTAGTTTTAGGTTTTGTAAAAGCTTACTTGTGAGAAAAGCAAATTTTAGGAGAAGATTAGTTCAAATAGTGATACCATTTTAAGGGGTACACAAGGCTTTTAAGAAGAGCTGATGTGTAACCGTAAAAGTTATGATCCATTTCTGTTCTTGTTTAGGTAACCAAATAAATTGAGATAGGCATGTCATTTTACAACTCTTTTTTCTTAGATAAATGAGGTATTTGTTTACTGCTAACAATGCAGAAAACAAAGCTTGGGTGTTCATTTTAAATTATGTTAAATTTACTCCATCTTTCCCTACTAACAGTGCAACAAACACTCTTAGGTTTTGTAGGCTGAAAACTAAATGTCAATGCTGGATGTATGTCTGTGTGTGCAGAATCTTGACAGCTGGCTGCTGATTAAAAGGCTGCAGGAAAACTTCAGGGAAGCATTATTTTTGAAGAATAACTTTTTCTTCTGCTGGGAAATACCTGCAGTGGAATTCCCAGCAGTAATTTGCAACCTGCCTTGATTACAGAATTCCTTCTTCCTGTCAAACACTGTCCATTTCTGCTGTTGGAAGCATCAGGGTGTCAGCCTGACAGAGCCTAGGAGCCTAGGTTTCCCCATAAGCAAGAGGTTTTATATTTACCTAGCAGTAGGAATGATGGTGGACTACTAGGAAAGGAAATAATGCTGGAAAGAGAGATGTGAATCCCTCTCAGAAAAGGTGGTGGGTCTAGGAGGAATATGAAACGAGTTTCTGTAGCAAATTCATCATAGTTTGAGGATTAGTATGCTAGTGCAAAACCTGTTCCCCTTCTACAGCTGTATATCACCTGCTAATAGAATTAAGGAGAGCAGGTTACAGATGTGAGGATAAATGAAATCCAGTTGTTTCATCTTTCACCCTTAAAACATGCAAAGAAAAAAAAAAAGGAAATGAAGGAAAACATGGGAGGGAAGGATGTTTTGATAAATGAGAACTTTTAACAGCATGTTAGAAATAATGAAAAAATATGAGGGAAATTATTTTCAGCCTGAGCAAACTTCAAAAAATCAAAAGAAGCCATCTAAATCTGACATAAAACTCTAACCAGTTAGTTCAATCTGTTTAAGAACAGATCCTTTCTGGTTGCTCATGAATAGCTGCAGTGCAATGGGCAAATATCTGTCACACATAACGGAGCAAATTATGTAAGTTCAGTTATTGCTCAGCAGAGTAACACAGCTCTAGTGGGTAATATTTGGGCATCATGGTGAATAGCTGTGGATTTCTTGTTTTGTAAGTACAGATTTAAATAAGAACCATCTGAATTTTCATCTTGGAGTCAGAACACGGAACAATAAGCATCCCAAATGTGTAGTATTTGTCTTTCCAAACTATTTCAGGCTAGCTGTGTAATCACAGCTTTGAAAGTGCAGGGAAAAAGAAGGGAAACTACTGGGGAGCTAGAAGGACAAAGCTCTTTTATCCACCATTCAGTAAGGTTTACCTATGGGAGCAGAATGCATGTTTACTTACAATGCTCTGCCAACTCAATTCAACCTTTACATGGAGCGTTTGCATCTAATAGGATTAGGATCTGTTTAAGACTATTTACTCAGCCTTAAAAAAAGACTGACATTTATACACAACTCTGTGAAATGTGCAATTTCCTTTAAAAATTAAAACTATTCAACTTGTCCTATATTTGTGCTGACATTTTGAAATTGTCATGTGCTGTAAACCTTCACACCACTTTGAATATTATTAACATGCTGTGTATGTTTGGGCAGAAGCTGCATAACAGGGAAGTACTATAAAATCTCCTGAACAATGTGATCATGTATAAGAAGACAATTTTTCTCTTTTTCATACTTAGACTGAAGAAAATTACTGTCCAATGAACAAAAGTGGCTTTTTTAATGACAGGAAATATACTTTAAAAAGAATTTAAATGCTACATAAAATTTGAAGGGAAGCCTGTTTATCCAAACCAGAGTACTTTTCTCTATAAATTGTGTTTGTGTTTTGTGAAGTGAATGTTAATGATGTGGCTTTGGCACACAAAGTCATTTTCAGAAGAGTAAAGTAGGGACCATCAGCCTACTTTGTCTGTGCTTAGCTGATGTCATTTAACTCCTCTGAAAGTTTCCAAACTTGGGACCAAAACTAGGTGATGGCTTTAAAACAATGCCATATCACAAAACAGTGTTTTGACTTACGTGTATCTGAGTATCATGTAACTAGAAGGATGTAGTTGAACAGTGAAATGACATGACAACTAAATTTCTAAAGCAAAGAAATCACTTGCCATGTTGTGTGTATGTGGAAGCTGCACATAGCATTTGTTGAAGGTACTCAAAGCTGTGCATCACAATTTTGTCTGTTCCATGACCTGGTCCATCACTGGGCATTTTGAATAGGAAAATAATGGTAAATATTTGTACAACAGTTTAAGTGTCCTGCTTTGTTAAAATTTCTGCTTCTCTTCACATCATTGCATGGTGTGAAATAAGGATGCAGTGTTCTGATCTTAAAAATGAGAAAACTGCAATAGACTCATCTATGGATATTTAAAAGGCAGTTTGCACATCTGAGTTTAAAGCCCTGGTATCTTTTATCTTATATTTATCTACAAAACAGTGATACACTTTCCATTCCTCATGAGGTCAGTAATGATAATTTATATGTTTCACTCACCATCTAAATTTGAATATTTAAGATTTCTATATTGTCTTAGGAGTAAGTTGTTTTTCATGTTCAGGATATTGTGCAGTCACAATCCACATGAGAAAAGTACATTCCTTCTGATAAGACCAAATCAGCAGGTCCTAAACTGGATGTGCTTAAAGGCCAACAGTAACATACCCAAAGGTTGATGTTTGTTGTGATGCAGATCATGGTAAAGTTGAGCTTCTCCTGGCTCTCTGTTCAGTATCTGTGTTAGAAAAATCACTTTTCACTAACTTTCTGCTGACAGTGGTTGTCAACAGTGGGTCCCCCTGGACCACTTCCAACTGGTGCTGAAAATGATGTTTACTCCTGATGTAATTGGGACCAATCAATTTTAAGGCCCATTACTGGAAAGGATGACTGCATCAATCTGTAATGGGCCAGAAATGTGTTTGTCCAAGCCGCAAAAACAGTTTTCAACATCATTTGAGTAGGAATTAGAAAAGCTGTTCCTGTTGCCAATGATGATTGTCACCAGCTAGTCATTTTGTTAGTGTTGATGGACCCCAAAGTGTAGATGAGAGGAAAGAGGGCAAAGACACAGCTGACAGGCCATTAGTTAGTGGACTTAACAGCTCCTAGAAAATACTAATCAGGGACAAACAGTAAGAGACAAATTCTTGTGCAGACAGGTGTGCCCAGCTCCTTGCTGAATCCTTAAGAGGGCAAAATGTGTTCATAGCTGCTTGTGCATAGTTTAGTAATTGATCGTGTATTGTTTGGAATAGTTTCGGTATTGGAATAATGAGAAGATAAAAGATTTCAGTAAAGATCTGAATCTCTTAAACCCAGGTTTGCTTGGCTCACCATGTAGAAGTTTCTGTTGATTGACAGTCTGAGGTGTTTTGCAGCACTGTTAGAAATCTGTTTACTTTATGGCACTGAAGTGCATTCCACTGGTATTCATGTAAGGTGAAGCATCTTCCAGACTCTGCAGGAGTAACTAAATCAGCATGTTTATCCTCAGTGGACCTTCTGCGTTTTATAAGAGCTCGAGGGTTGGCCCTATTAAAATCAGTGTGCTAATTATGAGCAGGCCCTGAATATTCTCCATGCTTTGCAAAAACTATTTGCAATTCAGGATGTGTAATCACATTTGGGATTAAAGATGAAAAATGGTTTTGTTCCAATTATTGCTTCACAAAAATATTCAACAATGTAACCACTTTTTATTGTCATTTCAAATTGGGTACAAACCCACTTTAAATTTAGTTGGTATCTGTCATTTACTGTTTTCAGCTTCAAAACTCAAGATGGTACATTTTTTTCCCCTTTTAATTCCTCGTTCTTTCTCGCATGCATTTCCCACTGGTCTGCTGTAAGTCTCCATCAAGGTCTTTCACTGCTGCTCTAAAATTGTTATCTCAGTTACTTTTCCTATGCAAAAGCCAGCTGGAACAAAATTTTTTGTGGACCTGTGGTCCTCCTGAAGAGGAGCAATTCTTGAACCTTTGGTGATTTTTTTTGGTAGAGCCTGAGCAACCGTTTGAAGTCAAGATTGAGTAAGGGTGTCATGTAGTGCCTGGAAGTTCCAGTCAGGGTATGAGCCTCTTGTCTGCACCAACTCAGGACAAAAGATGGCTCCTTCTCTGGGTGCCTCTGCTGTTTCTTTTCTTTTGTTTCCTCTCCCCACTTGTGGGCTTCTTCACTTTCCATCTCCTGATGCCCATGGGTGCGCACGCCAAGCTGGTTGCTTTGCCCTGTCTACATCTGTTCCCTGCTCTCTCAGAATAGCTCTGGTTTTACTGTTCTAACATAGCACTATTAAAAAAAAATCACTAGATGGAACAGAATAGCAGCTGTGTAATAGAGGCCAGCACAGTGTCCCAAAGGGAGAGGGTCAGCATCCAGGGATTGAGGTTATTCAGGAAATGGGAAACATATTTTTTCTTTCTTGGGCCTACCTCTGACAAACTACTGTTCTGCTGCATAACATTTTTATTCTCACTGGAGTATGACAAGCTGCAGAATGGAGCAAATATATATTGCAGACATTTGTAAAATGCTAGATGACTTTCCCTCAGACATAAGTAATAGGTATACTGGTTTAGGTGCAGGAAGAATAATAATTCACTCAGGGAAAGGTATAGCAATTGGCCTTGCATCTAATATAATTGGAAATTGTGAAATATAAAGGACTGTCACTGTCTTATTTCTCCCCCCCCTTCCTTTCCCCGAAATTAACCACAATCCATTATTTCATGTACTATACGATCATGTCATTTGGGAGCAATAAGTGACCACATTTCCTCAACTTTATCACCACTGTTCTTGATTCTCTGATCTTAAATTCACTACATTCCTAATTTCTATTTTGAGCACATATGCTGGCCTTTAATTTGCAATTTACATGGATCATAGGGTGCTATTCAGAAACCTGTTTCTGCTGCGTTTGTGGTTTTCACCTCACCTCATGTGGTCATTAGGATGAACAGCATATAATTAACTAAATTCATGTAAAGTCCTGAATTGCAAATGCTTTTCTCTACCTCTAATTTCTTAAAAATTAGAGAAAATTTAAACATAACCAATACAAAAGTTCCAGTGGTTTAAACCATCTGTAAGAATCAACTTTTGTTTTGTATGTACGTGATAATTTGGGCTGTACCCATCAAACCTATGTATTTGTTTCTTTTATCAGTGATTACACTTGTGTGTCACTCACAGCAGATTAAAAATGATAAGATCTATTTGTGGGCAGGCAGCCAACAGTGAAGCCTGTTTAGCTTGTCTGCTTAGCTGAAGCCATATGGACACAAAATTACTTTCCTGTTGCATGTAAAATATTTGCCAAAAAGTAAATTTTTTTCCTTTTCTTTTTGCGATACCATTTCTATGAAGTATATTTGTCAGCAGTCACTGACTGCTGCATTTTATGAGTTTGTTGCATTGTACCCAGAGTGAAACTTTACATTGGAAATGGGAGTGGAAGTTATAATGAGAAACTTCAAGCTGAGAACTTTCTTGCTGGTGAAATACTATCTTGAGAGGTTGATTAACTTTTTGAAGCAACAAAAAAAATCTGACAAATTTCCCTGTAAAGGAGGAATTATTCTTTTCCTTTCTGTTTCCTCTAAACTTTATTTTATGTTCTCCAACTTTTGCCTGAAACTTCAATTTGTCAGGCACTTTTGAATAGCAGGGACATAATGTTATTAAGAATAATTCAGTAAGACAACCCTTGGAAATTGGCTTAGATTGGCTCATGTACTAGAGCAGGAAGAAGTTCACAAACCTTGAAGAGGGAAAAGAAGGATAACTTGTGGAGCTCTATAATTTCCCTGAGGTCTGTGACTGCTCCCGTGATTGCTTTCCTAAATGGAGGATGTTTGGACTCCCTTATCTGTGGTTGTGCCTTCTGGACCAAGTTTTCTGAGCCCATTCGTTATGGTACTGGCTTTTGCACAAACAGAAAGAGTCAGTCTTGTACTCAACGTGCTGGAACACTCAGCCTTCTGGTTCCCATGATTGTGCAAAGGAGCAAATAAGTGGCATTGTGGGGATGCTGAGGTAGAGTCGTATCATTGAATTACATACAAGCTACATGTCTGTCTAGTACTGAGAAAGAAATTCACTATGATAGAATTGCAGTTTCTCTTCAGTGTAGCTGCAATCTGCTAGGCTGCAGTGCTCAGTATCAGAGCAGGGGTTAGTTTATATTAAAAATGGGTACAACATAGGTAAAAAAGCTATACTCTTAAAATACTCTGAAATTTTATGATAAAACCTAATATCTGTGTCTTTACAATGCTTTAATTTTCCACTATACTTCTAAGCAAAACCCTTTTTCTTTTTCAAATTGTATTTATGCTTCTGAATTTCTTCCTTAATGTGTTACCTTGTTTGTGGGTCTTACCTTACAATCCCTGTCAAGCAGGACTCTTTTGGAATAAGTTAGGTGGAGTTCTGTTGCGTTTGATGTCTGATTTGACAGGTCATTCAAAGTTTATTTATAAACTTCAAACTTTATTGTTTATATTAAACCAAACTGTGTTTTGTTTGACAGGTATCCTATAAGAAGGATGTGCAAGACACTCATAGGTACACTGAAGTGCTGAACAGACCAGACATAAAGAAGGCAACTGAGATAACGAAGATAATAAGTGATGTACGTTCTCCTTTTACTCTCTATTTTTTTAGACATGTAATATTTTATTCCAATTTTGATCGGACTTTTTTAGAATGCTGCTGGAATTCTCAAACGTCTTGAACAGGAAACCTGCACCCCCAGATCTGCTAGGGAGGTTTGATTAAAAGAAATCTAAACATAACCTAAACAAACCAGTCTTGCCTGGTAGCCTAGAAAGTTATGGGTTTCTCCTTTTTAGACAGTATGATCTTTGCAATTATTGGTAATTGATGTAAAGACAACATGAAAATTGGTAAAGTTGGTTTTTTTTTAGCTTTATTCATGATAACCATTCTCAAGATAATTAATATGCTTGTATGTTACACTTCAGAAGACATCCAAAATCTTTTTTTACCTTGGTATGAGAGAAGCTGCAATCCCAGGATGCCCCTTCCTTTTCCCATCTCAGCCAGCAACAGAAGGAAAATCTAATTCCCTGCTGTCCTTCCAAGAGCTGTGCAGATACTGCTTCTTTTCTGGGGGTTCTCCTGCCTGAACTCTCCTCTCCAATTCTTTGCCCTTCTTCTGTGACCTCAGCTAATGAACAGGTGAAGGAGCAGTTTGAGAAGCAGCAGTGTGTGATACAGTTCAGTATTTTATTGTAGACAAGTCGAACAATATATATACTAAAAGCCCTGAGTCAAGATTTTAAGGAACTGATAATTAAACGTGAGACTGACTAGACACATTCGAAGCGACAGACTTAAGAGATCTGAAATTCACCTTTCAGTATTCAACATTTTTTGAAAACCAAGAACTACTAAATGTTATGCTCAACATGCAAATTTACTAATTGCTGTTCAAGTGCTCTTAGAATTGGAGTGGCTTTGGGACTTTTATTTCTCCCAGTCTGTTCTTATGACGTGTCCTTGCTGATTCACAATGCTTGAGTAGTGCAAGAAGCCTATTTTAGGCAATGGGTAATTTAGTTTGTGGTATTGCAAAGCACCTATTGTTGATTCATCTGTGCTCTTTTCTAATGCATTGTGGGAAAAAATTGCAGCAATTTGCATGGGAGGCAGTTCAGCTAGAGAGATCACGTAACATTAACCTTGCGGGACTAATTCCGCTCGGTGACACCACTGCAGTCTCTCTGACATCCAACGAGACTGCAGTGGTAAAACTGAGAGTGGAATTTGACCTTACAGTTCAAAACAGTTGCCCCTCAGACTAGTTTTATTTCAAGACTACTTTCAGCTGCTGCAAATAATCTTGTGTTAACTGTAGACCCTGTCGTAAGAAATGCTGAGCCACTGTAACTCATTCTGCCTTGGTCGGGAGGACAGTATTTCTCTGGCTTAGGCTGTGCATTTGGTTAAAGTTGAATTTTGTGAATGCTGCACATTGCATTTTACAATTAATAAATATTATGTTGTTAAGGAGCTGAACCCCGAGAAGGGCTTTACTGACGGCTGATTAGAACAGTAGTGTCAATGCAGACCATTATGTGAGACTTCTACTAGCTTTGATACTTACATTTCTCCTGATGAAACAAACCCTAACAATTTATTAGTGATTCATATCCCTACCCTCTCTCCCCACTTTTTTTAAGGTTATGTACAAGAAAGGAAGGGAAGAGCTGAATAAGGAGTCTGCTGTACTTGGAAGACCAGATTTTGAACATGCTAAAGGAGTTTCCAAACTTTTAAGCCAAGTAAGAGTCTCCATCATTTTGCAATGATTTCATCCAAATATCTCATTCCTAGTAATGCAGAGAAATACTTAGATTTTTAGATGATTATCTCTAATGGCCATGAAGATGTTTTTCATAAACTTTTCATATTGTATTGCAATGACTGGTAAATTTTGGATTCTTAGGAAACCAAAGGCACATTTTGAAGCAAAAATACAATGAACTTTGACTAAAACTTGTCTGTCGTGGAGATGGTGTATATTTGTAGAGATTATCTAGGATTTCTAAAATATTAACTGTATGTAATTTAGAGGCAAATTTTGTTCCTTATTCAGTTTGAGTGGAACCTTACCCTGTGATTAATCCCACTGATGTAACTGAGGTCTTTTGTGTAGCTGCTTGCTATTGTGAGTGATGGGATCTGAATTTGGCCTGACATGTAAACCACCCACCTTCCTTCCCCCTGAAACTGAACCTTTTATGTACTACTGTTACATATTAACCTCAAAAAAAAAAAATTTAGTTCTTAGCCAAAAAGAAATCTGAAATAGAAATATTTCTTCTTCCTCTTAGTGGTTTTCTACTCACAAGATTAACACATAAGACTCTACTACAGATCATCCTGACATTGTGGGAACAGGTTTTTCACTGCTGATCTGTTTTGTTTTTTTTTTTCTTTTTCCCCCGCTTTTTTTGTCTGAAGTAATTCTTTAACAGTGCCTTGCATAATCCTTGCTAGTAATCCTGTCCAGCTACCCTTGGAGCTTTTGAAAACCCAGGAACTGCCCTGCTGTAAGAGGAGGATAGCGCCCTTTGATTGGAGAAGGCTGTGTCAGCCTTCCCAGAGCCAAAAAACCCCTCAAGTGTAAATAGAGTATATACTAAGACAGACTCAACATCAGTGATATGTAACAAATATATGTGATTTGGCTAGATACTAATGTCTTCCCTAGAACTAGCATAAAATAAGAATAATGTGTCACAGAGAACAAGCTGCAAAACAGTGCAGTGTCTGCAGGAGGTAGAGCTCCTTTTGCTGTTATCCTTAGATACCTGCTGCATGATTTCCTGTTTCACACCATTGCAAACTTTGAAGCATTATACAAGGAGAAAAAGAAGGAAATAAATGTTTTTATTGCTTTGTTGGTGATGTGCTCAGAATTGAAATGAGTTTGTGTTTTCCAAATAGATTTCTGTCTTCTATTTTATAATGGATCATGTTCTCATTTCTCTGCTGATGGGCAAGTCTGCTAAGAGATTATTTTGTGTTCAGCATTGTGCAGGCTTGGATGTCAGCCTGTACTTTCTAGAAAGAGCCAGTGTGATGCTGCTCAGACCTGCATGTCACTTACAGGAAGGGACTGTCATATTAGCAAACACATTCAATGGTTTTTAAAAGGGTCCATACCTAAATTTAATGTGTAATGTCCTCTATATCTACTCAATGGCTGCCTACACACTCCTTTTCTTGCAGCCTGTTTCAGAATCTAGTGAGCTGGCAGCCTGTTTTTGCCAATGAGACCAAACCATAACCCTTTCCAATAGCCCTCTCCATCTTCCCAAGCCTGGTATCCATGAGATTGTGGCCAACAATCACAACCAGTGAAAAGTATCAGCTGGATCATGGGGCTCTGCAGGCTGATGAGCCAGCTACATGGAAGGCTTAATCAATGCACTTTTTATCTAATTTTTATTAGATGTGCTTTTTATCTTGGACAATGCACGCTGCATCTGCAAATGCTTTATAATAGAGCCTCTTCACTGCCAAGAACTGGGATGGCAGCAGTTCTAGTTGAGATCCTTCTGTGGAAGGCAGTATTTACTGTGCAATTTTAACTTCTTTAGAGAGAAAATAGTGCAGAAGGTGTGTCAGGAAGGGAGGAGAAGTTGACAAAATGTATCTTGTGTTTGGTTTCTTTGTAAAGAAGATCTTTCTGAACCTTGGTAGTCCGAACTCTGCAGTCATCGGCCCTGGATCCAAGTTCTGGGATCCTTTTTTGTCTTGTCCTCTCCTCAGTCTACACTGCTGTGGCTGCTTGCAGTGTGTGTGTTGGGGACTGTGCTTTTACAAAAGGAGGCAATGCCTCAGCCTGACACTCTGCCTGCAGCAGCATGCAGGGTGCAAACACTGGGCAGCTCTCAGCAGCAGGGAGGTGCACTCAGCAATTCCCCCATGTCCTCTGAAGGGAAGGCAGTGGCCATGAGTTGTCTAATGTTCTTACTTATTATTTGAATCATTATGACACTTAGACACACTAATCATAAATCAAGAGCACAGAAAAATGAAGATGACCCCTGTGTCCCAAGAGCAGGGTGGTGGGGCAGGATGAGGAATGCACCTGTGCTGGAGGAGAGGAAGAGACCTGAATATGGGTCAGTCATGTCAATCCTCTTCATGCAAGGATCATGAAACAGGCTTGTAACACTTACACAATTTAAAAAATTGTAAAGTGAATGATCTCTTTATTGTCTCCAGACTTTCTGGCTTTTAGTTTCCATTTGTTTCTCAGAAAATGGGAAGATCATAAACTTTTTGTGTTGAAAGTTGGTAATCTCCCTTAATTGCATGAATCTATAAGCTGCGACATGCAGAGAAATATTAGTTATTTGACCCTCACAGTAAATTTGCAAAGTTGACAATCCTGATGGATGTAATGGGAAGAGAAGATGATAACATGTTTTAATGTGGTGCATATGGGTAGGTAATTTAGGGAGTATAGAGAACAGGAGCAAGAAGAGGTCAGGCAGTGTGGGTGTAACGAAGGGAGAAAGCAATCAAGGCAAGCAGGAAAGCAAACAAAGCGAAGAAAATAGTGTTAATGTTTGACTGGCACTCAAGGCTCTACAGAAATCACTGTTTTCTCTCTCTCTCTCCTTTCTTTCTTTTTTTGTTTTTTATTTAACAAAGCTTTGACAACAACAGCAGCAAAAATAATAGCTCCCAGAACTAGTATATTTACCCACAGCATGTGGTAACCCTTTTCTGTTGATTTTAAATGAAATTTAAAACAGAAACTGTGTTAGCCCTTGTGAAAACATGAAGCTTGTCAAATTGCCGAGTGTGCATTGTATAATTTGGGCTACTTTTTTCTATTTTTTTTTATAAAAACAAGCTCTTGTTCATGCCCTCTTTATGTTTTTTAATGCATTTTATTAGCTTTTTCAGAGAACTGCTGATACGAAGTATTGTTCTTACGGTGTTCAATAATTGGTTTTAGGATGAATAATTTTGGATATTCATATTTGTTGCTGAATCTGGTGCTTATTGTTTTAAGGAGAAAACCGTTAGAGGTAGAATGTTTTTCAAAATGCACCTTCTCTGAGATTCTCAGTAACAACCCGAAGAGCCAAGGATTTTTTCAATCTTTCTTTGCTTTAAACTCTGCTAGTGCTTTTGGTTATGAATGTTTCAATTTTGCTCTTTGTTTATGCTACATTTCCTTCAATATGTATGTGCTCTGACAGGTTTTTTCCTTTTTTAAGATGTTTTGATATGGTCATGAGGAAATGCTTTAGCTGCAAGTGTCTGCTTCATCATGGGATCCCAGTGGTTGAATGGTTCAATTTTTGTAGTTTCTTTGTAAATCTGAACAGTGGGTGACGTCATCCACTTCTGAAACTGAACACTCCCTGTGTGAACAGCTTTGAACTACAGATTTGATTTAGGAATGTTGCTGCTAAGCTTCAAAAGACACTGCTCTGTCCAGCTGCAATTCTGACTTTTATAGGTTTTGTGCAAGGGCGATGAGAAGTTTGTTTATCCAGGCCTTATTTAATTCCAGTTTGGTTTTTCAGAGACGTTGTGCTGATAGCCTGCAGAGTCTGCTCTTTCTTAAGCAGTCTTTGGAGAGCAACCTCCATGCATTTCTTTTAAATTAACCCCCACTATATAATCTCTTAAAAAATAAACAAACTTAAGGCTTTAATGAAGATGGTAAATAAGTAACCGTCCTTTTAAGCCCTCATTAAGTAAAGCTCTTGGTTAATGATGAAAATTTGTAGATAAGTGTCCACTAACAACTGTCAATTCTACTCCCACTTGTTTGCTCTTCCACCATATTACAGCCTTGCTAAGACCTCCCCCATTCAGATGGTTTAGAAATCATATGAGATGTTTTTCTTCCTTGTTTTTATTCAGAACTCCTTCTCTCAGGCATATTTCCTCTCTTTAAACTGCATTCACCCTGTTCAAAAGAAGATGAATACTCTGCTTTCCTTCACCATGACTCATCCATGGGCTTGTTCTTTCTTCACTCTCTCCCACCCCACGCTTCCTTACAAATGGGAAAAAGAACCAGGAAAATGTTGATAAGAGAAAGTGTATGTTTGTGTAGCTTTCAATGCAACAAATCCCCTATGACAGGTCAGTTAAATGACTGCTGGAAGTACTCTGGAGACACTGCCAGGGCTGTCTGATATTACTGCATGTTCTCCACTTTGCCCCAGAGCAACCCGTGTGATGGGGAGGGGAGCAAAGGCAATGAGCTGAGCAGCTGGGGGAGGCATCAGGGTCCAGAGCTGTGAGACAGCCCTACTGCAACCAGAACATTTACAGTCACATTGGTTGGGGGGCTTCCTAAATTTTGGGACCCTCCTGCACGTCAGCATCAGGGCACAGGGTCCTGTGAAGACCGGGTTCACTGGTCCCCCCTCTGTCCTTCAGTGGCAGCAATGTGATCTGAAGTGACACGAAAGAGGATCTGTTACTGGAACCTCTAGATTGAAATGTATTGCTAAAAAGGTTTTCAAATGATGGCATGACACGGCTGTAGCATGGTAAGCTGGTTGTGAGGAGAGGTCCCTTTGTCACCAATGCTTTCCCACTTAACAAGAATTTGAAGTACCATGTTGTGCATTTGGTCTGTATGTGCTGTTTGTGGCCACCTGTTGGCCAGGAGAAGGCAGCCTGCAGTAGTTGGATATTTAAAGTCTTACGCTTGGTGGTGTTGTGATGTGGGTAAAGGTGTAAAAGACAATTTTACTCACTGTGCTGACTTGATCTCTCACTTTTTGAATGACATATTACAGCACTGCCTGATTTTCTTTAGAAGGCAAGTTTTGGATACACCTTTTAAGAGAGGAAAGCCCTCTGATTTATTCCTTCACTGCTCGTACAGAGCATGGATTTGCCTTTGTCTTTTTATTCAGATGTGTGCTTTTGCACCTGATCCAATACTAAGGCAAGTACCAAACAATATAAACCAGATGAATCTACCAGAAGACAATAGATACTCTCTTCTACTGTTAGTGTGAAAGATTATGAAGTTCATCATGTGTTCAGATAAAGTCTCTCTTTAAAAGTAAATATGTTTTAGAATTTCCTTACTTAGAAAAATTAACCTAAGTGCTAGAATCATCATGTAGTGCTTGAACATATATGACTAGTTTCTGTTCATGTGGCTTAGTTTTGGTTTCTTGTTATTCTGATTAATGAAATAGTGGGCGTTGTGGCTGAAGATAATGAGGTTGCGTAAGCTAAATCATGTTGAGAGTCTTTTGAGGCAAGGAAGAACTGAAAATGAAAAAAGCCCTCTTCCCACAACTAAAGTGGAGGAAAAAAAAAAAGATTGTTTGAGGTGGCTTAACCACTTTATCAGACATTCATGTGGGAATAGGGAAAAAAGGAGCAGGGAAAAATCCGTGTATTTATTTAGTGCAGAGCGTGGTAAATTATAATGGATGTTGCATAGGCTCAGATATCAGGTGTCTGCCTAACATTCATGAAAGCAGCATAATTCAGACTGAACTTTATTCTCCTCCATTATGCCCAGCTGTTGGAAAACAGCAGACATGTGTGCAGAGTCTCCAGATGTTTGATGATCACTCACAAAGGGAGCAAAGGAGGGAAATATACTGTTTGTTCAATTTCATATTTTCAGATTCTGAATTCAGTTTTTCATCATGTTTTATGGAATACAATGTATGTATTTACTTTTAATACAAGTTTCTCCATATTTGTGTATTGCTTATTTCCTCTTACATGTGTTGTTATTCACCCTTTTTGTTTTGAAGGAGGAGAAAAGATGGCAAAAGTGATGGCAGGCAGTAATTTAATTGTGCTTTCTAGCACTATAATGAGGTGGGCATTGTCCCCAAGAAAGGACTGTACTACAGAGAGATTCCTCAGTGTCTTGTGGGAAATTTCTGGCAGAATTAAAAACAGATCTGTTCCAGGCTGTTCTAGTGACAGTCTAGCATAGTGGGAGTGACACGTGGACCTGGTGGTGGGAAGTTTGATTCTGACTTCCCACTTTCAAATGGTTGAAAAACTTACAAGTGATTTGTTTTACAAATTCTACAGTTTATTCACCTTAGAATTTTTTTTTTGTTAAAGCCACAATTTTGGAGTTAATTATGAATCAAATGATTCTCAGTGAATAGATTATTATTGCTACTCAGACAGTTCTATTTCATTTGATTACTCATGTGAGTCATATGGTTTTGTTTCTGTTTTCTTTTTATAAATCCTTCAGCACCACTGATAACATATGACCATCTTAAAATTTTAGTAAAATTCAGATACCTAAAACTTAATTTGAAACCAACAAAAGACTGTCACAGGTGTGGTTAAACTGAGCTTCTTTAAACTTTCTTTAAAGATTCATGAATAAAGCAATTGCATTTAATAAACTTCTTTGTAGTCTGAATTCTCTGTGCCTTTTTTAAGTGCTACATGTTAATGTTAGACATGTTTGTTCTGGTGAAAGGTGAAATACAAAGAGAAGTTCAGTAAGGAAATGAAGACTCACCAATACAATCCTCTTGACAGTGCTTCCTTCAAGCAAGCACAGATTGCATCCAACTTGGCAAGTGATGTAAGTTAACAGGCTTTGTATTTTTCATGCATTTACATCCTGCATAACCTAACATTTGTTCACAAGTAGAATTTCGTTTTTTGTCTTATGAATTACTCTGAGCTACATTCTCTGCTATGCAGTGTGTAGCAGGTACAGCATGTTACCCATTTCATCCTCTGCTTCTGATAGAGGGCCCAAAGACCATTTTAGATGAGATCCATCTCGCTTAATTTTGTGTGCCAAAAGGTATGACTGCTTACTCTGAGGTAATTGCCTTGTACTTCGTCCCTTTTATTCAGGAAAGAAATGAACAGGTCTAGAGGTCAGTTCTTCTCACCTGTTAGAGGTGCCTGTCTTTAGAGGAGCAAAGTTCTGGCATCTCTCCAGTGCTTATAGAAGGAGGTTGCATGAGCAGTTCAGATTTGGATGTCTGTCTTTTAGACTTCATGCTCCTGGTTGGTCTTCTCAATGGTATTACAAAATACAGCAGTCACTAGGTTCAGCAGTGGGTGTCTGCTGCTGGAGCCAGACTGGAGAAAACATCTATATTGAGTGATAATGCTCTTGGGGCGAGGTATTTAAAAGTGTGTGTAATGCTAAAAATGTGAGCTCTTCTTTGAGGTTGTGATCCCAGAGAGCCAAAAGACAAGCCTTTCTGTAGTCCCGCACTTCCAAAGTGTGGGGCACCACTCTATGGGAACAGGAAAGACTGACTCTGGCAAAGATACAGGAGATTATGTAATTATTTACAAAATCTAAATGGGTAGTAAAAAATTAGTTGAAAGAGTTATTATTATAAGAAATGGGCAAATTTAAGAATGCAATACATATGTGGAGATGACTAAAGGTGTTAGTTTAAAAGGTCTGTCATCCAAGATAGGTAAGGCAGCTTGTTTTCTTCCTGTAAAATTGGGCACCCAGCTCTCAGAAGAATGGAAAATCCTACTGTAGGCTGATAGGAAGTTATCTTCTGCTGCTTCATTAAGTGATTATCTTTTGACTTAGGTCACCATATTGCTTATATTTGGTGAAAGCAATCTGTATTAGGTAAGATATGCAGGAACATTTCACTTTAGCTGCTGCATATCAAACTTTTAAATTGGACAGTTAGTGTAATTCCTGAAGTAGGGGAAGAAGAATAAGAATTAAAGGTATTTAAAATGAATAGACCCAAAGTATTGAGGAAGATACTCTTGGTTTAAGTGGGAGGAGGGAGGGGAGGGGAGAGGAAAAAAGAAGAAAATTAATTCTGGTCTGAAAAGTCATACAAAGTATGATTTAGTTGTAAGTGTCCTTTGCTGAAGGAAAAGTTTAAGTAGTTCCTAAGTACTTACTCAACAGAACGAGTCCTATATTGTTCTTTCCTTTTCCTTGAAATAATAGTAGATGACCACCATCTAGTGGCTGAGAGAGATTGTTCAGGCAAGCACTTAATGTTTTCTCTATCTGGATGGTCACACTGTAATACAGAGCTGTGAGTTATTTTATTAATCTTTAGTTTGCATAACCTGAATTTTCTTTCCAGGTGAACTACAAGAAAGATTTGGAAAGCCTACATGATCCAGCATCTGATCTACCAAACCTGCTGCATTTAAACCATGCTTTAAACATCAGCAAAACTCAGAGTGATGTAAGTTGCCTTTTTAAGAACGACCTGAAAAACAAATCTAGTAGGGAATGTACTATGTATAGTCACCGTAGGAAACACATATTTGGTACTTGCTTCATGGTCTCATATATAGTAGGCAATAGTGTTGTAACTGTAGTAGATGAGGGGTGTAGTGAAGAAAAATGGGTTTTTATGATGACGTATTTCAGTTATTAGAACAGGTAATATATACTGTGAAAGAATCACACGGACTTCTGATGTTGAGTGTTTATTCTCATATATCCGAAACACTGTCTGTTTTTTTCTTTGTTTTAAGACCTAGAATACTTGTTTCCTTGGAAGTCTAATTTTGTCTAAGGTCTTGTTTTCATCTGCAAGTCTCTGTACAGAAGTGACCATTAGGCTAGTTTAATATTTGGACTTTTTTCATGAACAGCCTCTTCAGTGCTAGCTTACATTTGGGCTTCTCTGACTAAACTTTTTTCCCCTCCAAACTGTCTGAATCTTCCTACACTGGATGAGATAACAGGCAATTGCTCCATTCAGCTAAGCACCAAGACATGTTCCTTGGTAGCGCTAGTGGTCTGATATCTATCTGATCATGGTGGGGGTTGAAGTGGGAAGGAAGAGCTAGGGAGCCCTGGCTCCTGTGCCATGATGAAAGTTCTTTCCCACTCCACGAGCACCCATGCTGCATGTGTGGTGCCTGTAGGCTGGTTAGCTGCACTTGTCACCTTTACTCCAGAAACCACAGCAGGCGTGCAGAACTGCTGTGGAGAGGCATGAGTGGGTGGTGTTGGGGAGGCAGGTTGCTCTATGGTTGGCAGGAATTGAGTGTTTAACAGACAATTAACTCTAATGAGTAGGAGCATACTGGGTCATCTTTTGAGTCAGTGCCTGCTTATGTCTAAAATAATCAAAATAATCCATCTATACTTGATTTTTGTGTTGCTTTTTGGAGAATTGAAGCTTGCTTTTTGTCAATCTCACTTGCTCTGTGAAGCTAACGCTGACTATCCCCTCTTGTATGAGTAATAAATGAGTTGGAGTCTTTCTCTTCGTGCATTGTTCATGCACATTTTTGCCCAAATCTGGTTTCCTTCTAGTTTATGGTAAGATTGGCAGTCTTTCTGCTGATTAAATGAACACCCTCAGAATGGACTTCATCAGTTTAGCCTCTTATCTCTAAGGAGATAGAATCCTGGACTTTCCCTTAAGCCAGATCACATCTTGCAAAATGTATTTGTTTCTTTTGTCCTGGAGGGGTTGATTCATAATGTCCATGTGATCCTCTGGGGACTCAGTAAATACTGTCTCTGATTTTTGCATTGTCCAGATTCTGGTGGGTATTTTTGTTTTCTAGAAATAGGAAGAGAAATGCTTTGCCAATCCCTAAGCTCTCCGCTAAATACTTGTCTTTTACGGAAATCCCGTTTTCAGAATCCTTCTCAGATTTGACCTCCCCATGTCATCGCTTTTATTTAAACACGGTTTATTCTTCTGCCCTTCTCCCTGCTTTTCCAGTACATTCCTTGTGTTCTCCTTGTCTCTCCATAGCTCATACAAAATCTGTCTTGTAATCTGCTATCATTGTACAAGTCTGTCTTCCTGACTTCCCTGTGTTAACTGATTTCCAAAGACTGATCTTATGGTCTGTTTTCTTTTTTTTCCTCCTGAAACACAGAACTGCTTGCTAACTGCCCAGTTTTGCTGTTTTCCTACAGTATATCTTTCTCCATTGAACTTTATGCTTCTCATTATCTTCTGCATAACATAGCTACACCTGCACCAGTGTGACAGATTGAAACCTACATGGTTAATTAAACTCATAAACTAATGTTGTTGATTGAATGAATGGGTTTGCTGATTGACCTAGAGTGTAAGTGTGTGCAACTTTATGAAGCACTTACACTGTAATATCAATGCAAGGCTGTTACACAAGTCAACTTCCATGGGAATAAATTCCAGCAGTTAAGAGGAAAGCTTGAGGGGCATCTTTGGGCATAAATAAACTGATTTTGACAGGTCAAACTCTTCCTGGTTTTATTATTTTGATGAGGAGGGAAATTGCGAGGTGGAATTCTCCCTTCATAAAGTATTTCCTGGTTTCACTTGGCATGGACGTAATTTTCTTCCTAGTGGCTGGTTCAGTTCTGTGTTTTGGATTTAGGATGGAAACAATGTTGGTAACACACTGATGGTTTAGTTGTTGCTGAGCAGTGCTCACACTGAGTTGGGCACTTTTCAGCTTCTCATGGCTGGTGGAACATGAAAAGCTGGGAGAGGACAAAGCCAGGACAGCTGACCCAAACTGGCCAAAGGGATATTCCACACCGTATAGTGTCATTCTCTGTATATAAGCTAGGGGAAAGTTGGCCAGGGGTTCCTTCTCAGGGACAGGCTGAACATCGATAGGTTGGTTGTGAGTGACTTTTTTTCCTTTGCGTCCCTTGTTTTTTTCCCTTGAGCTTTATTGCTCTCTCTTTTTGTTACTTCCCTTTTATTATTATTTTATTATTGTTTATTATTATTATTACTTCTTTTATTTCAATTATTTAACTGTTCTTATCTCAAAGCACAAATGTTCTCACTTTTACCCTTCTGGTTCTCTATCCCATCCCACTGGGATAAAGTGTGTGAGCAGTTGTGGGGGGCTTACTGGCTGGCTGTAGTTAAACCATGACAGGTATATATGTAATTCTGCTATGAACTATGGAGACACAAAATTTGACACTTTGATATATGTAGAACAGCTAGTTTAATGTTTTTCACATTTTAAATCTGTTCCTATTGTGGAGACTTTGAGATACTAATGAAATACAGGCTAAAAAAGGGGGAACTTAGATGTACTTACTTTTATGGAACAGAGTGAATAAATAGAACTTAAAAGACCGAATCTGGTGCTTGTAGTTTAGCTTAATGTAGCAAAAAGTTATGAGTTTTACCTAATTTCATTTTACAGAATTTTTAAAAAATTTTGTTCCATTAGCTGAGGAATAGAGTAAAAGTATGAGATCAGTATCTATAGATAGAGGTAATTTTCATTTGTTTCCACTACAGAAGTGATTTTGTTGTGTGACATTTCTAGTTCTCTCCACTAGGAGGCAAACCCAGACCATCATATATGTTCCTTTGCACTTCAAATGTAAATAATAATGTTTATTTTCTATCAAATATAAACATTTGACTTTTAGATTATCATGAGAAGCATTTTCTCTAGGAATGTACAAAAGCTATTTTTTATCATATCTTCCTTTTTTAAAAAAATTTCAACACAACATTTTAAATTCAAATTTGACAGAACTCCCCAGTTCATTGGACTGTTATATAGTTTCTTCCATGCTTCTTTCTTTTCATAGTTATTTTAAATAATATTTAAATTCCAAAATTTTCTGGATTTTGTCTGTGAAGAAATTCTTGGAAATTTTTTGTTTCAGTATGAATATAAGAAATCATTTAGGCAAAGCAGATGTTTCTGTCATTTCAGCTCAGACACTGCAGAACAAATCCATCTCAAAGAAAATGCAGTGCTTCTGAGTCAGGTATACACAACCACAAGCAAGCACATCTTGCAAAGAGAAAAATGCAGCATTTGAACAGTGTTCATGCACAAAATCACATGATAGATTTCAGTGATGTACAGTGCATATTCAATCAGAAGCATCCCATGAGGAAAGAGGAGAGGGTTTTTGCAGGACCCAAGCCTAATGCAGAAGCCTGACAGGGAAAGAGAAATTTAGACATCACTATTTTTGAAGAGAAATAGAAATTAAAATTACATTATTCACTATAAATGCAATATTTTGATTTGTAGCTATTTGCTTTCCTTTAAGGCTTCCATTTCCATCATGCCCCACACTGACTGATAGAGATAAGTAATGTGTTTGCCAGTCTTAATCAAAAGAGTGCGAATGAATGAGTTCAGAAGGCTTCTCCAGGTTTCCAACCAAAGTGTATTTCCTTTGTGAGTTGGCATAAAGGAGTAAGTTGATGTTTTAACCCTGTGTCATTCACTGTGATTTTGGTGCTAGCTCTGAGGTCATGGTCCCTGGTAGATGTGAGGGGGGTGTTGGTACAAGACTGGACCCTACCAAGGCAGTAGTTTTCCTTCCCTTCTCCCTCCCACAGGTGCAAACAAAAGTGCATTTCGGAGTGATGCTTCTGAGCCTGAAACAAAGACCTGTGGGGCCTGGCTGTGAAACAGATTTTGTGGTTGTTACAGTAAATGTGTTGTTTTATGGAAACATAGCAGGAGATCTTATTAAAAAATTGCCAACTGTTCAGACATTGGTCATTTGGCCAAACTCATGCAATTAGTTGAAGGACTGTGATTGATGCTCCTTATTCCTTGCTGTCTTCAAAGTTCACAATTTCTTGGTCTGAATTTTGTGGAAAAGGAATGAATGACTCAAAAAAATGATTACCTTATCTAACTACCCTATTTCTCCAACAGATGAAGTTTGGGAGGAGTCTTCCAAGTCAAAACATCCAAGGAGTGTGGCTAAGACAGGGCTTGTTTCTTGCCAAGGCAAGCAATCGTATCTCATGTTCTCTCAGCTGTTAACAGACTTCATTTTAAATTTCCTAGGTCAAGTACAAAGAAAATTATGAAAAATCTAAAGGCAGATCAATGCTGGAGTTTGTGGATACACCAATGTATCAAGTTTCAAAGGAGGTTCAAAAGATGCAAAGTGAGGTAAGTAAAAGTGTACTTTTTGAGCAAGTGAAATTTAGACCAACAGAGAGGTTGACAGACATCTTGTACTCAGGTTAAGAAAATGTACAAAGCAGAGAGTAAACTGCAGATATGGCAGAATTATACTGAGTTGTTATCTCTGCTATTCTGTAGCTCAGATCTTCTTGTGAATTTGCTTTTTTTCTCAAAAAGCCATTGATGCTAACAGGACACACACATCATTTAATTGAGAGGAAAAGAGGTTCATCTAGATCAGAGATTAATAACTTTTAAAATTTTCTCTTGAATTCCCTCTTTAGGGAGGGATGGTTCTCATGTGGGAGCAAGTGAAGCCACAAAACCCAGTGCAACCCCATGATTTAACTGAAACATCCTCCTGTCTTTCCAGCCTGGGAAACTCATCAAGGTGGGAGGACTGTTCCCAGGCTCCAGAGCAGCACTGGCTGTCGTATATCAGGCCATGTTTTTCTAACTTTTTAAAAAAAAACTTCAAATGATGGAGATTTTGTGACTTCCCAGCCAATCTAGTCCAGCACGTTACCATCCATCCTGAGTGAGATGAATGCACCTGTGTCCCCATGCTGCAGTTTGATTCCATTAGTTTTGCTGTGTCATAGGAAACCAATGATCTCAGCCTCTTGGTAGAAACTTTGATGAGTTTCAAACCATTATCTTGTGTGGCATTTGTCTTCTCTTTTCTCTACCAAGCAAACTGTTTCTTTCATAGATTAGGTTCAACATTCTCTTCGGACATACTGTACGCATATTTTTGTCTAGATTGTATCTGTTTCTATAAATAATCTAGATAATGAAATGCATAATGAAGTTGCTTATTAGTGTGAAATATAATTTATTGCAGGGCTCATTTCTGGCTCTGTTTACAATGTCTCTTCTGAAATATGCTTGGAATTGCATATTTATGTACCACTAATTGTTGGTTTTGCTACAATAGAAAATGTACCGCAGAGATTTTGAAGAAGGGATCAAGGGAAGACCTTCACTGGATTTAGACAAGACCCCAGAGTTCTTGCATATAAAACAAGTCACTAATCTTCTGAAAGAGGTAAAGAATTTTTATTTATTTTTTCTGTTATTAAGTTGTAAATGAGCAATAAGCAGCATCACTACAAGCTCCTGAGTGCTGAATAACTTAAAATTTTCTTGGCAGCTAAATACAAGTCACTTCACAAGTAAAAATTGCTTCCCATCATTTTGTATTCTGAATAGTCCTGTAGTAAGGAAATTATAAAGCTCAGCACACCTGAACCAGACTATATCTTCTCTTTTCAAATAGATGAAATGGTAGAAGGAAGGATTTCCATTGGTGTCCAGATGGTAGTTTTTCCCTTTGAGTAATTATTTCACATTTATGGTAGCCTGTCATGGTTATATGGATGCCTTGAACTGCATAGAGTTGCTTATAACTAACGTAATTAAAATCAATATCTGTCATACATGCAATGGCTAAAAATAAAGAAGATCAAAATTCCATAACAGAGCTGTAATATTACATAGCTGCTTTAAGTGCATTTTGTTAGAAGGTACGTGTTTTCTGCATGCCTACTGTTTCCTTAGGATTTGTGAAATGTTCTTCAGTTGTATGAGTCACTAAAAATGAAATAATTTTTTTCCGTAACTGAGAATTCTTCTACCTTTAGTATTTTTATATTGTTATTTAAATATGGTTTCATGTTAGGTTTTGAGTATTGGTTGGCCCTGTGAATTATGGTTACTATTTGACCAAATTTAGGAGAGCTAGAACTTCTAGAAGAGAAGAGCAGAGCTGCTAGATATCCTGCCTTTGAATCTGGGAGCCAACAAAACCTTGTTTGTATTTATGGTATTAAGAATAGATTTTTTTTGTGTAAACAAATAAAGCACGTTAGAATTAAAAACGCTTGAACTTTATTCCTTTCCTTCTTCTTTATACAACTTATTCCAGTCTATGCTAGATTTCATATGGTTAAAGAAAAAAAATTCTTTTAAGATATTTCTTTATTATTCATCCACTAACAAATAATTCATTCTGATATACCTGACTGTCAGGTAAGCAAGTCTCAAGTAGGTTTATTTTGTAGACAGTGGCATTCTGTGGTACCTCTCACATATACCTTCTTACTAGGGAAAAATGCAAATCATGTTGTCATTTCATTCAGGTAGTCTTGCTGCTCACTGAATGCCCAAAGAAGTGGGTACTGTATGCATAGTTATGACATGTGCTCTGCATGTTCATCTCTGAAATTTTGATGTAGTTCCCCTCCTTAGTGCTATATGCATTAAGATTCTCTCTTATTTTGACCTTCTCAAGTTTTATACCTTCTTATTTAGGGAGTAAACCATACCTGTAAGTCAAAGGGGAAGAAAATGAGAAAATAAAAATGGTATTTCCATTAATGCATAACTGCATGAACTTTTTATGATTTTATACCCACATTCAAGGAACATATTCCAAACCCAAAGATTACTGGGGTAAAATTAATTATTATCTTTCATGATTCAGAAAAAATACGTATTTCTTCATAGTCAAGGATGTAGCTCAGTGTTTTTTGATAAAGATTCATAATAGACTTTGAATAGATACTGCATGAAACAAGAAAAAAACCTGGAACTTAAAAATGAATTAATTGTTCAGTTACATTTTTTTTTACCCAAATGTCAGCTGTGTTCCAGCTTATTCTGTTGACTCCCCACTGTAGAGAATTTTGCATATATTACACATTTTGTAACAATACGAACTTCATTCTCTGGGACCACATTCACAACTCCTTCAGAAGAGATAGCTGAATTAAATAGTTCTAAATTAAATAGTTCTAAATCAGAAGAAATTGTTTCCTGCTTGTTGTAGGACATGCTTCTGATGATCAAGAGAAGCTCCTTAAAAAATATCTGGTTTCCTTTTATTTTAAAAAAGAGCTTGTAGGGAGATAAAGGTGCTCACTGCTGCTTATGAAATTTAATATGTAATTGGGAGTATTATTTCATGTTTATGTAAATCCTTCTGAAAAATATTTTATGCAATGTTCTTCCAATTTCTTTGCTTAAAAAAGCCTAACCTGTGTCTGGAGATGGGAAGAGTAACTGAAAATACTTACAAAACTTAAAGATCTTGAACTTCAATAGGCTTACATCAGCTCTCTAGGATCTGGGAAGAGAAAAAAGAACCAAATGGCTGTGGGCAGGTTCTTGTGTGCTTTGAATTTTATACTGAACATTTGAGTACTC
This sequence comes from Drymodes brunneopygia, assembly GCA_013400955.1. Classification (NCBI taxonomy): domain Eukaryota; kingdom Metazoa; phylum Chordata; class Aves; order Passeriformes; family Petroicidae; genus Drymodes; species Drymodes brunneopygia. The sequence goes on from VZTZ01043086.1 coordinate 1,253,964, forward strand.
TGGAGGCTGCAGTTGCTGAATGTTGATAGGTCATACCAGTGCAGTGTCTAGGAGGCACAGGAGTGATATGGTAGGAATATTACTTCTACATTTTAATTTATCAAGAGGTTGTTTTAACAGGTCCTAGTATGGTGTTTAGGGAATCCATCCTGATTGGAATGCCATTAATGGAACTGAGGTAAGAACTGCAGCACAGCATATATTGGTCTGCAGAAAGAAAATGCTACTGCAGTTAAAATATCTGTCCAGAGACAGTCAAGGTCCCTGAACAGTGTTCTAGTGCTCTATAGGATGCAGCTGGTTTTGAAGAACACAAAAAAAATAGATGATGACATTAAAGTCTTTTCAGTTTTTCAACATTGTTCCTTTTGATTTCACAATTTCCAATTCTATTTTAAGTCTGAAATCTGTACTTCAGCTAATTCATATTTCATAGAAATTTCAAAGAGGCTCCTCAGACATTTAATAAGTGGCGTTTCTTTTCGAGATCTTGCACAAAATAAGAAGTGGTGAAATCTCTTTTTTTTTTTTCTTTTTCTTTTTTCTTAATCCTTAGAAAGAGTATCGAAAAGATTTGGAAGAAGGGATGAAAGGAAAAGGAATGACAGTGTTTGAAGATACACCAGATTTGATTCGAGTGAAAAATGCAGCTCAGATACTAAATGAGGTATGTTATCCTAGTTAAGGTTATTAGTATCACAGAAGGTTCACTTTATGTTAACCTCAAGAGATTCCTATATATTTTTTGTTTTACATAATCTACAATGAAATATGTAAGTATTGAAACTAAGGCTATTTCTGTTTTGCTTGAAAAATATAGTAAAGCTCTGGATAAAAAACAACATAGGAGAAATAACTCAAATTTTCAGGCAAGTAGGAGGTCAGAGGAGATTGTTAGTGGGGTCAGTAGATCCCGCATTTAGAGCTGTGCTCTGCTGAACACAGACTCTTTCCCAGTGCATGAGTTTGGATGGTCTTCCAGAGATCCAAGGCTGTCTCTGGGAAGAAAAGCAGGGCTGGAGGGTATAGGGAGGGAAGAGGGAAGGCAGAGCTCATGCTGCACGTTATACCTTTGGGGAATCACTTCAGAATAATTTATCTATTTATTTTATANCCATAAAAAACAGAGGGAGTGCCATGGATAGGGCCAATGTGGCCACTGCAAAGAATATATAGCTGTAACTCCTGGGATTACCTTTTCCTCAGTGTTTTACTCAATATGAAGCTTAGAGGAAAACATCTGCCATCCCACCTTTATCAGAGAGGAATTGAGGGATGATGTATTCCTACAGGTTAATTTACAATTCTTGCAAAAAAAAAAGTGGTTTGTGAAGTAGAGAGTTGGTTTATCACATTTATTTCTACATCAGAGTGAGACAGAGATGGAAGACCAAAAATATTTTTGCTCATATTCTTGTAAGTGATCAAACCATTGTATTGAGTAGAAACATATTTTTCTTCTTTTTCTAACTAATGTACAACCTAAAACAATTAATGAACAAGGAAAGTGACGGGCATTTAAAAATTATATCTCTTATATGTATTTACTTTGAAACAGAAGGGTTTTCCATAGGCAGAGATGAACTAGAATAGAAAAAAGGATGATTATTTCTGTAGTAGTAGAAATAGCACTGGCTGAGAATATTTTTCTATTAAAAAACCTACAACTATTGTATACATTATTTCCGTATTAGTTTTAATATAATTTGCTGATGAACAAGGAACATATCCTTGCTTGGATAAGCTGAAGATGAAATATTAATTTTGTTTTCAGGTTATTAGTTATTTATAATTTATGTTGTGCGGAAAATGCAGCAATCACAGATGAGGACTGCCACTTGCCTAATGGCTATGGTTCAGGAAAGACCTATTAAATAAATAAATTACAACTTCCTGATCTGGAAGTTCACTGGAAGCAATTCTGTATGGTATTAAATTTCTAACATGTAGTCTTGTCATAAATAAAATATTTTCTTAAAAGTAAAATGTGTTTCAATTAGGCTGGCACCAAGGACCAACTTATTACACCATGTTCTGCAGAGCTAGACTTCCCCTTTACTTTAGAGGATAACTGTAGCAAGCTGCATGGGCTGATTTCCTCCCACCCTCTGCCACATTAAAAATTCATTGATAGAGATTTGCACATTCAGTGAATATTTTCTAAAAGTTTTCCTCCTGTAGTTTGTTATGTGTTTTTTCTGACAACAGCTTACCAAGAGTCTTGATAATTGTGGCTCTTGAGACTTTTGTTTGACTCTAAATCGTAAATTTCAATGTCTTGTGAAAAGAAAATCTACTTGTAACTCTCCGGATTCTGTGAATATAATGTATAAATTCTATCTTCACAGAGGCAATACAAGAAAGACTTGGAAACTGAAATTAAAGGGAAGGGCATGGAAGTTGGTCCAGATACACCTGAGATAAGACGAGCCAAGAAAGCTTCTGAAATTGCAAGCATGGTCAGTACTGTTCCTGGGGCAAGTTTGCCATTTGAGAGAATGCAACAAATTATTGCGATTGAGAATTCCAGGTGGGGACCAATCTAGGAAGTACTGAAAACACAGATTTCTCCAAATAGTTAATCCATTGAGCTGCAAAGAGTTGGACAGTTGCATAATAAGTTAAGACTTCCCAGAACTTAGACCTTCCTATCACCTTTTGCACGTTGTGCTTGTTCCTCATGAGCCATGCCTGGCCTGGCATGGGTTTGGTCACTGCGGAACCTGCTGCTTTTAGGTCGAAATAGCTACTTATTTACTTAGGGCCAAATGATAAACAGAGAGATGTTAAAGCATTATGACCTCAGTCTCACAAAGCACAGCAGAGGGAGAAATTCTCACGTGTCTGACTGTGGCTGCCAAAACTACAAAGCCAGGTAGATGTGAAAGGCTACATCAGATTTGAGGTGAGCAGTCTGTTAAAAGAGCTTTTAACCCATCAGCAGCTGCAGTGTAGGCATTGCATGGATAGGTCCTACAAAACTAGGAATGTTGAGTCATTGGTTATTTGGTGGTTTATGAATGCTGAGCAGTGAAATTGCACAGATTAAACTGGGAAAAATGTAAGAATATGACTGTCAGCTATGAGACAATATTGCCACTGCCGTTCTTTCAGAAAGAATACAAGAAAGACTTGGAGAATGAAATTAAAGGAAAGGGAATGGAAGTGAGTACGGATACCCTTGATATACAACGAGCCAAAAAAGCCTCTGAAATTGTCAGCCAGGTGAGCACAGAATTAACTGCTTTAAGATTACTTTGAAAGTAAAACACAATGAGATATTAAAAACATAAAATCCTCTTGACATTCTTAAGCTAAAAAAAGGAAGCGGTGCACAATAAAAATATTAAATTGAAGAAACTGAAGAATTCATTTTTATAGTCTGACCAGTACTATCAGAATAGCTTTGAAGACAGCATGTATGGAGAGCTGTAGTATTAGTTATGTCTTTTTTTGCCCTTTATTTTTTCTTCAAAAAGAATATAAAAAGGATCTGGGGACTGAAGTGATGGGAAAAAGGATGCAAGTTGGTTCATATACTCCAGAAGTACAGCAGGTCAAAAGGACTTCAGAAATAGCAAGCCAGGTAGACAGAGTCAAAGGCTGAATGTTTTAATTCTGTGTAGCAATGAGTGCTTGGCATACACTGATCAAAATACTTCTTCTCTACCTCTGTAGAGGCTTTCATACCAATACTACATTAATTTACATGTAGTAAAATGTCTTAACTACCTGATTCTTATTTCTATTTAGGCCTGTTACAGCATGTAAATTTAATTCAATTCTTTACATCTACCTGAAGTTCTTTTCACATTACCTAATTACCTAATGTTACATTGCATGGATCCTGACAGAGAGGAGAAAATACATATGAGGATACATTATGAATGAAGATATGTTATATATGAGGGTATATTATATATATGTATATTATATATATTTTAGTGTGGGGCCAGACAACGATAACAGTATTGTGGAGAAGAGAGGTTTAAGCAAATACTGGACAGGAATGAGGAGGCTCAGCTGCAATAAGTATCTTTTATGCAATTTGGATATCCTGAGCCCAAAAAGCATAGGCATTTAAAAATTATTTTTTCAGAAAATGTACAAAGATGAAGCAGAGAAGATGTTGTGTAACTATTCTACTGTCCCAGACACTCCTGAGATGGAGAGGATAAGAAGTACTCAGAAAAACATCAGTTCAGTGAGTAATAGTGCTTCTCTCTTTGCTTGTAACTTTTCAGATATTTTTTAGTTTAAATAGGCTCTCTTGTGCCACAGCGTAAAATAGGGAACTTATGAGTAGAAGTCTTTTGAACCATTTGCAAAATTTTCCTGGCAAAAGCTGTATCACTCATTTCTTTCAGAAAAAAATACCCAGCTTTTCTAGGTACAACACTGTTATTTTGAATTTCTAAACCACTTATACCACCTTGCCAAGCCACAGTTATTTTTAAATGAAGATTTTTTTCTTTTTCCATCAAGCCCCAGGAAGTACTTTATTTTAAAGGGGAAAAGAAATCTAAGGGTTCTTACTGTACATATAAGATTTTTCATCTGTTTCCTATCATACATACTGAGCATCAAGATTGGGGTATAAAATTAGAACAGATCAGATTTCATAAATATATATGTAAAATGATTTTATATTACACTGGGTATATTTCTAAATTTTATGCTAGATTTAAGTTTCAGTTTATCCCTAAATATAAATTATGAGCTTAGATTTCTAAAATTGCCCAGTTTAGGATGTATGTAGTTCCACTTCCTTTTTGGGCCCATTAATGCTGGTGTTTGTAATTCTGCCTTTTGCTTGTGATATAACAGAGAAGAGGATTAAATCTAGCCTCCAGAACAAAAGGCCAGTCAGTGACTGTTTTTTATGGCAGACTAAGTAATACTAATGAAGCCAATGATTTGAGAGAAAGGAATATAAGATACTTAAATATCTGACAGACATTTTCTTTAACTTAGAGATATCCTCACCTTCTCCAGAAGTATGAGCTCAGTTAGTTTCTCCCAGAGGTGTTTGCCTGCAGCTCCCCTGTACAGCTGAGGCTTCTGCAAGAGAGTGAAAGCCTGTGGGGAGAGCAGAGGAGAAACCTCTCTGAGCCTGCTCCTGTAACATCTCCAGCCATTACCTGCCCCTTTTCTTCCTTTGAATGAGGACAGCTGAAAGGTACATCTTTCTAGAAGGAGCTCTTGACAGGCCCACTGGCCCAGTTATGCTTCCTGTCACCTGTTGGCTCCTGGTTTTGAATGGTGCTCTGCAGCATCGTGTGACATGATTATCACTGTTTCTCATGTCACTGGTGTCCTGTCAGGCTAGGCTGAAACTCCCTGGAACAGAGGGATCCAAGCTAGCCCCTGTGATCTACTTTCCTCCCTGCTTCAGCCTTTTTTAGCTTTTGATGAAGTCCTCAAGTAGGTCAGTGGCTCTGGCAGTGTGGACTCACTAGCAGTTGGGTACTAGGCTTAATTAAGATAGGTATCACCACTCGATTAAGCCTTGACAGGGCTCTGATGCATCTGAACACTTTGCAGCCCTGTAGGCCAGTCTGAGCTTGCAGTGCCAAAGCTGACAATTATCCTCTTAGTGTTCTTGATAATAAGAAATAAAACATTTTGTCTTTGAGGTGATTTGTGTTGGCTTTCTTTTGTGATTGTCCTGTTTCTGTTTGTGAAGTGGGTCCTCGAAATGTAGGAAACCAGTTTACAGTTGTGATGGAACTACTTTTTTTCTTCTTTCTCTATGTTTTAATCTTTCATCATTTGGTGCAGTTTAGATGATAAAGGTAAATTATTACCGAGTGAAGGTACAGCTGGAAGCAGCCCAAACAGATAAAAGAAACAATGGCCCCTAATAGGCTTCTGATTTTTGGATTTTGTCTCAAGTATTTTTCTGCCTTAAGGGACAAAAAATAGCAACTAGCTCTTCAGATAAGATCGTTGCTGCTTTTAGCTCACTAGCTCATTTGGCAGATCATTTATAAAAGGATATTTACTTCACAGTCATCTCTTTCATAGAAAAATTCCTGTCTCCAACATATTTTTCCAATCCTTCCTTGGTAGAGGAGAAAAGTATATTGTAGTCCAGTCCGCAATATAAATCTTTCTACCTGAAGTGGTGCAGAAGAATTTTCAAGTTCTTACTCCTAAACTCGCTCTGTTCTCACGTGGTAAAACAAAATTCTAAATTGTTAAAGGTTTTCTGAGTATTTAAAAAATTAGTTACAGACATTCCTCTAGAATGTTTGGCAGAAGTATTCACCCCAGGCTATGGAGGACTTCAAGGAAGTAGGAGAAATTAATCAAGAATGATGTTTTTATTGTTCAAGGTTTGTTGATAGGAAAAGTTAAATAAATCTTGGTTTAAGAAAGGCAAAAATACGAAATGGTAAAGATTAATTTTATTAACTCCAAGATCAGACTTGTTTTTTGCACTAACTGACTGGAAATACTTACTGAAGTGGCAACAGCTGTGACACCAAATAGTGAAAATCAAGTAAAACTTCTTGAAGAGTTTTGCAGCATGAACTGGTGCTCCATGGTTATTTAAATTATAACCATGCTTGGAATTTGTGGAGCAGTTATTTACTGTCTCTTTCAGTAGCTTCAAATGACTGATTCTACTGATGTGCTTTATGTTTATCATTTACTGAAACAATTGAAATAGAGAGGATTATATGAACAGCATGTGTATCTTTTAAGAAGTGAGTTTTGTTTTGAGATACAGTTCTCATCTTTCTGTCTGGAACCTAGGAGTCAAAAATTGCATGACTTGGACTGTAGCTCTGGTTGTTATGGTTATTTTTCCATGACTGTTTCAATTTTCTAGTTTGTTAACTTAGAAATAATAGTAATGTCTGTTCATTTCCCACAGTATTTTAAGATCTGAAGACTACAGAAACCAGAGCAAATCCTGCATGTACATGCACCTTCAATTACATTGAAAGGAAGAAACTACTCAAGCATAAAGTTAACATTTGTAAAACTTTATAGATTATTATATAAATTTTAATATTTTTTTCCAAATTTAAATATACCATTACAAATACTTAAAAACACTGAGATTCAGTGTAAAGGATGAGAATGTATTATCTGGGTTACAGCTGAAAACAAACAGTGTTATCATAGTTATTGATAATTAGTCTTATTTATGAAAAATTAAAGTATTTGCTTTCTTAGCAAGATTTATAGTCAGACCAATTTGGAACTTGGAAAATTGCCTAGCCCTTTTATGAGAATTAGTATTTGCATTGCTAACAGTCTCATAATTATCTTTTCTTTTGGGAAAATGAAGGTGTTTTATAAGAAGGAAGTAGGAGCTGGCACAGCTGTAAAAGATACTCCAGAGATTGAAAGAGTAAAGAAAAATCAGCAGAATATTAGTTCGGTAAGTGCTATTAACATAAATTATTCTTATGTGAGTAAATGGTGGACCAATTTTTTTTTTTAATCTTGTTTACTAAAAATTCTTCATTTTCATGTCACTCACCTTGTTCAAATAGTTGTCCACTGGATTTTGGATATAGAGCTCTATTCTAGCATAGCTAGAACTCCCCTCTACTGTAGTACATCTGTGTCCGAAGGTAGAAATTCTAATTGAAACATTATGAAAAATAAGAAAATATTTTGACTAAGTATTTGTGGAAAGTGTTTTGTCTTTCAAGAGTGAGAAATACGAGATGCATTTCCCCATATGACAGACTGAACAGCAGTTGTATTTGCAGGTTAGAAAAATACCATGTGACAAAAAAGAAAATCTGTAACATTCTGTTAGAGCCTGCATGTATTGCACAGGACTTGATACAGTTTGCATAGCAACAAGAGAAAAATTATGTCCAGACTTGAACTATGTGAAAAGGTGGAGAGTTGGTGCCTCTTTACATGCTGGTCACAAGTTGATCTGTGGATCTGATGAGATCGGTTCTGAATTGGTGTTACTTATCTATGGATGCCCAATGTCTTTGGCGCTTACATAGGCAAATGAAAATAAAATACCAAAATGACTGTTTCCATCGAATAGAACATTATCTTCCATTAAATATATGGCAAAACTTGAAAGAAACCAGAAAAGTGCCCAACAGCAAAACCCCTGTAACTGCATTGTTCACCTCTTTGTTATATTTGGGGGCGACTCCTCTGGGGCAATTTTTATGTTTGTGACATGACTTTTCTAATGATTAGATGTTTTTTAAAAGTAAAGTTGGAAAATAATATATAGACATGACACTATGTTGTGTTTAAATATTACTTAAAATATGAATGAGGGATGCTGGACACCTATTCTTATAGAATTTCATTGTTTAATGAATAAACAGTTAATTTCTCACTGAAGTAAGGTCTGGTAGAGAATTTCAAAAAAATTTTGAAAAGCTCATATTCTCCTTGGAATTTTTTTCTACTCTGTCCATCACTTTTCATCTTGTCATTTTGAGTCACAGTGCAAGCTATCATGTGTCCTAAATTCTGAAATAGTTGGATAGTGAATAGTTGAAACCTGCTGGTTGAGAAGCTGTTGTTTTGCTTGATTTGAGGGTGAGGGATTTTTTTTTTTTTGTTTGTTTGGGTTTTGTTGTTGTTTTGCTTTTAAATTTCCAGTTATCACAGACTTTTATTTCAAGAGTAGTCACACTGACAGGAGAAGTCTTACTCTAATGTTTTTTCACAATACATTTCAAAGTGAAATGGAAAAATAATGTACAGTGTTCTTGCTGTTTTAGAGATCCTAAATAGTGGTGAAGAGGGAAAAATGAAAGGTTGATCAGTGTGCTAGTAAACACATTTGAACAAAAACATACCAAGGGAAGTACAAAATGCTTTAGTGGTGTGGTGGTACAATGTAGGTAGCATGGCCTTTACCTTGCTCGTCTTTGTGTAGAGTTAGTGTTTTACAAAAGGTATTTTATTACATATAGTGTACTTGAAATTCCTTAAGTCTTGTATAATATTTATTAGAGGTGTACCATGCCAAATTTAAATGCAATGTACAAGAATGTTTCGAATTACATGTCAGTGAGAGGGAAATTATATTGTGCAATAAGAGGGAAATTGTATTGTGTAGTTTACAGGAGTCCCAAAGGAAGGGTAAATTACACCAATTTTGAATCCATTAGATTTAAATATTTTACACGTATCTTTGAATTTAGCGAGAAGAACTTGGGACAGCCTTAAAACGGTTTTGTGGGCTAAATGAAACAGTGGAATGTGAAGCAAATTTGCAGTGAAAGGAACACCAGAGCACCAAAATAACACTTACAGTACAACCAACCATACAAAAAAGTCCATTGAGTAGTTTTCTGAAGGTGATCATACTCCTCCAGGTTGCGTATGTAGGAGGCAAACATCAGAATGATGTTTTCAAAGCCTAACATACAAGGTGGTGACAGCCAAGGAGGTTGAGCTCATCTCACCTGTTGTGATGTTTGGTTTGGAAGAAGCCAAGATCTCACAGAACTTTCAAAGCAAGCCACAGACTCATGGACTGTAGCTGAATCTGAACTGAGAAGCTACAAATAACTAAGGACTTTTTAAAAACTTGTTTATATTGAGGGGCAGGCAGGGTTGGACACAGCACTGGGAAGAAGAAGCACTTTGGGAGAAGATTCTATTTGTGTTTTTGTTAGTGTGAAATTGTGAGGAAACCCCTGTGGTATGTCAGTCAATACCACAAAGCTGGGGTCTTACTAAAATTCAAGTAACAGACATTTTGAAGCATTTTAAGGACAAGTCGCACTGCCAAGTCTTAAGCTTACCTAATAGTCTCTATTAAAAGACCCTTTTTTCCAATGCTTTAGTATTTTTGTCAGTCCTAAACTGTCTAGACTGAAATTTTCCATCCCTGGTCTGTACTTTGGGCTGGTTTGGTTTTATTTATTTATAAATTTCAGTCAAAGCAGTTTCCAAGTATGAGCTTAGAGAAAAACAAGTTGTTTTGTCTGTGCTATGAAATTGGACACTGGCCCAGAAGTACCATGTCTTAGAAAAGAGAGTTGAAAATTAAATGTTAGAAAAAACCCAGTAAATATCTGACAGCACCTGCAGAGGCATCAACAGTCCAGACAGCTACATTCTTACATGTGTGTCTGCATGTGTTTTTAGAGAACTTCAATGACACTTAGAAGTCATCCACCCTATTGGGAACACCTAAAAGGCTTGGTTTCTGAAATGGACTGGTAGACTCCATAGCAAGTTAATAGTAAGACCAAGTCATTGTCAAAGTGGTGTGGATCTCCAAGTAGTGTATGCAGCATCCCAATTATTGTGAAAATAACCACAATCCCATGTGATGTGTATTCCCACTCTAAGAGTTTTAGTACACTAGAGCTGTTAAATGCACTCTCTGCTGCATTGCATCAAACAATGCATTAGAGACCCTAGCAGACTGTTTTAGAAATTAAATATAACTGTTGCTTTTCAGGCCAGTGTTGTTTGTAGATGTAGTCTAGTTGTGCAGTATGTGTAAGGGAGAGAGTATAAAGTGATTGATGTGTTTTAGTGCCTGTCTCTCTCTTCTTTAAATTGCTAATATTTTTGTTATATCTATTGTGCAGATTAAATACAAAGAAGAAATTCGGCATGCAACGGCTATTTCTGATCCACCTGAACTAAGGAGAGTTAAGGAAAACCAGAAGAATATTAGCAATGTGTGCCCATTTTAATTGCTTGCACACTTCCCTCTGATGTATTAAATGTGTTTGTGTCTTGGTGAATATGTCTGTGGTGTTTGTGCTATTTTCTGTTTGTCCACAAAGTCCAATTTAATCGGCTAATGGTAAAATGATAATTCCTTAGCCTTGCGCTTTGATTAACAACGAGAGTGAAGTATTCCTGTTGAAATAACAATTGTCTGTGTTTGAAATAGAAGAACTGCCAGAGGGTGAGTACTAAGTGTTGTGTGGAAAGATGGGATTGATTATTAAGGAATGGTACTTTCCATCCAGATGCAATGTGCTCTTTAGTGATGTCTACATATTTCTATTACTTGGAAATCTCTGTTGTAATATCTTCTGACATGTTTGCTAGGTTCAATACAAAGAACAGCTCTGCAAAGCTACACCTGTGAGTGTCACCCCTGAGATGGAAAGAGTCAAGAGGAATCAAGAGAATGTCAGCATGGGAAGTTGCTATCCTTTAATGCTTTGTATAATTTTTGGGTGCAGAAGATAATACAAAGTTCTGCTTTCTGAAACTGTGCCTTTCCTTTAGTCAGGGGGAAACGAATGTGTTGTAATGTATTGGGATTCAAGTAACGTAATTGCTTGAAAACCCTCTCTTAGGTAGCAATTGTGAAAAGTCTTTGCTTGGTTTGGGAAATGACAGATGAAGCATCACATATTCTATTAAAGAAATGGCTGCAGTGCTTTGAGATGTTATTCTGTCTTCCTTGGATATTTGCAGAAAATCTTGACCAATTTTTTTTTAATTTTTTTTTTTGACAGTACCTGTTTCCAGTTTTATTTTTCTTTGCTTTGTAAAAAATTAGCTACAGTTGTGCTCAAACTTCAGCTCTCTTACCTGTCTCCTTCTGGTTCCTCAGTAACCTTCCATCAGAATTTAGTATTTAATGGCCGATATAACCATTAGAAAGTCATATGATTTGCAGGAGCACAGAGAAGAAGGCAAGGAATGGAGCATGCTACTGCCTTCCTGCACTGATGGAGCAGTACCCTGTTAATGAGTCCTTGAGAGACCAGGCACTGTCCTCACTGAGAGCTGCCATCAGCAGCCACAGTTATGGCTACACAAGTAGCAACAGTGTTCCCCTGGGGTGCTTTCTGCTGCATTCACCAAAATAGTTTTGAGTCACAATTTTCAAGAATTCTGTCCCCCTGACTCAACTTCTGGATTATTGTTGATATATCTAGCTTTCCTAAAATGTGTTCTGTTCAAAAACTGTTTCCCCAAGTGATTCAAGCCAGTCTGTATAGTTCTTCTACTCACATTGTTCTTTACTTTTCACCAGTTTTTGTGTTGTGAAAATTTCACTGGAAAGTTTTAATTCTTTTCAAGTCACTGGAATAGCTTTGAGTGAAGATTCTTTAACTTCAGCCATTTCTAGAAACATTAATCCTTGAATAGTCATTTTACCTTTGTAAATGTTAATTTGCAAGTTTAATTCATTTGAAAGCTTACCATAGTTTTTGTAAGACATTAGTTTTTCATTTGGAATACATTGATGTGGGCAGACCAAAATTGTGTTGTGCTGGAAGACAATTGCTTAAGCAATAGGTGCCTTACTGTCACAGTGCACTGCAGAATTATGAGCATAATGTATCTGCACAGTTAACCTTATCACTTAAACCCACGAGCTTGCTTTTGTATGGAAGCATTTATTTTGCATAAAAATATATGAATTGGTGTGAATTTGTTGCCAGAATCTGTTACTAAATATTTACCATATCTAAATTCCCAGCATGGGGAGCCAGGGATAACATTAGTTTGCTTGGTCTGTCAATGCTACATCCTGTCCCCTATCTGCTTTAGATCCTGATCCAGTCTGGAGTGTGCATTTGGTTGGTGCATTAAGTGTGTTTTGTTACAAAGGGATAAAGGGGATATTCCTACAGTATGTTAAAATAAATGCATGGTGAAATTAGGCTGGATTCAATTGGCAGTTGTCTGACATACTGCACCCTCTGTGTTTAATCACCTTTGAATATGTGGTATATAAAATTTAGAACACAGATGGAAACCTTATGGAATTTCTGTTTCTTGACAAATATGTATTTACAGTGAACCTTCCTGAAATTCAGTTTTTCCTGTGCTCTGCTTGCCTTTATTGCATTATATGTGGCGTAACCCCATTCCAAATGTGAGTTATTTCTCTGTAGAGCCAGGGACCAGTCTGGTAAATGCCAAGGTATTGTGTGCACATGTGGGTATATATCCATAGAAAGGCATTAAAAAACACCCTATATAGAAAAAAAATTCAAGGTTATCTTTCAAATATCAAGCTTTATAAACTTTAATAAACTTCAGATGCATTTTAGCTTTTCAGTTTTTTCCTGGATGACCTTTGAAGGCATGCATTTTTATATAAAACAATGAGATATTGCTATACCTGAAATAGTGTGAATATATATTTTATTCTGTTAAATAATAGGTTCACTACAGAGAGCAGCCTGGCAAAGCTACTGCTGTGAGTGTCACTCCTGAGATAGAGAGAGTCAGGAAGAATCAAGATAATATCAGCTCGGCAAGTTGTTTGAATCTTTTTGTCATTCAGATTTTCAGTCACTGTAGAAATAAACATGGATATGATTTTCCTTTGACATTTGATGTGTCAAAGAAATCCAACTGTATCATTCACTGAAGAGATACTGGTTTTATTCTTTGAGGACATGCACTGCACATATATGCAACAAACACATTCAGGGTTGTCTGATTATTCTTGCAAAAAAAAAAAGTGGTTGTGTTGGTGTCTGTATTTTTCAAGGAGAGAGCCAGTAGAGGTCAGTCATTCTTTCAAGAATTTTTGTCTCTAGTTATCAAATTTGAGTTCCTAGGTTGCATGAATATATTGCAGTAAAGAACAAAGGAAATGAGAATTTAACCTCAGTGTAAATGTGTTTTTTCTTGTGATTCAAATCATGGAAGTGTCCATTCCACTCTGTGACATGCCACCTACATTAGAGCTGAGTGGTTCTTAATAGGTCCCATTGCTAAATACTAAAGAGTAAGGTTATATACATTCCTTGGCTTTTATGATGATAAAATTTAATTGCTACTACAGTGGTGTAAAAAGGAGGAGACAACTGTATTGAGGAGCAAGGAAGAAGTGAAGGATAAGACCAGTTATGTTGCAGTCTGTCCTCAAAACTGAAACAACATCAGTGGCAAAGTCATTTTAGATGGTAAATAGATGAGGTTTCATGCAGAACCACTGTGTCAAGGTGGCAGAAAAGGATTACAAGAACACTTCAGAACTGCGTGTAGGAGTGAAAAGTAGGTTGGATTTGTCAGGGAATATGTCGAAGGACAAAGGAACAGAATCTGACATTGTAAGTGCACATACCTTAATCATGTTCTTAAAATGCTCATTAATATTTACCAAAGTCATTTACTTTTGAGATGCGTAGTTGTAAATAAGAGGAACACTTCACAAGAATTCTAGACTTTAAATAATTTTTTAATTTGTGAAAATGAAATGTGTTTTGCCAGGTGACTCCTTCACTTTGTATCTCAAGATTTACAGGGATAAATACTTCTCTGTCTTTATGGGCAAGATGAAAATTAACCTACATTGGCTGTCATTATTCTGTCCAGAAAATGCCTTATATTCAAAAGCATATGTAGCTGAATATATTTTCTAAGAGAATTGCTGTTTAATTAAGAAGGGTTTGAAGAATATGCAGTATCATATATTTGTGTTTCTCATGCATTACTTCAAACTTACCTATGAAACACAGACATCAAGATACATATTTTCATGGGTGTGCTTTCTTAGCCAATACATAATCTTAAGGAGGGTTAGACAGTTTCAATACATAGTTTCTGTCATCGCAAATGCATCTTGAAATAGATTTGCACAACTCATTTGAGAAGTAATACTTGGAGTGTGAATGCATAGGTAAATCTAAAATGTTAACTAACACAGTGCACAGGTTATGATGCGATGTAGGATCTAAGAGAGGCCATTAGTAGAAGAATTCAACAAGACAGAAGAAACTGTAAGAGTACTCACTCACAAACCAATAAGTAGGATCAACTACTTTCACTATTTTAGATTTTTGAGTTGTTTTTTTTTCTTATTATTTTTAACAGATAATTAACTGTACATCTTTACTAGTTTGTACAATGCCACAAAATAGGCTAATCAGGAGAAATGTGATGTAAGAGATTTTATACCTACAGATGTACAAAACCCAGAGCCCGTGTGTTTGGGAAACAGAACATTCAGATTCTTCCCAGACATGTTGCTTTGTGCTGCTAGTAAAGACTAGGGGAGTAAGAAGCCTTCCAAAGGATTAATCCTCTTGTAAGAATTGAATTCCCTGGGGCTCTCAGGTAATCCCAGCCTGGAAGTAGACTGAGAACAGACTCTGTGTCTGGGTAATAAGAAGGTAGCTTGTCATCAGCCATACAAATATGTTTTAAGGATGTTGTAAGTCACAGTGGTATTTTCTTATTATTGATCTTATTTTCCAGTTGATAAATGAATAATTTCACTTCTGTAGTTCAAACAGTCACAATTCTCAGCTTTTAAATAAATTCTTTCTTTTGAGTAAGTGATTGATGGAATAAATGTGCCTTTTGGCCTTACCAATACAGTAGCTCTTGTGTATTCTCAGTGTGAAATAATTTACTAGCACATGAGTGTAAAGAAAGAAGAGAACTGTTGGGCATTGTGGTCTGGAAAGGTACTGTTGGTTGCATGGTGTGATTCTCACCATCCTTTTCTAATGAAAACAAACAATTCATCTGTGCTGTTGTTGCTGTTTTGCAGGTCAAGTACAGCAGTGATCAGAGGCAGATGAAAGGTAGACGTAGTGTGCTTCTAGACACACCTGAGCTAAGGCATGTCAAAGAAACACAAAACAACATCTCAATGGTAGGGTACTTTCTTCCTCTAACTAGAGCATTCTAAGGAATGGCACTTGACTTCCACTGGATTTTGCCTTCCATTAATATAGGTAACTAATGAAACTCTCCTCAGGTATGGAAGGAGAAGGAGTGTTTGCTAACTGCATAGGAGTGTAATGAACATTTTCAAAATACTAATAAACAGTTTTCTAACAGTTGAATGTCTGTTCTTTTGGTTTTGTTTTTTTCTTTAAAAATGTACACACATCATTTGAGCATCACAATTTCACTGGATTAGGTGACACACTTCACCTTGTGCCTGTGCATGTTCCTGGTTTCTGTGTGACTTTGGTTCTTGGAATGAGTTGTTTTGTGTGCATTGGCTTGTGTGAGAATGTTTGTCAATTTAATTAATTTATGATTAAGTTATTGATAAAGTAAATATGCATAATCAGCAGTACTACCTTTATAACTCTTACTAATACTGGGGTTTTGTTCCAACACTTGGTGCTGTAACACCTTCTACTCTAATGTCCTTTTTTCTAATATTTTTTTTAAAGCAGGCAGTTTAGAATAACTTGTTTTTTCTAAAAAGCTATTTTTAAAGCCAGCTGGCATACGATCAAAGAGCAAGATATACCTTTTGTATGATACTGTGCATGTAGTCAAAATTGTCAGTGAATGAAAATGTTTGAGTTTTTAAGAACTACTACTGCTGGATCATTTTTATTGACAGGTGTAGTTCTCTGCATCAGTAGACAGCTATCCTGTCTTAGAGAAGAAGGGAATGGACCAGATGATCTCCTGAGGGCAGAGATGTTTTTTGTCCTGTGTGATAGTAAGATGATGCTTTGCTGCTTAAGCTAGCACCTAATTCAGTGTCAATGGAAAAGAAATGCAAAATTGATAATAAAATACCAGGAAAACAAGGTTATAGAAAAAACTTGACTGACCATCCAGCCTATCTCCTATATGTAACAATTTTATTATGGTGCAAAGTCAAAGAGGATAAGTGCCTCATAAACCAAACATATCTGCATTCCTGCATAGAATAACCATTTGCTGTCAATTGCAACCTGGGGAAAAATGTAATTCTTCTTGTTTTCCTAGGTAAAATATCATGAAGATTTTGAGAAGACAAAGGGCAGAGGCTTCACCCCAGTGGTAGATGATCCTATAACGGAGCGTGTACGGAAAAACACCCAAATTGTGAGTGATGCAGCATATAAAGGTGTGCATCCACACATCGTTGAAATGGATAGAAGACCTGGAATAATTGTTGGTAAGCTGTTAAATACTGTTGTTATTGAAAGCACTGGGGGGAAGATAAAAGCCCCCATTTGTGCTGTCTAGATTTCCTTTTCTCTGTTTTCTCAGCATGAAACTTACGGTTGAACTACTGGTTCCATGTCAGGTTCTAGTGAAGTAATAATGGGAATGAATGGGAAATATATTATCATTAGCTCTGTAATGTTAAAAAAAATTATGGATAGTTGTTGCTATTACTTTAAATTTGAATTTTGACTCTCTAAGGAAGGTCAAAATATCTACAGTAATCTTAATTTTGCACAGAAGAAAGATGATTAAAACTGTGATTCTGCAAGATTTCAATGTTTAAATGTTGCAGGCCAGTGTGAGATTTCCCCTTCTGACAGTCAGTAACTTCTCCAGATACGCACATAACCTACTTACCTCTTTTTTCAGAATTTCACACAGCTTTAAAAGTATCTCAAGCTGTAATTCATCACTAACTCATTAGATCTCTGGTAAGCCAAACACCAGTGTTCAGAAGTGATGTTCTGAAAGATGGTCCAAGATAAGGGTGGGTCTTCAGAGAGTAGAATACAGATTAGATTTATATATAAAGATAAGATATTGCATTAAGATATTATT
Organism: Drymodes brunneopygia; assembly: GCA_013400955.1. Lineage (NCBI taxonomy): Eukaryota > Metazoa > Chordata > Aves > Passeriformes > Petroicidae > Drymodes > Drymodes brunneopygia. The sequence continues at coordinate 1,271,385 of VZTZ01043086.1, forward strand.
TGGCACAGTCATTATGATTTATGATTTATCTATTTAAAAATCGAAGTGGATATTTGAAATTGCTCAAAAGTCAGCAAGTCTGCTACAGTAAAGGAAATGGTAACCTATTTTTTTTCTCATTTCCTTTTCTCTGGGTGTTTCCCTTGTCTGTTTTTCTGTGCTTTACAACCTTATAGACCCCAGAGGATCTGCATACAAGATACGTACTGAGATAGCACTCTAAAAATCTTCATACATAGTGATAACAGTGAGGCTGACTTTAAGTTTGCCTCTTAAAAACCAGAAGAACTGCCGGTGAAATGGGCTGATTGGTGGGTCACATAGGCCATTCTCCTGCCTAAAGCAAGGTTAACTACGTTATTCCTGGCAAATGCTTTTCAGTCTGTTCCTTAAAGTCTCCAAATAAGTCTCCCCCACATATGGAAGTATATTTCTTTCCTTTTTTGTTGCCATATTTTATGTGTCTGTAGCTATAGTGGCCGTATATGAGCAGGGATTTCTCAAAAGTTTGTCTTTCAGAGAGCTCTGCCTGAGGCAGGTGCTGATGATCTTCCATCACTACTCACTTTCAGAGTTGTGGGGCAGCCAAAGAAAAAGAGAAAGGCTCCTGTAAAATTGCACTGTGATGTTGTTTGCAATTTGCTGTTTAGAGTTTGCTACAAGCCTCCTGCTCTCTGCTGCATTGCATGTGTGCTGCAGCCCTGTGTAAGAACCACGTGTCCAATCTAAAGTTCAGCAGCTGAAGGCTTGCTAACACAAGCAGATTGGAATTGAGGACAACCCTGAGAGAGATTCTTGAGCTGTAAGAACTGAAGTATTAGTACTATTTATCACCTAAAAATACTCCCAGGATCAAAACACACAGAGATTCTTGATTTGCCATGCCTGCCAAACAGCAAAAATTGTACAACTATTTAAAGGAAAAAAGGCCATGACAAGCCTGAAATATTTCAGCGAATGCTTTTTTGGTGTAAAATTGCAATTATAATATCTACTTGTTTAAAAAGAAGCAATGAGCTCCCTGCTCATTAAATTTGCTTGGCAGCTCAAAAAAATTTGCAAGCTGAAAAACATACTTATGACTCTCGTGAGTATTTTTCGTAGCTGAAAATTGTTCAGCCAGTTAGGAAAAGTGTGTCAGAATCCCTCTGATTGATTTTTAATGTATTATTGGTGAAGCTGTAACTACTTTTTCAAATGCCTGGTTGCTAAAATTAATGACTCTGCTCTGGCAAATAGGCACTAGTTTTAACCCTACTAAGCCATTCTAAACCCATAAAGATAAATTGATCTGAGCAAGCTTTGGATCTGTTACTAAAGAGGAACCACAAATCTCACATGAATATAAGGATATTTTAACTTGGCAAAAGTTACCATGGAATTAAAATTGATTTGTGTTTTAAGTTGTCAAGATACTCTGATTCTATGTGTGTTATTTCAGATTACAGGGATGGATAAAATCAATACAAATCAATGGCTCTTGCACTGGTGCTGCCATGAAGCCATGCTTATATTTTCACTTGCTAAGGCATGATCAAACAGGACAAGTTGGGTGCTCACCCTACCCCTTCTCATGCTTGTCAGTAGGTGCATAATTTATTACCATTAGGACTAACACATAGTTTATAAAAAGTTTTTGTGTTGGCTTTAATTTATCTTGGCAGGAAGGAGTTAGCACTCTGCCTCACCTTATGGGAGTTGTGGTAGATAATGTATAGTGTGCATATATTGAATGTATTCTAAAGCCACGGGATTTATTTTGTTAGCTCTGTCTGTTCTTTCCATTCCATCTAGGCTATTAATCATTTGAAACATGACACATTTGGGATTCTCACAGTCCTACTTTGCCTACCAGCCCATTACTTAATTTGGTACCTCTCAAACCACCAAAAGAACAAAGCTGGGAAGACAGTGTTTTTCCTGCTTCCAGTACATGGAGTAAATCTTGCAGCCAGGTCTGCCCAAAAAGAAACTCCCTAGTAAAAATGTGTGATCTGGTAGATTTGTGCTTTGACTGATTATACTTTACATCAAGGTATTACTTGAAACGGGTTTGAAGAGATTGAAAGATTTAGTCATTTTAGACATATCAGATGTCACAGAATCATTTAGACTGGAAAAGAACTTTAGGACCATCATATACAACCATTAACCCAGGGCTGTCAAGCCCACCACAAAACCATGTCCCCAGGCATCATGTCAACACATTTTTAAAATAACTCCAGGGCTGATAACTCAACCACTTCCCCGGGCAGCTTGTTCCAGTGCGTGACAACCTTTCAGTGAAGAATCTTTTCCTAATATCCAATATATAAACCTCCCCTGGCACAACCTGAAGCCATTTTCTCACATGCTGTCAATTGTTACCTGTGAGAAGAAACCTATTCCCACATCACTACAGCCTCTTTTCAGGTATTTGTGGAGAGTGATAAGGTCCCCCCTGAGCCTCTTTTTCTCCAGGATAAACACCCCCAGCTCCCTCAGCTGCTTCTCATCAGACTTGTGCTCCAGCCCTTCCACCAGCTCCACTGCCCTTCTCTGGACACACTCCAGCACCTCAATGTCCTTCTTGAATTGAAGGGCCCAGAACTGAACCCAGGATTCGAGGTGTGGCTTCACCAGTGCTGAGTACAAGGGGACAATCACTGCCCTGATCCTGCTGGCCACACTATTGCTCATTCAGGCCAGGATGCCATTGGCCTTCTTGGCCACATGGGCACTCCCTGGCATGGGGAATTACTTGTTAAGTTCAAGAGTGGGCTTCATTTTACCCTAGGGTAGATGTGCCCAATGCAGATTTCTACAGCTGAATTTGTCACCTTAGTCCTTTTCGTATTAATTAAGAAAGATAGATACTTCTGAGTTTACGTGAATTAAGCAATTAGGAGAAATTTGTTTTGGATAAGATGAACTATGCCCCTGATTCTTCTTCTTCTTCTTAGACTGACATGATCTTTGCTGTATGCAAAGGAGACTCTGTTGTGTCTGTGTCAGCTGTGGGGCTGTCTACTGTCAGCTATAGGGATATACACTGCAGCACCTCCACACAGAAAGGATTCTGTTGGTGAACTGGGGAAGTAACCTTGTAGCTCTGATGATTTTAGTTCTGCTACTGCAAGAGTGCTCTAATATGTCATATTTAACTGGTTTCCATTTATTTAGACTTAAGTACATACTATGGTCATGTTTAGAAAATGCAAAAACTTGGGAGCAAAAGTCTCCTTAAAATAATGTCAGTGCTTAAAACAAATACACTAAGTTCTTTTAAGCAGGAAATTAAGCTTTCTGATCTCTTCAGGTGAATATCTAGATATTCTGGTTAATTTCTAGATGAAGGAAATTGATTGCTGATTGTTAAAGCTCATTACTTTCATGGTTTTACTTCCTTTGTTGTTTGTCTGTCTTACTATTTCTGTGCTTTGGAAAAAGATCTTAAAGTTTGGCGCACAGATCCTGGCTCCATCTTCGACATTGATCCTCTGGAGGACAATATTCAGTCTAGGAGTCTGCATATGCTTTCTGGTATTGCTTATATCCTGACTTCTCCCCACTTCAGCTTTTCATGTTTACGAAACTAAGTTGATACTGTAAATTTTCAGGTCAATGTGCCAGCCATATGTTTTATAAGCATACTTTCATATATATTTACAACCATAGTAGTTTAAAAGCAGTGTTTTATAGGAACCTCAGCCATAATCACATGTGGAGATAAGAAATAGTGAAATAAATCTTATCTTAAACAAGTTATTCATGCCACTTACAAGTAGCCATTTAAAAAGCATTGACCTACTTTGTCCTTGCTATAAGTAGAATTTTCAAATAGTTGGACCTTATAAAATTTCAGAGTCATAGAAAGTGACCTATTTAAGAAATTGATTTCTTTTCCATGCACATTTTGCCTATATGGCCCAGGACATTATGCTTTGTTCTATTATTTGCAAGTCCAAGGTGTTCATAATTTAAGGATAGATGGAAAAGGAGAGAAAGTAATGTAGTAACAGGGAGCGGGTTTTGGCTTTACAAGTTTATTGATTCTTTTCCTGCATAGGAGTGTTTATTTTGTATGTTTAATTTTTCACATGTATTTCCTTTGCTGCTTTGGAACTTTAAATATTCTTTTGAAAAACAAACAGCTGTATTTCTACATGCACTTGTATGCATGCTGGAATAAATAAATAATGTGATTTTTCCACTGGAAATTTTATATTCTTCAACTTTTTCTCTTCTCTTTCTGGTTTCTCAATACTACCTTCCAGTTTGGCTGTTCTTTTAAAGCAAAGAACAAACTTAATTATATTAGATTTTGAAGCAAGCTTTGGAGCTAATGGTGCTCAAAATAGATACAAAATTGTGAAGAATTTACTTTTCTCCAATTTTAATGCCATCAGTGTATGAATAGCAGTGTTAGCAGTGGTGGGATTTCTATTGTTGCTTGTCTTTACACTTGTGTCATCTATTTACTGTGATATTCTTTATTTCTTTCTACCTTTGTAGAAAGAGCAAGCCGTTACAGTAAGCAGTATTTACATTCTGCCAGTCTGGGAGATTATAAATCAGATGGCTCTGACACGAACCCTACCTTTTCTTACTCCAGTGAGATAACAAGGCCATCTGATGAAGGAGGTACCCTTTATTCCCACCTTTTTGACTAACAACAGTGTTGCAGTGTGTTGAGACCTCACAGGCCTGTATTAACTCCATCTCTGTGTATAGTCACAAGTGGAAACCGTGGAAGCTGTTGCCTGATTGATTAAGAAAGCAAAGCAAGGTCTCAAGACTGCCCAGTTTCTGCATGCCATATCATTCTACTGTGAATTCTCTTTCACAATTTTGGTAATGCTGTTGGCTCCAAAGCCCTGTTAACTCCTAATGATGATGCTTTCAAGAAGGTGTGTTGTGTTCTTGCAAAACGTGCATGATGCTGGTTTTATTTTTTCTCTTGAATGACACAATGTAACTGATTGAAATACACCTTTAACCTGAAAAAACTGTATTTAACTTGGGCTTTTCAGTGGGTAAATCAAGTATATCATAGTATTTTAGTGACTAAAGTACTTTTTCCCATACTCAACTACGCAGGTTTTTGTGGCTCTCTGTTTTTAACTTAAAAAAAACCAACAAATTTTATCCTGTTCTCTCTTTCTCACATAAGTAAATTTTCTCATCCTCTCAGTGGTTTGATAACCAGGGTGAACATTCAGCTGGGAAGTTCAGGTAGTCTGTTATGGTTTAACATGGATTAATATTAGAATACTTTGAAAAACCTTCATTCTCAAGTACAAACCCACGTGTACTTATTTGATGCTGTTGAAGAAAATTTAGGAAAATGATGTATAAGGATGTAGTCATCCATGTGGATTTACATTATGCATTAGACTTGACTGATGAATAGAAAATATTCTGATTCATTGCATTCTAAATAGATATTTTTTAAAAATAGTGATTTCTACTTCCCAGTTGTGAAAAAGGCACATTGGAAAGGTTATCCCAAGGTTTAATTTTTTTTTAAAGAAACCATTTAGTTGCCTGACATCATTAAATTAGCCATGCTTTTAGAAGATTTTAAGGCATTTTAATTGTAGACTGCACTTGTTTATGTTGTCTCACAGGAGTAATGTGTTACTGTAGTGATTGGTGCTTATAGAGTCTACATTTTTTGGGTGCTGTGTAAATACATATAAGTAGCTCTGATTAAGAATGGGTGAGGGGGAAGGGGTCCAGACTGAAGTGCTAACCCTGAACAAAGAAAGAAATACACATCTTTGATGAAATGTACTGCCTTTTATCATGGCTGACTATCTTTATTTGGTATTTTAACTCTATTCCCAACTCTTTTGATAGATGATAGCAATAATGCACATTATGTTGGTTTTTACTTCTCTCTCTTCCTGTGATGATGCAAAGTGGGCTTCGCAGTCCAGTGCACATTGTTGGTCTATAGCTGTTCTGATCTTTTCTTTGGCAGTATTCCAAGCCATCTCAACATTGCTTTGTCAGCTTGATTTGATTTTTAACAGATATTTTTTATTACTTGCCATATTGAGAATGGGAAATGGGCTTTATTTTCCTGGTTGCTCTGGCACAAGTAAGCTTGCTTTTTGTGGCTTTATGTAAATCTATTGTTGTGGTCATGTCTTAAATAGATCCTTGGTAAGATCAACATATTTTAGCAAGAGTTTATTTCCATTTTAACCCAGCTGGCTAGCCAGGATTTGAGCACCTGTAGACAGTTCCCATTGCAGGGAAGAAATAAGTGCCAGAGTTAGATAACTGAACAGAATCCTAATGATTTACAAGAAAATGCCATTTCTGTGAACACACTTGGAGCCAACAGAAGATAGAATCTTTGGCCAAAAATACCAATGTTTTTCATCCCATCCAAAAGGTCATTTTGTACATAGCCACAAGGCAAGTTTGCCCATGACCTTTATACAATGTCTTTTATACCATAAGTGAGAATCAAATCCATTTTGGTGAGATTCCATGGCTGTTTCTCATGGAGTTTGCACTTCTAGATCAGCAGGGTTTCTCATTGGCAATTGTTCTATCTGATGGAGTGCCAACATAAAAGACAGTTTGAGGCCTGTGACCAAATTACAGTCTCTGAGTTTCGTTGGCCTTGTCTCATCATCTTTCACATATTTCTACCTTGTTCAATTGCTACTTTATTCTAGATACATTTACTGATATTTGACACACTGTTCAAAGCTTCTGCTGCCACTGCTGATGGAATTGTTCCTTAACTACCTCTTCCCAGCCCTTAGCTGGGTACCTTACTTAGTACCAGATGTTAAAGGCTTATTCAGATCTAAATAACTCTCTTTTGTCTTGGGAAATTTCAGTAATGACGTTACAGGGAAGCTACTAACATTGTTCATTAGAATTACTTCTTCCTGTTTTGTTCCCTGTTACTTTAGATGATGATGTTGAGTTCAACCACGTGTCCTTCCCAGGGAGCTTTCTCTACAAAATCAGTATATTTTTGCATAATGTAAGTCCAGAATATTTCCTGTTCTCCCTTTTAGGGTATTGCAGGTAAAATTGAATAGAATACAATTGTTAACACTTTCCAGCAAGCTGGTGCAGGTCATGGGCTTTAATTTTAATAATCTTTTTGAAATTACATTTCAATTTCGTGCATCTTTTTTGACAGTTTCTTTCTGTGATTGTTTTCAAGGCTGACTTTATTACTTCACAATATCTTTGAGGTCTTTTGCCACACTGAACAGAAGATGTTGCACTAGAGCTTCTCAGTCTGCCTAAATACTTTGTGATTAGTTACTGCCTAACAAAGATTATCTTTGTACCTGCAAGCCCTTCTGTAGGATTTCACAGAAACACTGGGTGCCCCATTTTTGCAGAATTCTCACCAGTAGTGAGTAATTATTTTCAACTTGGCTAAAAGGGAATAGAAGTTAATGATTTCTCTTTTAGTCGTGCTTTTAACAGTGATGTTGCAACTTCTCAGGCATAGAACCCTTTACTTAGGGAAGGTTTCTTGTATTATTTTTTCTTCAGAAAGAGAGGTTGAGATATATGGATGTCAGATTTATTTTTGTTTATAAAGACAGACCAGGAAGTTTTTTCTCCACAGAACACCAGGAAAAAAGGAGCAAAGTTCTGAAATTCAGGTCTCTCTTGACAGCATTCTGTCTGAAAAAGATCTCAACTGTTGTGTTTCGGGTTTTATTTAGATTCTTTATAAAGTCTTTTCTGTCTGTCCTGATTTTCCATGCAGCCTTGTACAGTGGTTTTCTCCCAGTTCTTTTCAGACTTACTCTCATGCTCTCCTTCCTTCCCTATGAGTAAAGTTTGATCCTGTTAGTTCGCATTCAGGCTCCAGGAGAGAATGATTTGATTCATATGGCTCAATACCTCTGCCATCTTGCACTATTTTGGACATTGACTAGTTGAAACCTTCAAGGCTGATTTTCTCCTCTTTTGCATTTGACTTCTCCCCCCCCTTTTTTTTTTCTTAGTGTCCAGTTTGTGTGCACACCTCTGTGTCTAGGTGTGTGTCAGCACACAGGCACGATGCATAAATTTTTTCTTTACCATAGGTTCAGAATTTTTCAGTGTAAGAAAGTGACCATCTATCTTTATTTTAAATTGTGTGTACTCCGTAGATGGAGAAAAAATAAGAGATGAGTATCAGTTGATTTTCAGTCATGGATATATTGTTACTCTGATGGGGAAAAAACATGATTTCTTGGTTATTTTCTATGTCATCATCATGTTGTCTTAAAAGATACATAGAAATCAGTCTGTAGGACACAGAAATCAGTTTTGCTGTACTCCCAAAACCACGTTATGTAGGAAATCTTAGTGGATACTAGGACAGAATTTTCAAGGGCCTTTTGTTGCATTTTAAACATGAGTGCTGAAATTTCATATTTTCGCCTGGAGCCAACATGTTACTGGTTGTCTGCATGTGTGCTATTTAGACTTGTCTCCTTCAGACCAAGTTCTTCAGACTCAGTTCACCTGCTGCCACCAGAAAGGTAGTGAGAGTTAGCATAAAGGAGCCTTAATATGAGTTTTAAGGTCTTCCTTTCTTCATTTTAATGAAAACACTCTGCCAGCAACACTCAGGTCTCTATCTTTGCTTGGTTAGAGATCTTCTTTTACTCACACTGGCAATCAAGTACACAGATTTCAAGAAACCATGAAATTCCACTTATTTTGTTATCAGCCTTAAAAGTAACCTGTAGATTGCTATGAGAAAACTGAAAATTTTTCTTAGATAATTTTTTGTTATTACACAACAAAAAAGAAATCCAGAAAAGATTGGTGCAAACAACCTCTGAGGAATAAATACAGCAAATGGGCATTGCTGGCAGTTTGACTCCAAAGTCTGTGAAAACTGAAGAAAACACAATGCTGACTGAAGAAAATACCATGCTGCAGTCTCTTTCTAAAAGTTTTGAAGTCTTTATCTAGCTTGGAGTGGAAGTTTAAGCAATGAGAAACAGTAAGTCCTTTCATCTCTCTCCCCAGTGGCATGTCCTCATTGTGTGATATGAACCATCTGAAGAAGAAAGGCTCCAGAACAGCTGAGTCTGGTGCCCTCCTTCCTCCAAACTCCAGGAGTTCTCTTCCTCCTTTCCTCACTGAGGCAGGAGCACATTGTAGGCCATTAGAAGAACTGCTGTTTGAACTGCAGTGTGAACACAGCCCTGCAAAGGGCAAACAAAGACCTTCTGTATTATTGTGGGTCACTGGCAGCAGCCTTGTCCTGTACCAGCTCAAGGAGAGACCTTTTATTCCTCAGCCTAACACTGACGTTTTAAACATTAATTTCAGGGATGCCTCCTTCTCTCCCCCTAGCACACACCAATATCTGTAACTCTGTACGTAAAATGATTATTTGTAGGATTTGCCTATGGCTTTGACACCCACACGTATATACCACAGGAAATCCTAGAACAAGGAACTTTGCTGCTGCTTCTGCTCCTGGTTAGTCATGTCAGAAGACTACAAACTAGTCAGGTAAAATGGTGAAAATACCTCTTTATTTCACATGCTGGAATTGCAGATGTTTCCTGGTATGTAGGCTAAGGAGTGTCCTTGCGTTTGAATAGTGGTCATAACTCTTCTCCTGTGCCAACAGCTGGAAGAAGAGGAAAGCAAACCAGATTTTGTTCCCTTCCTTGCTCTGTCCTTGCCATAAATTTTAATAAAAAACCCTCTGTTTTTGAGGTTGGGAAAAATCAGCATTAGTAGAAGACAAGTTGAAGAAAAAAAGAGGGAATATCCGACTGCTATTTATATTGTAATAGAGAGATTGGTCTTCCATGTCCAGGTGCAAATGTTGAGAATACAGGGCAGGAATCCTTCACTCTTCTTGGTATTCATATTCAGTTGCTAAGCTCTGCCATTCTGAGAAGGTCAGGCAGAATGATACAGCAGTTATATTTTCTTTGTCAGTCAGGGGAGAATTATTCTTTTTTGCTAGGTAGCTGAACTCTGTTTCTGTAATGTTCTCAGAGACCGGTAATCAAATGTGGCATTCAGAGGGAGAGGAACTGTACAGCTCACAGGAAGAACTACAGGCTTTTGTGGGTTTCTTGTCCCCTTTCAAGTGTGTCAGCAGGCTGGCCTGCCACAGAAAGCTGAACACATCAAAACAGTGCTCTCTGTCTACTCTTGGTACCTCTTGGTGAGGGTCACATTGACACTTCTCTTAGCCACCAGACTCTTACGTCTGTTTCTGACTTTTCTGTATTTCAGACTAGATGGTACTTTGGTTTTCCTTCTTTAACATGGCACCCCTCAGCAGGTTTGCCAACCTGAAAGCTAAAGTGTGGGAAAAAAATAATCTTCTTCCAGACAAAAAAATAGTCTTCTTCAACAGCATTTTGGTAAAACTGTTTTTCCATCTTGGTAATCAGGTGCTTTTCTGTTCTTAGGTGTGTAATGTACTGTAAATGCTTGCAGTCAAATAATAAGAAACTTACCCACAAACTTCTGTGATATTTTTGAACTTAACTAAATAGTTCTCTTGTATGTTATACAGACACAAGTGCATGTGTATGTTTGCAATCTCTCTGGTGCCACTAATTGTTTAGCATGTAGAGTTTTCTTTGTTAGATAGCTTGCGTTCCAGAACCAGCGAACCCTGGTCTTCCATTTTCAAATATATTTTTAGGGAAATTTTATAGTTTCCTTTGAAAAGGTTTGCTGTAACCACGTTGTACTCCAAAAGGACATGGTTTTTCAGGCAGCAAGACAGAGCTCTCTCCCTTCTGAAAATGGCATCTTTCATTTGAAGGAGGTGTGTTTTGCTGTTTCAGCTTATGCCTTCTGTTTTACAGTGACCCCTGATGTTCAAAGGGCATTTTTTTTCCTGATTTAAAATAATGTCATTACAGTTAGAGGAGGTCTTGAAATCAGTGGGAGGCTTCCTCATGTTAAAAACCTTCTTGGCTCTAGATTTGAGGTAAGAAGGAAAAGGAAAGACAAAGTGTGAGAGTTTAGATTTCAGTTAGAAACAGGTTGAGTATGTTCCCTACACATGTGCTAATTTCTATGTGTTTACATGACAAGAGGATTTCTGACTGCTTAATACATAATTTTGTCTCTGAATAATCTATTTCAGCCTTTTAAGCCATGTAAGTAAAGGAATCCAGAAAGGCAATGGGACTACATTTATGCACTATCTTGTGCATTATCAGTTTTCTGTCCTAGTGTGCACTATGGGACTTTTAGTATCTTCTGCTGAGTGCTTTGTTAATGCAGAACATGAGAGAAACTAGTCCAGAAAATTATCTTTCATTCTTTTCCACCACAAAGAGGTATTAACTATCCGTAAAACATGATTTTTTAACTTAAAAGTTGAAAATTCATATATTACTTCTAGTGATTGCTTAGTGAAATTTTGATTAAGGTCTGGTTTATGGTGCTGGGAATAAAACTAAATATAATATATATATTATAATATATAANGTTGGCTCATCTGAAAGCACATTTTCATTCAGTTTGTGTTCACTGAACATGAGTTAATGTTCCAGGGAGAGCTTTACATTTCATACTTCCAAAATATTTTTGCTTTGATTCCTTATGCCTATCCCATACTTCTCTCCTGCACTCTTGGCATCTGGCAGCATCAAAAGACAATCCCCACATATCCAGGTGGAGGAGAATCCAGAAGAGACCCCATTTTTAATTTCTGTAGTAGAAGGGGATCTGTGTGTCTGCCAGCTGTCTGAGTTTGGTGTTTCCTTTTCCATTAAACAGTTAATGAGCAGAAAGTAGAAAGGAAGTTTCCAAATGACTCAGCAGTTGGAAGTGTTAATGGCTCCCTTGGCAAGGAGCTATTTCAGTTGTTAGGTGTGGTCCCCTAGAGCAGCTTTTGATACACTTTAGAGGATTTTATATCCAGTAGACAATAAATATAATTGGTAAAATTATGTGCATTGACATACATGATCATGGTTAATGCTATCCTTCCATCATTGTTCAGATTGGTTATACCCGCTATGCAAATAAATCGATGCACAGAAATCAAAGCACAGCTTCTGGGAGAAGAACTTGCAGCCTTCTCTCCCTAATGCACAAAGGCAACAGTAGATACTCAGTAAATGTAAGAGAATTCAAATTATAATTGAAGGCATGAGGGTAATGTAACACGTTAAACCTTCATTTTACTAAATCTTTGCTTTTGTGAGGAAGCCTAGACCAAAACTGTGCCTATTCACAATTTAAGTAGGAATTGCAGCTTCCTGTGGCACGCCATGGCCCCACTAGGACTGAGGATGCCTTGGGCTAGTTCTAAGACATTTTGTGTCTTCATAAATAAAAGAATGTGGTTTGGTGTGTGAAGAGAGAAGAGGCTCAGCTGAGACAGGCTGCCGCTTAGGTTGAATGCCGGGCAAAGAAATCAGCTGGCAGTAAGGTTTGTTTGTAACACCAAATCCTGGCTGCAATTCATACTCTGAGCAGGATGCCCTGTGATTCAGTCATGTCTCAGGCACAGAACCAGCAGGGGAAGTGGGGGATGTGTTTGGGTATTGTGGCATAGCAGCTGTTAATAGACACACAGGCTGAACTCTTTGGGCTGTACAGCTACCACTGAAGAAAATGCCAAACTAATATTGTCATAGGGGTGTCTGAATAAAATGATCTTTTATATTTGAACTGCTAGAACAATTTCTATGACACAATATAATCTATATAGCCCCTTTTTTCCTCATGTTGCAATAGAGTATTTAATGTATTAAATTGTTTTTGTGAGGAAAATGAGTGAATTAAATGTCTAGAAAAGATTTTGCAGTTAAATATTCAAACCAGAATTTTTTGTCATTACATTTAACTGGTTTAGAATGTTCTGTGTTCATCATAATAACACTAAAATTACATTTTTGGATTCAAAACTGGGAACAAATAGGACTCCAGTTTTAGGGTTGGAAGCCAAATAGTTTAAGTAATTTTCTCTTTTACAGTGCTGTAGTAAAAATCTGTCAGTGAAATCTGGAAGGGGAATAAATGGTTTGTGTTTTAAGTGAAATAAATTTTAAGTGAAGTAGATAGTTGTAGTTCGCCATAAAGTCCTAAATGTCAGATATGGAATTCAAACAATTTGTAAAATCCCCAAAACAACTGTTCAAAGAGGTTGGATCAAGATAATAATTAATATAATTCATTTTAAATTGTAATTTTGTATTGTATTCACTTTCATTTTATGCTTTTTCTTTTAGCAAAACTGACAAGAACATGAATATGAATAAACAGTACAAACAGCCTTTTCCTATATTTTTGAAGGCTGATAACGCTTTGAAATACTTTACTGAACTCTTTGAAATATTTTACTGAATTTCCTGGGAGATCATTTAAGACCCTATTTTATAACACCACCTTTAGTTTCATTTGAAAAAGCTTTTGTTTGAAGGGACTGCTATAGAATTGCATTTATCAAATCAATTCTTTTGAATGTTTATGGTTTCAGTGTCCTAAATGGCCATTCCAAAAGCAGTCTGGGGAAGCTGATGGTATTTTCAGAGCATCAAAATTGTCTGCTCTGCCAGAACCGGACTGGCTTTTGCTTTTTGCAAGCTATGAAACTGCCACTTACCACCTCACTGCTCCAGAGTCATACAGACAGGGACTCTATGGGTTGTCTGAGATTTGGCTCCTTCTCCTCTTCTGTTGCCAGAGCACTAAATTACATTTAATTAATACTTTACAATCCTGTGATGTTTTACTATGACAGTAATGTGTTAACAATCACAAAAGCTTTTGAGCTGTTACTCGGTATCCTCCAAACTCTGTACCTCAATAAAAATGGTGCTCTAAGCAGTATCCACAATCACTTCCTGGCAAAAATATTCCCTGTGTTGCTGTCTTTTAATGATGAGGTTCGGTGTTCTGTTGACTGTTCTTTTTCTTTTAATGTTGACTGTAGAAAACAGGACATCCTGCGTTCCTTTCATTTTTATTTAGACTGTGATATTTGATAACCTTGCAGACAAGGTTTCTGGAGACTCTGCTAGCCTGGCCTCTTAAAAAATATATTGCTTTTTTGCAATTACTCTGAAGAGGAATGAAAGCCATACTGCTTTTTTTTTTTTAAGAAAAAAATGGTCCATGAGAGACTGAATTTCGAAATACAGAGATTTAGAACCCTCAGAGAGGCCAGAATGGACCTTGGGAAATAATTTTCCATGAAAAATAATATAATAGAATTGATGGATCCATCATTCCTCAAAAGGTGAAAAACTAAGAAGGTCTGAATCACCAGACACGTAGACCATGATGTACTGGAGAGACAGTTTGCCAACTGTTCTTCCACTGTCCTAGCTAGTATTTCTCAAATTCCCACTCCACCTGCTCTTGGATTCATGGCAGACTTATAAAACAAAGATCAACGTAACTATTATTAGTGATATTGCTTGCTCATACAAATCAGGAACTTTGGACTGAAATATGAGATAGTCCCTACCTAAAAGGAAATCTCCAATAAAACACAGGATTCCAGTGTCATGAGCACATTAGGCATTCTTTTTGTTGTTCCTTTCAAAATGTCTTAGTTTTCTGTGACATATGTTCAGCAGCTATGTGAGATCTTCTGTTGCAATTTCATTCAAAATCAGATTTTAATTTCTTATGTTGAAACTGCTTTCAAGAGTTACAATTGCATGATTCTGCATTTCCCATAATAATCTACTTCAGCTTACATGGTGGATACAATATAGTTAGTCTTAATTATTGCTAGCTGATTAACTGGTGTTCTAATATAATGATTCTTTAAACAATCTTTGTCTAATCATGACACTAATGAAGTTAGTTTAAAATACATTATTTTATAAACTATAGTATGTCAGTAAATAGTCATGAAAGTAGAAACATTTTGATTTTTTGCATCATGAATAATTAATGGTGTTTGACACACAAGATCAGTAATTTTGTTGGCCTTCTCTCCATAATTTTTAAAGTATTTGAAAATTGCAGTTTATTTCTTATATCTTTAGAATTTAGGTTATGGAAACTTCCTAAGCTGTAACATTCTGATTTTTTCACTGACTCCAAGTAGTTCAGAGCTTCAATTCTAATGAGGTCAGTGAGCCTGGCAGATATTTATTAACAGCCTGTGTGAATTAGGCCATATTTTCAGGTTGTTATTTCAACAACCTAATTATATCTGGGTTTGATATTCCAATTTACTAACTATTACTGACTCCTGTAATGGATAACAGGCAGGCACACTGCTGCTTGTGACAGAACCACTGAGAGCAACCAGCCTGGGAGCTCAGACATCCATGAAAGCTGGCTAACTGACCAGTAAAGGGCAAGGAAAAGAGGGGAAAAAACAAAAGAAATGAAGAGAAAGTTACTTTTACAAGAAAAAATGCCAAGATGCCTTACCATGGTGTTTTCTTCTGTTCTAAAAACAGCATTTTTCTGTATCAGGTCTCACCATCTTCAGTCTTCAGGTTAGTGCTTTTTGATGCTCACACAGTGTGAACTATTCCCTGTAAACTTGACTGTGCTGTGCTACTCTGTCTGATTAGAAAAAAACCTCTGTAATAGGTAGGAGTCATAACCACTTTAGAGTGTGCCTCTTAATTTTCTAGCTTATTTGAAAAGTTAATGCTGAGCAATTTAACTTAACAAATGGCTGGGAATCTTTCAATGTTCATCAGAATATAGTTCAAAAGGCAAACTTTAATATAGGAATGTGTTCCATGTGACTAATTTCTCAATGCCAAAAGAAACCCATTTTTTCCATTTAAGATTTTTCAGTTTAAAGCTTGACATTTTTAGAGAAATCCAGCTTTGTGTTGAAATAGAATTAATTTTGAAGAGCCACGTAAACTGTAATAATGATTGAAAATTATAGGTATTTTGATATGATTGGCAAAAAAACCTGTTTCTTTACCCAATTTTTAGTATTTCTTTTTGCATGAACCTTTGGGATTTTTTAAAAAAATTTTCCTCCCATTTGGGGACAGGAGCATTCTTGGCAATCAATTCTGCACTGTAAAATCATTACTGAGGTTTCCCTAATGTTGTCTGTATCTAACATTCCTGTACTCTTCTGTTTGTTTTCTCTACTCCTGTGATTGCTTTTTTACTGTGTTCTTTAGAGACCATCTTCTTGCTCAGTACCATGGGGATACTGTAGAACTCTGTACCTCATATCAGCCTCTCTGGGTAATCCTTGCACACTCATTAAAGTCTTTTAAGTTCTCTGATACCTGTTCCTACTGTCAAGTAAGCAGCTCTTGCTGGTTGTGTTAAGCTTAGTATTCTCTTAACTTGCACTATGACTTCTTACAAGTCCTGTGGAGACCTGGGATGAGAGCAGTTTGCAAGTAGCTGAGCAGCATCTGCCACACACGGGCACCTGGGAGCACCTGCATTCCATGGGGTGTTTGGTTTGGAGCTGGGTGCTGGGGCATCTGGAGGGAAGCACCTGTGAAAGGCTCAGCTCTTCTGTGCTTTGAATTCAGCCTGCACAAAAGAGAGGTGCTTAAGGGGACACACCTTGCAACAACTGAGCTGATCGCGTAGTTTGTTGTTTCCTGGTGTCTGTGGCCTTGGTCCTGCCTCCATCCTTGCACTACATCTGGTCTGATCCCTGATTGAACTCACCAAACTAGCAGAACAACCTAGCTGAGAGGAAAGAAGGGGTAGCAGAAGTGTTAGGCTGTCTCAGCCAGTTCACGAGGAGCCAATCTCAGACATGCAGTGGACGCCAGGGGTAGACTGCCTGTAACCTCCATGAGACATATCATCTCATGACTCCTGCCAAGTTCTTCCCAGTCTTAACCTCAGCAGAGAATGATGTTTAGCACATCATCTTTCTAAGTCTGCTTAAAGCTCAGCTGTCATAGCAGTCAAGTTACTTTTCTACTCTTTATGTCTCTTCAACATCATATCCTCATCACATCTAACCTGCCTTACTTGTTGCCAAAATGTCAAGATACTTGTTTCTGATTAACCTGTGATACCGGCCTTCTTTAAATCTCTTACTAAATTCTGGGCTAACAACAATTATGTTCCATTTATGCTGCTGTTTATGCTTGGGCAGGATGTGAACTTGTGCAAAATTAATGTGTTAACCTCCTTCAAATCTCTCCTTAAAACTGTTTCTCAAGTTGCTTATATGATTAATGCAATGCTGGTCTGAGCTCATCTCAAAAGCATGGGAAACAAAAAGGAGAAATTAGAGGGTTTGTGGTTGCTCAAAGAGGTGTATTAAAATCTGCATAGCAAAATAAAAATTGACAGGACAAGGCCTGAAACCCAACCTAACTGAAAATTTGGCCTTGATTTTAAAGGGGGACAGACCATATTATTTCTAGAGGCTGCTTTGAGAAAAACATTCACTTCAAATATTTCAATGGTGGTGTGGAGCAGCCAACATCTGGGGAAATTCATAGAAAACAACGACAACAGCAACAACAAAAATTATCTAGCCAGAGTTTGTAATCAAAGTAACCTCTTTAACACTTTCTGGAGAAGGCATTAAAAGGTATCAGTTGTTACTATTCACCAGCTTTAACACAGCAGTGACAGTTCTGTTTCCCATATTTCCTAAGGTTGTATTTCCTTAGCCAGGTATTGCTCTGGGAAGTGGTCAAGGGGGTTGTGCAGTTCAGGCACAGTGACCTGTCCACATGGACAGCATGGGGTGTTCCTGAGTCCCCAGAAATGTCCTGTAGACCTACATGTCCCCTTGTGTGATTGCATCACTCTGTGTCTGCTGTTGCCTGGGACACAGCTGAGGATTTCTAAGGAAAGGGCAAAAGAAAGAAGGAACTGAAAACTATGGAGAGGGCTTTCTAAAGAAAGTCTGTGAAGCCTGTTCCAAATGATGTAGCAACCTGTGGAAAATAAAGCAGTAGCTAGGCAGAAAAAGGGGAAGGACTTCCATGTATGTGGATCAGCATGATTTCCATAAGCAGCTTGATCTGTTTTGGGTGAGCTCATTGTAATGGCAATAACACAGAAGTGTATGATGATGCTGTATTCTGGCTCTTCTGTGCTGCTCAGAAAACCTACAGTTTTTTACCTAATGTACTGCTGACACTAGAATTAAGCACAATAGTAATCCAAACCTTTATTTTTACCTTGTGTTCTCTCTTGTTATGATTACAGAATGTTGTAATATTCTTTGTGAGTTGTCTGAAGTCTTGGGAGAGAAACTATGAATTGAGGTATTATCAGAATAAGAAGGATCCTGTTAAATCCTTAGAAGTGTATGATGTGTGTGAGAGTAAATGAAGTGGTTATTTTACATGAGGTTTGGTAATTGGCATGTGTTGCAATAAGTGGCAAAAATGCAGTAGTTACCACTGAGGATATATTGTTCTACCATGGGTTGTCAAGGTTTTGCTGTACAAAAGAATGAAAGAGAGTTATGGATGGTATTGATAAAATGTATCTTGGAGCCTAACTTTAAACTGATTTTTCTTTTTAGCATAACATTTTTTTAAGCTCGTAGTTATACAGCACTCTCTTAACGATTCCTTTCCTGTTTCCACAATTTGACCTTTTTCTTTCCCAGTTCTTCTCTAAGCATATCCTGATCAGTCCACACTCTGCAGACCCCATTGTCTGTGGCAGTGAGTTGATACTCTCTATCATTCTTTTCAGCTGCTTCTTTTTCTTGGAGGCTTCCTCTCTGTTTGTCTTGTATAATATTCGTTCATTTTTCTTGCTCTTTTCTCTGGGGAAGCCTGTGAAGATATAGTAAGAGATATATGATAAATTTCTTCTATAGTATGATATGATAAATTTCTTGAAGTATCTAATGTAAATTGAATATCTGGCTTGCTTGGTAAGCGGGACAAGAAAAAAAAAAAGAGTAAGTTTTGATAAATCAGAATGCATCTGGTAAAGTCTTAATGCAAGAAAAAAACATCCACCTGTACTTCTGGGAGCAATGGTCAGCCCTCAGCTCCATCACCAATAAATCTGGTTTCAGTTAAATGAATTTCATGTTCCACCACTATATTTTATTGTTCCCTTAGGTTAGCTTAAAACCATTGCTTTTGCTGCTGCTGCAATCAATGATGTTAAAGAACTTTATACTTCAGACTGAGTCAAAAGATTCCAGTTAACTATGTGTGATGATGATGAAAAAAAGTCAAACTCTTTCTCTGCATCATTTAATCTCACCTTGAATTATCTGTATATCACCAGAAACACAGCTCAGATGTCTCCTCACTATTCAGGGAATCACTATGTGATTCACAAATAGTCTTCCAAATAGACAGCCATCTAGAAATTTCTTCAGTGTATTTTGTAAAAAGTTGTTAGAAAATAATGATTGTTTTTGGAGTTTTTTTGTAGAATACTACAGTATTCTTTTAATGGGAAAAAACCTAGCCCACATGGAACTATTCAATCAAGTGTCTTCAACACTAGTATGTGCTGATCTATATGATACCTAAATAAATTACTAGAAGATAATTAGCAAAGCTAATCCTACTTTTTTTTGTATAAAATCTTTTTTGATACTGCAATTTCTATCACTTCCCAAAATTTCTCATGCTTTGGAAGAAACACTTTATTTTTGTGGATTTATGTTTTCCATCATTGCAGGTAAAATAGCAAACAGTTTTGTTGAGACAGTTTGACAGAATTCTCTCAGCTTGTGAGAGACTGGATTGCTAAAGAGGAAAGTACATCTCAGACCTGCTGCTGTCACTTGTCACAGAGGCAGGAGCTGTGGGTTATCCTCCGCAAAATGAGCCAGTCCACTTGGAGGTTAGAATGAAGCTGACCATCAGTAGGCTTGCTGCCTTATGCTGACAAGGGGTGATTAATAGGAAATGAGAAAGATCTCTTTTGGGGAGAAGGAATCAAGAGTAAAAGGTTCCTACCAGCCTCTTTGCTTCTCTTGGGAGGAAGAAGGGACTCTCAGGGTGTCTGACCCTGCCAGGGACCAGGGAAGAGCTACCAGCCCTTTGCTGCTGCAGGGCAGGCTGGGTGCTGGCTGATCAGTGGCCAGTGTTGGCTGAAGATACTCCTCCTGCTGAGTTAAAAAGTTCAAGCTGTGCTTAATTTTCAACCTGTAGAAGTAATTTGCTGCTGTTGTGAGGAGATGAGACTCTGTTGGCTTCGATGAACAGGCCTGCATTCATGCTGGTGGTGAATTAGGCAGAATGTATTAATTCCAGGTTGATCGCAGAACCTTTGATTAAATTATGTTTTCTCCATTTTCTCATGAAGGGCCACGTCTGCTCGTGTGGAAATAACTTGAAACAATATTGAAATATAAATTATTTGATGATCTACATAGGACTATTCACTTAATGCATGATAATCCTGTGAACATGTTAATGAGCAGCAATTCTCTGATGATTGAACTGCTTTAAAATGTCTTTCTACTTATATGTCATTAGAATGAAGTTGGTCCTTCTAAAACATCCATTATTCATCACATTCCAATGTTGCATCTGACTGCATATCACTTTAATTTCCCTCATTTATCAAAACAATCTATTCATTACAGTAGTTTGAAGCATGTTTTCTAATTCAGAAAAACTCTAGTTAAATATATAGTGTTACTTATCTTTACAAGTATAGTAGAGCAAAGAGTAGCATCCCAAATTGTAACTACACACTTAGTGCATTTGAATATACTAACTAAAACTAAATGGAAATTTTAAGAAGAACCTTTGTTGAAATCACTGATTTTGTTAGCTGGAGAAGCAAGATTGGTAAAGCAACTTGCTGAAAGCACAAGGTTGACTTTTCTCTCTGAAATAGTTCAGCAAAAATTTTCTCAGTAATCCCTTTCACATGCATTTCTTGTCCTGACAACTCAAGGAGCAGTGAATTACAGAGGAATACTCTTGCAAATATGAATACTTACCATAAATATATATTTTCAATGGTGTTTCCTGCTTTTCCCATGTGTTTTTTCATTTTACAAGTCCTGGATCGTTTCACACATTGTGAACCCCATTAAATCTTGCATTAGATTTTTCAACTGTGTGTGATGGCTGCTGCAGAAGTGGTTTGTACTTCCCAACGAGCCCAAGAGATCTATCCCAGGTAGTGCTGGACTGCTGAATGACACCATGTTTGAAGATTTTTGAATCATGTGCTGCATAAGCTCCAGCTCCTTTAACCAAAAGACAGCTTTTGGCAGAGGAGTTAGATAGACTATCACCAAAATAGACCACTTGAAAAGTATCAGTAGAAATGCGTTTGTTTTTCAGTGTAGCTAAATGAATTTCCCGTTGAACTAGTAAAATTCTGGCAAATAACAGTGGAGATGGGCTAATAACCTTCATGCAAGCCAGAAATCTTTATTCTTAGAGTACATGAGTCTTGTAAAATATGCACAAATATGGGGTGACTAACTTTATTCTTTTTATTTTGAAAACCACTTCAGTATTTTTAATCTCGCTTTTAAAATGCTTTTTGGCCCTCTTAGGAAAGTAGTCACGCTGGGCTTAGCTCTCACAGTTTTTTGTTCAGCCGTGTTTTTAACACATTCAATTTCAGTCTGCTACCAAAATAAGATGTATGGGCAGATGTGGGAAGTTTAAGAATGCTTTTCTAGTGAGGAACAGAGTTAGGGATCCCTGTTGGTTATATTGATATGTTCATCAATAGAAATTAATATATTAATCATTAGCATACAGAATTGCTAAAATGTGAATAAAATATGTATTAAAGAGATGGAAAAACTGCACAGGAAGAGGAAAATACTGAAAAAGGTGGACTTCGACAAATATAAGTAAGCATTGATCTTTCTGTGTTGCATTAAGAATGTTGATGGAATCAGAATAAACTAAGAAACTCGACTCGAAGTGGCCTCACTTTTTTACATTTCTGTGTCTTCCTGTGAATCACAATCCTTCTTTGTTCATAGCACAATAAATAAGAGTTAGTTTGCAATGAGTTCAGAATTAATTACAGTGAATTTCTACTGAACCGTTTCAAAATAGTATTAACTTTCTTTTCATCAATCCTTCCTTAAAGATGGCAGCTTATAGGACATATGTTTAGTGCTTCATCTATGTCAGTACCAAAATTGAGTTAGTGGTGTCTTAATCTTTCATAAACCTTTTTATTATTACACTTCTAATGGTATGTAAAACTTTTCCTTCCAACTAACCACGATTAGTGTTTGTGGATATATTGCTATAGCTTTGGCTACATTTATGTCTAAATCAACCTTTAAAAAGCTTTATGTTCTTTATGGAAATAATTCTGAACTGTTTTGTATGGAGGAATTGTTATTAACAGTGTAAACATTCTACAGTTTCTACAAAATGGTAGATAAGGGCTCTTTTTAAACATTAATTAATGTGTCTGTGTGTCTTTAATGCAGCCCCTGTTCTCCCTGGGGCATATCAACAAAGCCAGACTCAAGGATATGGATACATGCACCAGACCAGTATGTCATCCATGAGGTCCATGCATTCACAGCCCCATTCAGCAAGTCTGGTGAGTATTGAATTTAAAGGAGAATTTTATTTGGTAAGCACCATCATCAGCTATTGGGAAATCTGTTAAATATGACTGAATTGAACCCCTAGAGTTCTATAGTTGACCTATCTTACTGTCTTTATCATAAATGTAACTGGTAGTCTTCATGTATAAAAAAAGATTTAAGTGACTGTGGGCAGTGGTAAGAACTTTTACATCAGAATACATTAAAAAAAACCTATGATACTCAGTGAGCAGAGAAATAACTGAATCCTTTACCTACTTAAAACAAATAGTAGATGCTTGGACAGTGTTTCACAGGCTGAACTTTGATGTTACGCTCTGTGATGAATTCATGCTCCTAGCACTAGATGAAAAACCACTGATCTCTTAAGATTACCCTGTTGGTTTAAATTAGTTTCAATTTTTTTGACTTGCTGATTTTGTGCAAGCAGGCTTTGTGACAGCCTGTATTAATTCTGCTTGTGTAGAGCTAGCTCAAACTCAGGATTGCTGTGCCCTTCCTAATTCCACACAGCAGTCGTGCACCGACTCGTGTATGATCCAAATTGAGTTATACTGGTGGGCAGCTGAGAAGAAGTTTTATTATGAAACCATGGCCACCTCATGAAGTTCTTAACTGTGGTGGATGGGAATGTAAAGCTGGAGTGCATATTTCATTTTCAAAGTAACTAGTCATGGAAGGAGAGCTGAATGGTATTCAGCTGGGATTTTTTAGGAAATTAAGCTTCTTTTCTTTAAACTACCTATAAAATTTCAGTTTTAAGGGCTATCATATATTTTAAATCGTATTGCTGCTTAGAAAGTTCCTAGTTCAGATCCAGCCACCTTTTACCTTAGGAATATTGTCGTTTTGAATTTTAAACTATTTTGAATAGATTTGTATTTATACCTCTGTCACCTTTTTAGAGATGAATACATATTTAATTATGAACCAAACTTAGAGCTCACTGAGCTGAACAAAACTGTTTTCAAGATTAGATGGAACTTGTATTTTTTTTAAAACTGAAACTCCATGACATTTTATATTGTAAAGATCATGACTTTCTGTGTGGTGTGAGCACTTTTCAGGCTTGCCAGATTCTCAGCTGTCTGGGGCTGAGGGGCTTAACTTGCAGGAAAGTCTGGGATCCAGATATTTGCATCATTGAGTGAGTCAATAACCTGAGAAACTCTTTGGACACCTGCATGACAGCTGTGAGACAGCTGACAGTGGAATCAACCATTAATTTCCAAGGATATTACAAGGCACTTTGGGAGCTGGCTGCTTTCCAAAAGAGACAAAATACAAAAAGTAGGAGACCTGGAAGCCTGGACTTTGCCAGCAGATTTGCTAGTCATTGGGGAACAAAGCAAACAGCCCTCAAATCCAGGAGACAGAAAATGGAGATGCCTGCAAATCTCAAAATGCACTTACCAGCCTTTGCAGCTTTGTGGGCAGAGAGATGACTACTATTTCCTAATACCTCTGTGTCCCAGTGACTTACTTGGTATGCTGTTGAAACAGTGTCATTTCAGTCACCCTCAGAATCATCATTTGCCTCTTCTTCCAGAATTAGGAATGTGAAAAGGAAGGGAGTGATGTTAAAGGATTTTTAAAATAAAAGATTGACTTCAACAGATTTCTTTTCCCTGCTGTGAAACTGTTTTCACTTGACAGCCTTATAAGTGATAATACTTTGTCATGGGATAAAAATGAAAACAGCAAAACATCATGATTTAAACTGATTTTGCTGTTGTTAAAAACTGCGTGGGTTTCCCTTTAGAAAATAAACCCCAAGCATTTCCAGAGAGAGGAAATCAAGGACTACTGGCCTGGTGCTGTCTGCTAATTTGCCAGTCTGATGAGGAAGACAGAGTGTGATCTGACCACCCTGGAGTGATGATTCTGCTCCAAAAGAGGCATCTCGGATGCAGTTAGAAACCTGCCATGCTCCCTTGTCTTCCCATCTTAACACCAGAATATTTTCATTAGCCTGTGCAGCTTATCCAGGTGCACTGGACACATTACTATTGGGACTATACAGAGTCTGCTTGGGGGAAACTCCTGGCTGGGGGTGTGTTTATATGTAGCAGTTTGCACTAGGGTGATCAGAGAAACTCACACAATGTTTAGGTTTGTTGCTTTCAGCTGCCTGTTCAGTTCTGGGCTTGGAGCAGCACTGCCAGAGGTGCAGTGTTGTCTGGCTAGTAACAGAGGGAGGAAAGATGAGAAGAAAGTTCTAGGGGAAGGAGGCTGGAGGAAAGGAATCCTAGAATAGTGACCTCAAAGCATGAGCAGTTTTTGAGGTTTAACTAAAAGCAGTGAAGGTGATAAAGTCATTCATCAGTGACTGAGTTTCACCAGGACATCTCGAGGGCAAAAGTGATTAAGATCCTGTGGCTTATATCAGGGTGGAGATGATTGCAGAGTTAGCTGCTGTAGTAAATTTATTCCTTTTAACTGAGATGTTGTATTGTTATCAAATCTGTCCCGAAAAGGCACAAGTTCATATTATAATCATGTTCACTAGTCTTCTATATTGAGAAAGAGAAATTTTCTGATTTCTAAATTTTCAGAATCTGTTTTATTTAATTTTGAGCTGTGTTTTGTATCAGGCAGGATCCAAACAGAATCTTTGGGTAGACTTTTTTTCTGGATAAACTGCATTAATTTCTGATTCTTAACTTTTCCTCACTTTCTGTGGGCAGTTCTGCATTATGGGGTGAATTAAATTGTTGCTCAGGGTACGAAGTGTTTTATAACAGAAAGCCTTGAAGGCTGTCTTCCTCTTTGGAAAATAATGGGGTGTTCACACACTGTTAGATATCCTAGAGTGGTAGGAAGACAGATCCTATGGTGTGAATTGGCTTTCCTTGATAGCTGCTGTATGTGAGGGACGCTGCAGCAGTTACTGCTCTTTGAAGGATTCATCCATAAACCAGGTGAATTGGTGGCTGTAGTGGAAACGCTCACCTGTCAGCCCAGAACTGGCTGGGGAGCTGAGAATGTAATAGCTGCACTTCTTCATATGGACAAGACTTACTGTTCTGTCTAAGCAGTGGGTGTGAGACAGACCTTTGAGGAGGTGGGAGATAAGTGAGTTTTGACTCTTTTACAAAACTCCAAACTTACACCCTCTTGTACCTTAGTACCCGCTAAACTCACTACTGACAGAGGAATAATTCACTGAAATGCATTTTAAAAATCCCTACTTTGAGTCCTTTAGGCATTGTAATTCTCGATTATATAGCCCAGACTACACTCTGCAGTGATAATTAGGCATTAAATGCTAACAGGATTATTATGGAGATTTCTCCTGACAGCCATTTAGCACCTAATTAGGTGTTAAGGCCATAAATTTAGGTTTCTCAGCAGCATTTAGAGCCCTAATAAATTGTTTTAAAGTTTGAAATTGTGGGCTTGTCTTCACAACTGTGCAGCACAGTGATGTAGTCAAGCTGCCTTTTAGGAGACAGCAGTGGTGTGTTCTTTGCCATGGTGCTCTAAGGAAGACTGAGCATCCTTCTGAGTGAGCAAAATCTCTCTATTTTTCCAATTTTGTGTTAGTTTAATAAAACATTTAATCTCTTCACCAGTCTTTTCCCACTTAAGGGAGACCTATAAGCATGGCTCTGGGCAAAATCCATTTACTGCCTTATACCCGATATAGACTTGCTACCATTTTTCTTAAATGGACCCTCTTTTGAAATAATTTGTTTAAAGGGCTGCTGAGTTTGTTGTAATAGCATATTTTCCACTGCTTTTCTGGAGTTAGTTTCAAGGCTCAGCAGCGAGATCAGTTGAAATAGTTGGAAAAAATAAGATTCTGAAAGGCAGAGAGTCTTTTGACTTCTAGTTGTCTACTTTATGAATCTTTGAGGAATTTTTGGTGATGATGGAACCCAAACAATTATTTACTGTCATGTAGTGCATAAAAAGTGATCCTTTTTTTCATTGAGTTCCATGCACACTTGGAAGACATTAAGTAACCCCTAGGAAAGCACACACCTCTGGTTGGAAACTGCTCTTGGTCACAGCCTGTAGGTCAGCAAAACTACAAGGCATGGCAGAGGACAATAATACAGCACAAGACTCAAATGCAGTTCAGGGTAGACTTGTCAGGAAAGGTCGTCTCCAATGGTCTTCAGTGTTTAAACAGGGGCTGATTTCTCTGTCCTGTTTAATTTGCACTGCCAATGATAAAGGTAGAGCCAAGACTGAAAGTATGTTTCCAGCATTGGAACAGTAATGATGAGTTGCCCTATAGAGTTTGAATTAAATAATTCCACACTTCCAACATGTGACAAATGGCCTGCTCACTCCATGTGCAGCAATATCCACCTTTAAAAAAAATAGTTTCATTACAAACACTCAAGTCCCCATATATGTATATATATATATATGATATGAACTAAAACTAATCCAGAGCTGTTTTCTTGAGCAGTTTGCTGTCTTTTAAAAGGCTCAGACAATAATACTAGGCATGAGCTCACATGTTAACTGTTTTTACCTTTTTCTCTCTCTAAATCATTGTACCAGAAAAATTCAGCTACATATAGTAACATAGCAAAAATTACTGGAAGGGAAATTGGATATTATCAGTGATGCTTGAACTGCTTTTGACTTCTGTCAAAAGCCAGAGTAAGGAAAAGAAAGTACTCTTGGGAATTTTAAAATGAGCGAGTTTTATTCTGCTGTTAAAATACAAGGGGAGACTTTTCTTCCTGAGTTTGAAAATCCACTTTAAATTCCAGTAAATGGTGGTGTTTTATTGGTTATGAGTGAAAATAAATACTCTATTTAGAAAAACAGAGAAAAAGGTTGAAAGCTTTTCTTATAGTGGGCAGGGTTGTAGAGAAATTTGGCTTAGGTAATGATGGGACTTTGTGTTCTAAATTTTGTCTGAATATGAAAATACAAGTATTCATAAAAATTATTTTTATAGACTTTTTGAAATCTTGTTTTTCCTTTAGATAATAATATATTCATAATTCTTAATTCGGGGTAAAATCCTAATGAAATGAAGGACATTCAATGAGATGGAAAAGTTAATGGACTGGATGAAGACTATGTTTCTTTTTGTAGTGGAAACACAGGAGAAGCTATTTGTGAATCATGCAAATAGGGAGCAGAAGCAGAGCTAATGTGGCTGGATGTAATGAACTGTTACTAGTGAATTCATGAAACAACAGTTGGAATATTTCAATATGCAGTGAATGGCTTGAAATCTGTTTGTTTGAAGCCATAAGACAATGTGAATTAACAAAGTAATTATTTTGCTACTCAGAACAAGGACCTGTATTCACTGTGTATTTGTCAGGGTGTGGAGGGGATACTGTTCCTTTTCAACAGGTAACTTGTGATTTCTCTCTCTGCTTTGCTCCCTCTATTCTTTTTTCCTCCTCTTTTCTTCTTCTTTGTGCAAAGAGAAGGAATCTCTCTCTGTTTAGACTTGAGACTTTACAGCCTTGTTTTCTTTCCTTCAACAGAGAACATACAGAGCTATGTATGACTACAGTGCTCAAGATGAAGATGAAGTTTCCTTCAGGGATGGTGATTATATCATCAATGTGCAACCAATTGATGATGGCTGGATGTATGGTACTGTTCAGAGAACTGGGAAAACAGGAATGCTTCCAGCAAATTATATTGAGTTTGTTAACTAATTTTTGTCTCTAATCCTTTGAGCTTTATTATGATTTACTTAAAATCTAACCTTTTAGAAAAAATCAGAAGAATCTTTTAAGAGTTCATGATCATTACTTTATCACTGCTATAACAGTTTGCATTCTCACTCAGAATCCATTTTAGAGTCCTTTAAAGAAAAAATAAATGATCCACGAGAAGCTCAGAGCTTTGAAAACAGCATTGCTTATAATAGTGCTCTCTCAAAATGAAAAACATACATGGAAGCCTGGTGCTGCCAATCCTATAAAGACTTTGGTCAATTAACTGTAAAGGGGTAATGCCTTTTCCTTACACCTCAAAGATGTTATAACCATAAAATTGATTCACTTCTTATGGCACTCTGAAGTCACAGGAGGTTAACACACTGAGTTTGAACTTATCTTCAGATTGTTAGGGAAATGTTTAATGTTTAAGCAGTTAGCTTCCTAATAAAAATTAATATGTTGAGTAGATAATTTAGTCATTTGAAATAATGACAAGCAATATGCCAGTAAAAAATCCCCAATAAAACCCCCTACTGCCCAGCAGCCTTACAGTAAATATGTCTGCTTTGACAGCAGAAATTTCCAGACTCCTGCGTATTCACATTTATTCTTGGATCACCCATTTTTTCTTATTTCCAAGTGATCTATTAGCTTTGCTTCCATCCCAATCCATCAATTAGATCCAGGTCTGGATTCATGGTTCTTCAGTATCTTTTCTGCAGAAGATTCCTTGCAAAGGCTTTCTAAACTATAAAATCTATCAACTCTTCTGTTTCCTTGTAATAATACTTAACATTTAAATAGAAACTTCCATTAGGGCAACGTACAACCAATACTTCATGTTAGTTCCTTTTCCTTCACCTGTAGTGCTGTAAATAAATAAATAAATACCCCACGTGCAGCCCTGGTGCTGTGCAGTCACCCAGAGCCTGCAGTCACATCCCCTTCTCACCACAGGTAACTCGCTTAATGGCTGCTTTGCTGATGAGCTGATGTCCCTCCCCTGCTGCAGAAACACTTGTGCCTCCCTCGAGCAGTGGAGGAGAGCTCTGGTTCTTCTAGTGCATTTCAGATCAATGGCCTATTGCTTCACTTTATTCCCAAACTCTTGGTGATCCAACAGTGGGTTGTACTCTTGCCAAATGATTAATGATGGAGAAGTATTATGTTTTCTTTTAATTACTTAATCTTTCTCATAGCTGACACCAAAAGGAAATCTAACTAAGCAAAATCCAACATACTCTATGCCATTGTTTCAGTTTAGCCTTCTGTAGAAAACAGTAAATATATTCTGCTGACAAACCTTCACATGTGATATTTGGTGCCTGTTGACTTGTGGCCAGAACTGAGAGATCCAGGTCTCAGTCTGTGAGACTGGGAGAGGATCAAACAGCTGATGACTCAGTGGGTCTGTAACAGGGATTTTGTCAACTAGCTTGGGTCACAGGCAACTTGTTTTTGCTTTGACTGCGTGCTGCATTCTCTCACAGGGAGAAATTCTGGAAGGAAGGACTGAAGAGTTAAAGATTCATGTGAGAAATTATTCATGTGAATGCAGAGATGTGTAAGGAAGAAAATGCTTTTCTGATTTTTTCGATTATTTTATCGGAGTTCAGCCATGTGCTAAGAAAGTTAACTTTGGAGTAGCCTTCAGAATATTGAGTCTGTACTGGCTTTCTTTCATTTCTAAAATTTTTAAAGTAGAATTAGATACAGAGCTTTTAGACAGTTTTGTATTTTGCATCTCCCATAGTAGGCAACCCTGCAACAACTATTTAAAAAATAAAGAAGGAAGGCAGTATGGATTTGTTATGTCAACTGAAAGTTGTCAGTGCAAATACCTGCAAGTTCTATTTTTGCATACAGCTAAGAATTGGAAAGCTTATGCAATTTTATTTTGGGTCTTGCTAACACAGGGATGATTCCAGCTGCCAAGCAGAATGGAATGACTACTTTAAAAAAAAATTAAGAAATGTCCTTGACTGTGGAATTACCTGTGCTTTGTTGTCAGCAGCCTAATTTCAAGGCTAGAGCTGTCCAGGAGCATCTAGCTTCAAAAAATGTGTTGTAAAAGCAGAGTTCTGTGACTGTAAATATGCAATTTGTATAGCTGACTGCTGTGATTTAAAATTCTTGCAAGTTTCGCATAAGGAGCTGCTCTTGCAGCAGACCCTTGTGCATTACTGGTGACATTCATATGAAATCAGCAAGTCAAATGGCTTTTTTTAAGGCTGATGTGGCATGCTGAGCTAGAAGCTCTGAAACAAGCAGTTTGCTTCTGTGTTGGTTTTCATCACTGGCCATCAACAGCCAGGAGAGAAATTCCATCTTCTGCTGGCAGCTTTTTCAGATGATGCCTGAGGCACAATTGGCTGTCACTTGCTGCTGTGCTGCTCTATTAGCTGTGTAATGCTGACAACAACAAAAACAAGGTGTCATTTTGTTAAGCAAATATGAATAAAAAAGAAATATAGAGAATATCTGTATGGCATCAAGTTGCAATTTTTAGTGACTTATAAAACAGGGAGTCTCCACCTATAAATACACAGTAATTCTTCCTAAATGAGGAGACAGTTTACAGTGTTGAATACTTTATGTATAGAACTAAATCAGATTATGAGCATTTGGTGACATTGGAGAACTATGTTATGCTAAACAATAGAAATAAAATTTCCTTTATGAGTTTTGAATATTCATTTTCCTGGCAGAGCAGCTAAAGCAATTTGCAAAAAGTAAAAGGTCAAGAAGAGAAAACAGTATGTGAATTGTATTTCTCTTGAGAATGGTATGTCAGCAGAATTATTAAGATCTGGTTTAAGTTACTTATTCTTGTAGTCAAGTTTTTTGTCATATATTCTTAGAAATTCATATTTATATGGAATGTTTTTTTGATATAAAAGAAACTTTAGTGTAATTTTGCAGCTTTGTTCTAAGCAATGCAATCAAAGGCCCAAAATTATCAGAATGCAATTACAAAAGTGGGTTTTTTATAAGGACTAAAATTTGTAAGGTAGGGAGAGTAAGTCATGAACTAAATTGTGCCAGCACACGTTTTTCAAAGCATATGTTGGAGACTGTTACATGCAGTGTGATACAGGGGTGAAAAGATGCTATGTGCTGTCTTGTCACCTTTAAAGTTTATATTCATTTTTAGCACAGCATGTTCCCCTCACTGTTCTTTCTTCCTGTAGTCAACATTTTTCTCGGGAGAGGAAAGGGCTTTTAAGGACTTGAATTTCCCAGGCTGTTCCAACGTTCAGGTTGAAAGTCCACATGTTCCCATTTTAGAAATAAAGAATTCTGTAAAGAATGTTGTAATTCTTGCTAACATGAGTATAAATGTAGAAAACAACATAGAGCATATTCATGCATACATACAAGAACAAATGGGTGCCTTGCTTTTCATTACTCTTTCTTGCCTGGCTAATCTTCACTTTTTAAACAAAGCTACATACAGATATTGCAGTTGTAATTTTTCATTATGGAACATTAGCATTTAGTCTTGATGAAACAGGGTTTTCTTGATTACATTTGACATACAATAAACTGCTTCAGCAGATTGGGATTTGACAGAGAATCACCTCCCATGGATTATGTTTTTGACAAATGTGTCCCTGCCGAGTGTTTCTCAGGGATGTGGAAGGTCTCCAATACTTGGGAAAGGTAATAATTCTAGGTTTTATTGTACAGTGACTGCATGTCATCTTGTACGATGAAAAAAAATTGACAAATACAGAAGTCTTTGGCAGAAGGTGGTACAGGGTATAAAATCATAGATTTTTATTAAGTTGATTAATACTCCATTTAAAATATAGAATACAGTTTAGTTTGTAAATGTTTAAATAATGTATTGAAACAGGCAGAAGATGCTGTTGAAAGAAGTCCTCCAAACTGATGTGCTGGCAAATGCAAAGTACTAGTGAGCTGTAGAAGATTAAACCATTTTGCAGTGCTTTAGTGATTTTCTCCAGCTTTATGCCATAGGAACCCCATCTCTCCTTTGGAAAGAAAACCTGAAAGCTCTATTTCCTAAACTGCCTGCACTACAACAGTATATTCAAAGGAATTTCATATGCTTCTTGTGTCTGATAAATAGAATTTGCATATTGTACTTAAGTTGTAATCCAGTTGTTGTTGACATTTGTTTAATTACTATTATTTTAGGGGGGGAAATAAGCTATACTGTAGCATTTCAATTGTGTATTTAATATTACTATTAGAAATTGCTAGACCATTGGAAGACAGCAATGACTGTATTGACATTGATTAGCATGATGTGGAAAATCTCTCAGCTGTTGGTTTTTGCAGTGTGATATAAAAAGCAAAAATGAACCGCTGTGCAGTTTGGCTTATGTTTGCTTTAAAGTGTGTAAAGTTTTAGTTATTTTGCAAAACTGTACTGTATTTGGAGGTATACAGTTATGAAGGTAACAATTGTTTTTCAAAGGACGGATAAACTTACTCTTGGATCATATGATGTATCATCTTAATTTGGCTTTTGTTATGCAGAAAGTTAACACCAGCTATTAAAATATATTTTAGTAGAAATGCTTTAATTCCTGTTTCTTCCTCTACACTGTGAATATTTAAGCTTTGGTGGACTAGAGCAACATCATGCTGCCCAAAGTACTAACCTATGCAACCTAGTTCACATTTTAGTTGATGTCACAGTGGATGTAACATATCAATTTATTTTGCATAACATTAAACGTCATTCAAATAAAATATTAAACCCAGCACTATGTATGTATTATATTCATAAACAACACTCTGTAAAGCTACATTGCCCATTAGTATAGCTCTCAAAGATGGATACTGCTTTCAAACTCAAGTAGAATATTTAGCACTATTTGTCAAGCTTGATCTCAGAAAGTAGTTTCCTAAAACACTGTTTTATTTCAGACATGCCCTCTCCTTAAAAGGTTAATTTGCCTTTTTCAGTCTGCATTTGTAACCCTTCAACAGATCAAGTTACATTCTGTGACCCTTGGTTTGTTGAAATAAGCAAATATAGAAATGGAAGGAGGTCCACTGATTTGATTGATACTGGTTTGCTTGTATTTGAATGGGAATTTGGTTAGGTGTGCTCTCAGTGCAACACTAATGAAAAGAAATGGAATTGCTGGCTTCTTTAAGACAATTTTATATAAAAATGTCATCTTTATTCATTTACACTAGTAAATTATTTTTAAAACATTGTAAGAAAGTTTAAGTTAAAATAAAATCCAGAAGTATTTTGGAACTGCTCTGCCTGTAGTTGAAGAAGATTATTATGCTTAGGGACATGTTTTATTTATTTGAGTGTTAAGTGTATAGTACAATGGACTGCATTAGAATTTTTATATTCTTATCAAGTGTTAGCTTGAAGAAGGCTGTTAACAATGTATGAGTACAAATGGCAGCCACAAATGGAGCTGATTAGTTCCTTCTAGGTAAGTGACATGCAGTTGCTACCTCAATAATTTCTACTTAAGAAATGTGTTAGCATTTCCTATGAAGTTTAATTGGTTACAGAGTTGTGATTCCATGCTCTGTAGTGCTTTTATATATTGAAATGCTGCCAGTATAGAAATATCCAATCTTTATACGTACTGTAGCAAACAGCAGTTTTCAATAAGATAAAGATTTAAGAGCTGCCAAAGTGGACCTTAACCACTTGGAATGTGTTTTATTTGAAAATTCCTCCATAACTTGCTAGTGGTACTGAAGTACTTTCCAGTCTTTACTGACCCCACAGAATGTAATTATCAAAAGGATCTATGTACTGGCACAGGAAATGCTCGTGGAAACCCTCCATGCTGTGCATTGGACAGGTCGAGAGTTCCTAGCTATCAATGCTTTTAGGATGCCCTGATTTCTGCTCTGGCTCAGAACTGGGCGCTTGATTTTCTCTGGTGTGTTAATTAGGAAGAATAAGCTAATGTAGCACAGAGTTCTCTGTACTGAGGGAATATTGTCCCAGTACATTGGCTGTGACAAGTGCTACCTTCTCTCCCTTCTCCCACTTACAGCACCAAGCCCAACCATGTTTCCAATACTGTTTTGCCATGACTACCTCTGTCATCTTTCCATGAAGCTACCTGTGGGACACATTAAAGTGATAACATCAAATGACCCAGATTTGTTTTTTTCTTCCATATGATTTCTTCTATCATCATTCTTTTGGTGATTCTGTCTATTGCACAACCTTGAAAACAGTAATATCGGCAAAGGAAAGAAGTAGCATGAAATGGGTGGAAGGCATGGCTGAAGTGAAGTCATAGATTTCTTACTCAGATTTTGCTGCAGAGATTAATACAAGTCAAGCATATGACTGAGGGCACCATCTGAACAACTAACCTGCAAGCTGAGCAGCGCTGTGTGGACATGCTTGGCATGTCTGTGTGTGTGTGTCCGTGCTGTAGTGTCAGGAGTACTCTGGGATAGTGTGCAGATACCTTCTCCAGTTTTTGAGCAATTACTTGGAATCCCAAGAGCAGGCCACCCACTGGCATATGAAATTCATAAAGACAAATTTATCCTTTGAGAAAGGGAGACCTCAGTACAGAGGAAACAAAATGGCAGTAGGTTTAAACTCCATATTTTTGTGCCCAGCAGGAAGGAAATCCTTTGTGTGCAGTCAGAAGACTAAACCTCATGGCACTGCAGCAAGCTCCTAATTCTGAACTGTGTTTAGTACCAGAATGAGATGATACGCCACAGAGCCCACCTGCTCCACAAATGTGATACTGCATGATGTGCTACTTGCTGGGCATGCGCTTAACAATGACAGCAGAAACTGGAGATTCATATTTATGCACTACATCCTAAAAAGATTCTAAGAAGTCCTTGGTTTTACATATTTTAGCTTTGCTTTCTTTCCCACTTGCCTGCTGTTAATAAAATATACATATGGAGAGGCCTGTTCTCATGCAGAGGACTACTGGCTTCTGGCTTTGGCCACTTGTGTCTACAAAGAGAGATCTGCAGGTATTAATATCTGTATCTTAAAATATTGCTTGATGCATAAATAATGATTTTCAATGTTTTCACAAAGAACTGTCAGCTTTCGTGATTGTTCTTTGATTCAAGCCATGATTTTTCTGTGTTTTTCCTCCTCCATCTTTCCTCTGTTGACATGCTTACAGCCTATGTTGCTTGTACAGCAGCTTTTCCAGGACTCAAAGGAGATATTTCAAGAGGTTTCTCAAGGCACTGAGAAGACTTTAATTTGCTTGAAAAATGCTAGTGTTATCTCCCCATTAAGTTCTCCCTTCCCCAGCATTTGTACACTGGCTTCATGTCCTTCTTTGCCCTTTGCCTTCTCTTCCTTCAGTCAAGCTCTGACTTTTCTGTCATCCAACCTGGTGGGCTTGGGGCCCCTCCAGTCAGGCCTCTCTCCATAGTTTCTGCATTCAGATTTGGAACTTAAGTGTGGCTCACCTACCTGTTCTGTCAAAACCTTTGAGCAGAACTCAAATGGTCTCAATATTCAATATACTCAAATATAATATTGTAATATAAGAATATTAGCACATGCCCATTTATCCCAAGTGGTGTTAAATATTTGTTCGCTCAACCATGAACAGTTCTCTCTGAAGAGTCCTCTTGACTTTTCTTGCCAGTGTGTACCTGTGGCTGCTTCTGAAATAAGCTGCTGATTTCAGAAAAGAGGGAGGTTGCATTTTTTGCTGTCTCATCAATGCCTAAATCAGTTCTTCTTCATTCTCTTCTTCAGATGATTAGCATCCTTATTATGTTATCCCTAATTTTGGGTTGAACTCTTGATTCATTCTCTCTCTGTTAGTGTTAGAGTGAAGGGCTCATACCATGTCAGTGCAGGCTGTTGCTCACTGTGGAAGCTGTGCTGGATAGACATGACCCTGCTCACCAGAACCTTTCAGTTCCTAGCAGTGCTTGTTCTGTATTCATCAGATGGGATCTCTGTGAGATGTGATTATCTGTACCAAACCCCAGCCTTTCTATAAATAAATATGTCATTATAAAATAAACACTTTTTCTGACTTATAGCTCCTCTAACTTAACATGACATTGACATCCTCCAATTTTGTAGCTTGTACTGACATTAGGAAGCATGCATCTCAAATGTGTTAGATGAATTATGCTCTAAAGGACTGTCTAGGCAGACCTTGATGACTGCTGCTATTATACAGTGTGGGTATCTCAAGTTAAATGGGATAAGTGGCAGATCAGGTCTTGCTGGCAAGTGGTTCAACTGAGTTTATGTGTTTATTTGGGTGACCCAACTATTCAAGAGACTGTAATTTTCATTTCTACTCCGGCAGTTCAAAACAAATACAAGAATTAGATGACAATTATTCGTAGTTAACTAGTTAGCTGTGCAGCTTAAACAATTCCTTGATCGATATGGAAAAAAAAAATTAATCAGAAAGTTTTGACAAACCATGTGCAAGGTGGAGCTCGGCATTTGAATTGATGTTCAGCATGTTTGCATTTCTAACCACTATTTTCCCTTTTTCTAAATTTATTGAAAATAATGGGAAAGCTCTGTTCCTCACAGCATGACTAGCATGCTGTTAGAGAAATTAATTTTCAGTGGAAGAATAGAGTCAAGGGTGTTGTAAAGTCTTGGAAGACAACTTTTTGCAGTTATGCTTTCAAATCATAAAGTTACCAAAATTTTAACTTTGCTCCCTTGCATTTTCTTTCAGCCCCTAAATCCCACTAAAAGAGTTTTTCTCTGCTCTGTGTTCAGTGTTGCATTCCCTGTAGTAATTACCTTTGTGTGATGGGAAAAAGACCACAAACATTGGAGTGCATCAAGCAGCTTTCTCTTCCTATGATTTTTCACTGCTATGCTAAGTA
The DNA here is from genome assembly GCA_013400955.1 of Drymodes brunneopygia. Lineage (NCBI taxonomy): Eukaryota > Metazoa > Chordata > Aves > Passeriformes > Petroicidae > Drymodes > Drymodes brunneopygia. Next base: position 1,308,279 of record VZTZ01043086.1, read on the forward strand.
ATATCTGCGAAATATCCTTCATTCTAAGGCTCTTTTTTCCATCCTCAAGAAACATATTGCACAAATAACGGTTTGAATGCCAGTGGCCATGATGCTGTGTTGCACAGCTGTGATTATTATGAGAGGGAGGACGTGCCACAATGGCAACAGTGAAAATCTCGATGTTAGAGGAAGCACCTAGCAAAGACTCCTGTGAGATCCTTGTCACTCCTTTGAAAACAGCAGCCATCACTGCAGTACCAGTGCTCTGTGAGATTAGTAAAATTACAACTTTGCAGCTTGGTTTGTTTTCAAGATACTATAAAGTCAACACAGCTGCAGCTGCTTTTGACTGGTTGATTTTAAATGCTGTTTTGGCTTGTTGCTGCTTATGTTTTTGTTGGTATTATATTTCAGCTTCCTATGGTATGATGGCTAAGCCAGAAGGGCATGTCAGATCCTCTAATTTGAGGGCTTTCTGCCATTCTACAGGTGTATATTTTCTTATTTTAAGCCTTCTTTTTCCCAGCACTTTCTCAGAGATCAAGAATATGAATAGGACTTACTCAGCCTCCTAAAAGAAGGCCAGAACTGTAATCTGAACTGGTACAAAACGATTCCAAACAAGGGCATGGGCACTGGTCACAATCAAATTAGTTTCTCCTTCAAGTTGATCCATAAAGCACACATACTCTTGTGTCCCCCCAATTTTTCCTTCTTTAAATACTGCTGTTCTAGTGACCATGTTTTAAAGTTAATTGAATCACTTTTTGGGGGGGGTTAAATAACAAGGGATTTTTCATGTATTATTGCAACATGCTTTAACCCTGATCACCGTCATAGGGAATCTACAACTGGATCAGAACTTCACAGCCAAATAAGGTAGGTGGAACAAGATTACTTAGTCTGTGCTTAAATGTATTTAAATAGCTTCTATTCATTTAAATTCTGTACAAATTTGCAGTGAAGGGTTCTGTACAGGATGGAACTGCTTTACATAGCTTCAGAAAGCAATGGTGTGAAACCATGGATCATATTAGAATAAAGGGACCTTGTTTCTTAGTCCAGACTAAGGTATCTTAATCTGTTCTATTTCTTGTCTGTATCATGCTGTGTGTTCAGCTGAGGCAAAAACGAGGTTGAAGAGGCAGATTTTATAATATATTTAGATTCAGAACCAGGAAGATGAGCGACAAGTGCGTTTTTCAAATTACAGCTGAAATCTGAATCTGATTACAGAGTGATGTTGGAAATTTCACTCAGCATTTTAACACTCCGGTGTGCTCTATGAAACCAGTTGTCTTTCTTTAATGAATTGAGTATAAATAGTGAAATGCTTACTGAATAAGGGGTCATAAAATTTTGTTTACCCTTAAACCAAGTATCTAACAACTAGGCTAGAACTATGTTGACTTTTTATCCATCTCTTTAGTTTAAGGAATATTTAATTACGCTGTGTGAAATGGGACATCATCAGTGAAATGGATATTAGTTCTGAATTCTTGGGCAAGATACTTACTCAAAATTGCTTTGATGGTGAGAAGAACAAATCCTGGATGAAGATTTGAGTTACTGGATGACTAAATCAGTCATGCTCTGAAAGACCATCTCTTCTTGATTTTTTTTATAACAGGATCTGAGATACACCCTCTCAGCAAAGAGTCCAGGGCTGTTAAACATGAGTGGGGATTGATGAGTGCCTGTGCCATCCTAGGTGAGGGGCTTCAGCCTGGAGATGTTTAAGACCTTGTTTTGGCTTCAGCATTTCCTGCCTGCTGTCGAGAAAAATTGAAGGGCTGATATATATGTAGCACATAGCTTTGACTCACTACATCCTGTGTGGCTAAACATGGGTCATATTTAAATCATGTTGTGTGGAATGGGTGGGAGAATGCTCATGTTGGCCTTGAACAGATAGGAAATCCTCAAGCAGGAGTGGGATACCTGGAAAAGGTGAGGGCCAAATCCTAATTTTGTCCCACCTTTGTTAAGGACTTGGGTGCTTCTCAGCAAGCTCTGAGGAAGTGACATTTTGCCACTGATGAGACGGTGTTACCTCACCTCTACTGCGTCAGCAGGTCCTGGGTGCAAACCTTCTCAGGGCAAGTCACTCTGGTTGGGTGGCCTTGAGGGCGCCTTCTGCAAAATGTGCAGCTCAGCCCTGCCATTCAGCATGGACTCAATACCCACAGATTTCTGAGCCCGCCTTTTTTTTTTTATTTTTAAGTAAGTAGCTCTTTCTACTTTTATGCATGTTTTTATCTCAACCATCAGAGCAGCAGCTGTGGCAGGAGGGGCACAGGGACATGTTGCCTTGGGGGTGGGAGTGCAGCAATGGAGGTGATGTAGCTGGTGTGCCAGGAGGGAATACACACCCAGGGGAGGCAGGAGGAGCTGCTGAGCCAGAGGTACCCCAGAGGAACCAGGGCTGTGATGGATTGCCTTACCTGGGAGCTGAGCCCTGCCACTTGCTCCTGCACATGGCCCAAAGGAAGAGGTAGTTGATGTTTAAGCATCAGTTCTCCTAGGTGGATATGTGAGCATTTGTGAATATTTTTCACACTCTCCAGTCCAACTACAAAGCCTGCAGGAACAGAAGAAACATTCCTGAATTTAGGTCTTTTTCTTCGAATCAAATGATACACAAAAAGCATTCAATGCCTCCCTTGGCTAACCATTTTCCAAGTGTGGTAGTTTTTATCGTGAAAACCAGCCTTCATAGTTTACTTGCTTTCTTGTTGCAGGGCAGAACAAGCTTCTCCTGTTTCTTTTTTTATCTGGGTAGTTTTCTGCTCTGATGAGAGCAAAGATCTCTTCACGTGGTGCATTGAAGGCATTCAGAACCTGCCACTGGCCACAGTAATTTGCTGCAATCTTCCTGATACATATATGATTGATAGCTATGAACCTAGTCCCATTTTTCTAAATCTCTCTGCCTTTTTAGAGAAAAATGTCCAGTCGCTGAGATGGAGATACACAACGATAATTCTTTTCTTTTTCTGTCGTACACTGGAAAAGAAGATGAAGAGCAAAATACCTGCATGCGAGGTTTTAAGGCAGCCCTTCAGGGCTGGGTGAGCTGTAGTTCATTAGCAAGGGAAAAGGCAGTCGTGTAAAACTGGCACAAGGGGGCAGGTGTGCACCACTGAAAATTCTTCACAGTTTGTGTGTGTGAATGATCACAATTAGCTGCAGGACATAGAATGGTAACTGTCTTGTTATGGGCAGAAATGGCTATTTTAATTGTGTTGTAAGAAAAATTGTGCTGTATTATTTAATTGGAATGAAACCTCACATTTCCACATAAAATCTAAAGGGCTTAGCAAAATAAATGGTGTACAAAATTTGATTTTCAGTATGGATCAATAATGGAGACAATTAGGGAATAAAGATGTATTTCACTAATACTTCTTACTAGATCAGATGAGATGAGCCATTCAATTATCATAATTCAACACTTGAAATTTACACATATTAGGACCATATTGTTGTCATGCTTAAAGGTGTCCTTGTACTAAAAATATGGATGTGCTCCCTGAACAGTGATAATTACAGTGGTGGTGCATATGGTGGAGTCTTAGGAGTTCTTAGAGTTAAAAGTGTGTATAAAATGCTATATATGACTGCAAAAAGAAAGCCAGTGCAGGAGGCACAGTCAAAGAAGAGCTGCAGTTAAGAGATGCTACAGTAGTAGAAGTTTCATTATGCTCTTAAGACAAATTAATTTGCTGTAGAGACAGCTACTCATGCAGTGACAGCATTTTCCTCCCCAAACCTCTCCTTGCAGTGACATACTCTGCATCTTCCTCATCCGATCTGTTCCACATTTCATCCAGAGCGAAGTAATATTTTTTATACTTTTTTTTTAATATTAAGAAACAAAACTCAAGTGCTAGAGATAAAAAAGGTAGATTTATTTAATGTTATTCTATTAAAATGAATTTCTATTGCTGTCTGGACTTGGACTAACATAGGCTTTGTTGCTCAAGTAGTGCCAACTTCATAACTCTCTTCTATTTAGAGACATCTGAAATTTTTCAATACACAAGACATGGAGATGAATCTTTGCAAGAACAGGTGTTTCAGGAGAGCTTCACTGTGGCTGAGTTGAATTGAATGGAATTAATACAAGAAAATAAGCTATTTACATAAAAACATGTATACAGTAGGAGTTTGCAATTCAGCATTCATCTGTGAGACTTTATTTTTCTGTGGAAGAAAAAGACACTCAAGACTGTTTAAAATCTGACTGTTTTATTGTTGTAATACCATTGTGCCAGCAGATGATTAATACTTGCCTCAAAGCAGTGGGGGCTCAGTTCAGCTGCAGATAATGTAAGGGTGAGTAGCTGATGCTTCCCTGCTGCCTTTCATATTTCCAGGCACATTTCTTGCCTCAGTTGGATTGCTCCAGGTCAAATATGAGGATGTTTCTTTCCAAACTGTTGACATCTGACTGTCAGAGTCATCCCTGACTGACATTCCCTAAATATTTGATTTCTTCATTTTACCTACTGACCTGTATTATGGACATGGTAAAACAGTTCCTTTGCCTTTATACAGACTCTTCCTGCAGGAGCATAGCTTAAATCTCTTTTCCACAGTTGCCAAATGCATTATTTTTGTAAAAATTTCTTCATATGCCAGTTGCAAGTTATTTTAATTCTTTGAATTTACTCCATTTTCTCTTTGTTTCTCTCATTGTCTAAATTGTGTGCAAAGATTAAGAAAGCTTCAGCAGAAGCAGTGAAAGGAGGACAATCCAGTTATGCAGGGCTAGCTGAGGTCTATGACTGCCATTGAGAGAAGAGTCTGGGCAGCATCTCCTCCATCAGGCACTACCAAGACTTGACTTTTGCTCTTTTTGGGCCTCTGTAGGAAATCTGCTACTCATAGCTCCGTGAAGATGATCAGAGCATTTGGGATGACTGTGTATTCAAATCCAGGCCAATGTGGAAGTCCAGATGTGGCTGTCTGGTGTCACCTCTCTCAGCAGAACCAAAGACTGGCTCCAGACCCTGGGAATAGGCCTCCTTCTCCACACTTTGTACAGCACCATGCAGGCTCCTCTCCTTTATTTTAGAGTAGTCACTAGGTGGTTAGTGGCCATGAATGCCCTTTTCCAAGCTTTCAATGTAGGATACTATGGTTACTTAAGGAATTGCCACAGTCTTGAATTTTCAAAAGTAGTTGCTTGTGGTTCATTAAATTCCTTAGTTATGTCCCTAGCTCCTCAACCTGAATATTGCCGGAATGCACTTTTTAACATTTTTTTCTCCGCATTCTTTTTTCCAGCCATAGTAACTATTTATTTCTACATAATTTTACTAGTAAGTGTTCCAAAGCTGCTTGCAGCTTGTATACTTTTTTCCTCACAGACAACAGCTTACCTAATGAATTCTGACTATGGAACTGCTGGATTCTTCTACTGTGTTTTGTGTATATAATAAGGAACAGAGCAGAAGATATGAGAGCTTAAGTTTAATTCCAGATTTTTTTTTATTTTTTTATAGCTAGGTCATTGGCAAGATATTATAGAGACACTTTGATTAAAATAAAAAAATACATTACTGAAAGCAAGAAGACTGGGCACCTAAATAAAGCTGTTTAACATGCCATAATCTTTTAAATGCCAGTTGCCTGCTGTGTAAACCTGCACTAAAAGTGGTTTCTTCGCTGCAGGATCCAATCCCACAGGAAATGTGTTAACATTACAAAAATAAGTTTAAACTTTATACAGCATTTACACGTTATGATCAAGACCACAGCCAAGTACTTTGATGAAGACTTGATTTATGGTCTGTGAAGAGGAAATGTCTGTCATTGAAATAGTTTCCCTGCTGCATCTTTCTACCCTAGTTGGTTTTCTTTCTCAAATTTTGGTTGTTGGTGTTTATTAACCTACATTTGACATGACAGCTAGTTTCAGCCAGATTGATCATCTTTGTCTTGGCATATTATACAAGTTATTTCTGACCTCAGTCCTCAGAAAACATGGAAAAATACTATTTCCTAAATTTTAGTGAAAGGTTTCTGATGAACATTACTGTATTCACTGAATGTTTGTAAAGCACCAAATTATGTTCCACTAATGACTGTTTAATGCTGAAGTTCAGCCCATCTCACAGCTGGGCATTAGCTAATGAACACAAGATGGTCTATATATAATAGCTGTTTATCCTCTCAAGAAAAAAATCCCAAGTTTTATCCCAGAAAGCCTGGGTGAAGCTTTTAAACCAGACAGTTTTACAGACATGTTGTCATTCCTCAAATTAAGAATATTTCTCCTCTGCCTGTCCATGCTCTAGGAGCTATGAATGGTGACTCAGTAAAGGACCACCTTCTGTGGCTGATTTGTTCAAAGGCCCTTACACAGAGCAATACTCTGCCATGCATAAAACCAGGTCATTGAAATTTTGCACATGCTCTTAAAGTATATTTTAGAACAGTAGGAGTATTGTTCCTTATGTCCTGACCGAGTTTGTGTTGGTGTCATTATTATTTTTTCAGATTTCAAATGATTTTCTATTTCCTTAATAATTTATTACTTTCAGTGGAGAGGACACTGATTTTGTTGGAATACAATTATGGAATGTTAGGTAGGGTCCAGGTTGTGGTACAGACCACAGTCTGGTATAGACTTGGGCTGTTGAGGTCCTTATTACACTAGAATTGCTGCTGCTTCTCAAGGTAGCTCATTGGTATGTTTCTTAAGCTACAAGTCATTCAGAGAGAATTTTCTGACTTTTGCTGTAATAGTTATCTCTGATGGTGTTACAAGTTATGCTATGCCAAGTTTGTGTACACAATGACTTAGAAATAAGTCTGGATGAAACAATATTGGATTCTCCAGTGAAAACTTGCACACTTATTTCCTGAAGATTTTAGTGATTATTTCTCCTTGCTTTTTTTGTATCTGTGCTTTGAAAAGCTCTTCCTGAGCAGACAAGTGATCTGCTCAGTCAGCCCCAGCTTAAAGCTCTGAGAGGAGTGACAGGCAGAAGGAGAGAAAACAGGACAACAGAACATGTATCTGTCTTGCACAGATGAGAAGTGCTTGTGATGTTTTTTCCCTTTTTTGCCAGATCTTCAAACATCACCTGTCAAATAATTTAAGAGAATTCATTCTGTGACTCCGTGCAGCAGAATTCAGTGAGGATGTGACAGGTGCTTTGAAGTTTAACCACAAAGCTCGTAGTTCACCTCTTGCTTTCCTGACTGAAAACATCATTGCTGCCTGTCATGGTTTAGAAACAGCAATGTGCAGTTTAGTTCCCCCCGTCCCCACCCCGTTTTCCTAAGATTCTCCCAAACCAGATGCCCCTTGCCCCCTCCCTTCTCCTGCTTCAGGATGGGATTGAGAATTGGAGGCACAAGAAAGGGTTAAAAAGATGAGTTGAGATAAAAGCTATTTACTGGAAGCAGCAATGAGATACAAACCCAGACAGTAACAGCAGCAATAACAGAAGTGTACGAAAAGAGGGTGATTTACATGCAAAACATGCTCACTGACTGACCTGACCTGGTGTGGCCCTGAGACATTGAGCAATGGTGAATGGGACCCCCCATGCCAACTGCTTTTTCCTTACCACAAACCACTCCCACCTCCTCCAAAGGGAGAGTGCCTTTCTGCTGCCCCTTGTAGTATGGAAAAACAACCCAGACATGCCCCAAAGGCTTACCCCCATATCTACTGCCAAAAAATTAACTCTGTCCTGACTGAAAACCATAGCACTGCTAAACAAGTATCAGAAGTGGTGACTAATTTTCAGAACTAAAAAGCATATTATGGCCTGCAGATATTTCTTCCAGTTATTGATTTCAAATATTTAGTGCTTCATTTTGCTGAAATGAATGATACGTTTACATCTCTTATGTTCTGACCAAGACCTTACCATCTGTGCATCAGATGTTAAATACAGCAGCTACAATTGGCATTAAAAAACATATTTTATATATTGAGGTTCATGAATTCATAGTTTCTGTCCTACATGTAACAAAGAAGGTGGTCTATGCTGTCCAAAATGAAACATAAAGTAATGCCAAAAAGTAAAAAACAATGCCAGAATATGCTTGGATAGCTTAAATCAGGAGTGTGTTAATATATCTTAGAAGTCATTTATGTCAAGTCCCTCCTTGAAGAAATACTGAGAACTGGAAGAAAGATCATAATTTATTAATAGTTTACTGTTGACTGAGTAGCTTCTCTTGGCATATGTATGTCATGGATGCAAAACAAATTCCTCAGTGACTAATATCTTCTAGCACCCTTTTAATAAAAACTATCAAGTGGCTATTATGTGATTGTCTCCTGGAGGAACATTTTGGGGGTGTAGTTTTCACCCTTTTACTTCCCTTAGGTTCTTGTTTCACCTGAGAGTTTGTATACAAGTCAGAGAAGCTGCTTGCTTTTGTGTAAACTAGTAGAGGTTGAGACTTGACATTTTCACTTTTAAATAAGTCTTATGGTAAAGATGCTGCTTTAGTTGCTATTTAGAAGCTCTCAGATTATGTGTTCCAATATATGTGTGTGCGTATGGCTGTACATCTACTGCTTACCATTATAACAGATAAATTAAAATCTAACTGGTACTTTGCTGTTTAGAATTTAATTTTGGATTTGTAGGACAAAGTGGAAAGCAGAGGTAACTGCAGTTGTGTGGGTTGTTTACCTGAAATGGAACCACTGTTTTACCTGAAAAGAAGCCAGCTCATTTGTTGTGCCCCATACCCTCCTTCCACTGGCAGAAGTGTCTGTACAGTGAACCAAATCCAGGAAATCTGCAGCATGACCACAGGTAACCTCCAAACAAAATAAGTTAATTTTAATCTTCATCAATTCTCTATCCAGGTCCCTGCACAGTTGATGAATACAAGGTCATACTCAGTAGTAGAGATTAGCCAAGAAAAAGTCCTGTCAGAACTTATTAGTAGAAGGTAAATGTCTGGGTAGGGAATCTTTCTTCAGTGAGACTACAGCATTTTTTTCACTGCTGTTTCCCAGAATGTAGCACACCTTTAAAAAAAAAAAAAAAAAAAATATATATATATATATATAGGTATGGGGTTTTCTTTGATAAAAGGTTTTTCCCTATCACTAAGGATAATTACAATTAAGAGCAACAAAGTTCCAGTCTTGGTAAAGAACTGTAATAGAAGCAGTAGTAAAATGCTAAACATCCTACCTTACTAACACCAGTTTAATTTCATCAAATATAGGCATACAAGAAGCTCTGTGTGGTATTTCACTGCAGATGTCATGTTGCTGTCATGGTACATTTATCCAGTGTAAATGAGGTGTGAGACAAAGCATAGCCACTGATTCACATGCTACGATATCAGTAAGAATTTTAAAGTCAAATTTTGTGTGAAAGTGGAAACATAACCATTAGAATTTCAATTCTACTGGCAATGTTTTGAACTTGTTCCTACTCTATAAGCCAAGCAGCCTGCTGTTGGAAGGAAGTTTCCTATGCTTTTTAAGATAAAAAAGGGATGTTTTGCTGGGTAAATGTACATAAGGTATGTTAAGCTAAATAGCTTTGCAACAGAAAAACGTTCTGTACCATCAGTAAATATCTGCATCTTGTTTTATGTAATTCCTACAGTATTAATGGGGCAACATTAGGTGTATATTTAAAAACAATATTTCATATTAGTGTTCATTGCTTTCAAGGTCTGTATTTAGAAACAAGGACTTACATCTCTTCTGCTTGGGCCAGCAGTCATGAGAACACAAGAAAATTATCAATGTTGGGTTGCATGTGTTGTGATTTCCCACACAGATATGATAATGCAAATTATAGAGCCAGCTCCAGCTATAGGCATTGAAAAACATGTAGGGAATTTCCTCTCTCTGATGACAATTTTCTCCCTTCCTTGTTCCTAACCTGTGGGCATAAACTGATTACAATAATAGAGTTGTTATATTCAGTGTTTTATTTTCCCCCCACAGGAATCTAAATATATTTTCTTCATCAAAGAAGAGATCATGAATGAGAATGACTACTTTATAAAGCAAGACATTATAAAAGGAAAGGAAACAATGTTTGAATGCCTAAGCTTTCTGCAGGCAAGCCCAATTAGCAATAAAGGAGCTTTGACTTTATGGGAAAACTATCATGGTAACTCTATTAGAATGAAAATCAGACTATTTTCAGACTTTATCCCTTTAAAAATCTTATGACCATTTGCATGTTTTTTGCGATTGAAGTTCCAGCCTATTCATCAAGAGACAGACACTTTGCACATTAAATTATGCTTTGTTTGTGTATATCCAATAGGTCTTTTCACTCCTGTAAATCCACTATTAGTCCTATTACAATGTTTGCTTATGTCTTTTCTGTGACAGGAAGCTTCTTTCTATTCAAGACTGCATGAAGTAACAGCATTTCCTAATTTCATACAGTCCTGGTATATCAGAGCAACCCACTGAGCAGTTGTTCAGCTGTGAATTGGTCCTTTGCCCATTGTACGTGCTTGGGCACTCTGTGGGACAAGTCCCAACTTTCCCATCACAGCAGTGCTGGGAGGTGCTTCCCTCCCCCTTCTGCTCAGCAAATGGGCACATACCTAAAATGCCTTTGGTGATGATGAAGGCTCGCTGTCTTAATTTTAAACCTGACATACCCAGTGTGTGGTGTAATTCAGGCTTTGTCTCTCTCGTGTCCTGAGATGCAGGAGGGCAGGACTTTTTAAAGCTTTGGGTGGCTCTCTGTTTCCTCTCTGTCATCCCAGCAAGTAAGTGCCTCATGAATCATTTATGTATGATTTTTTTTTTTTTTCAGTTAAGATATACTATGGCCACAAGAGCTTGGTAATGCATACATTTAAATATATTTAAAGGATTTTAAAATTAAATTGACATATACAAAGTCCCTTGAGAGGTCTGAGTGAGGTTCTCTCTGAGAGAAAGACTACAATTTAATACAAGCTCCAGGACTCCATAATAGATTTTATGTCTGAAATATAAAGTTCCAAACTTACAGTGCATCCCAGAATGACCATAAATCATCATTATTTCTAAGCAGATAATGAGAAATTATTTGTAAACATGACTTAATTGGGCACACACTACTGATTCATTCCTTTATTTTACAGCTTTGGTGAGAAGCAGGCAGTTAAAAAAAAAAAGAAACTGAATGAGCTTTGAAGACTTAATTCTGTCAGCCAGGATTTTTCAAATGGAGAAAAAAAGAATGAGCAGCCTTTGCAAACTCAAAACTTCTTGTTTTCCTTCAATTCATCACTTCAATATTCACTTTATGTATAGAAGGGGAATCTGGCCAAACTGAGCACCCTTTGTCCCCCTATCAGTAGAAGAAGTTTTGGTTGTATCGAATGAAATTTGTACAAGACAACATTTTTCTGGTTTTGGAGCTCAGGTAGCAGCTGGATACTTGAACAATTATAAGGGAATGCAGAAAGTTTACAGACTGTTGTAAAAGCACAGCCTTGAACCCTGTGCAGTGTGGAAGGCTGACATGAGGCAGAGGATATGAATCACAAAAACCTCTAAACCCTTCTCCAGCAGAATGTGGCTTTTGGGAGATGGTGTGGGAAGCAGGGGAAAATACTGTCCTGAGTATAAATTTTGTGATGTCAAAGTTATTTCCAGTAGCTCTAGAAGGACAGCATGCTTTAGTAAGATCTTGGAACTATTATAATAGAAATGAATTTTTAGAGGCAGCAGTAGGTAATAGAGTCTGTAGGGTAAACAAGGATGGGTGATAGTACAACATTTTGACATTTCATGCTGCCACTCACTCCAGGGAAGGAGAATTTACTTAAGTTCCAGAACTTTAGAAATAGGCATAATCTAATGTGGAGAGCATTAAGAAAGAATAAACTCCAAATTTTGTGCTGATTTATTTATTCTGCTAGCCAGCACTTTCAGCTTATGGCTAAACTATTAATATTCTGAGCACAGAAGAAGAGACCTTTCCTTGACAGCAGTTTCCATAGCTCCTGCCTGATTGTGTCCTTGTTTGATAGTAAATGAAGATGGCTTTTGAAAGTGTCATAACTGCCACACTAGTTTAAACATGATAAAATAATAATAATGAATTTATTTTCAGGCAATTGGATAATTTATGGAGTGCTGTGTGATGGTCAGATATAATAATAACACTTAGCATTTTGATATGTTCTTTGTGCTTTGTAGCTATCAGTCAGTCAATGTAACATCTTTCTGAGGTAGATGGCTATGTTCTTCTTTTACAATGAGCAAAATAAGACTAAAGGCAAATGACTGCCCAAGGCCATGCAATGAGAAAGTTGCAGAATTGGGATTAAAGCTGGGGGAAATATACGAACTTTTACTTAATTGATGATATTTTTTCTGCATATATGGCCAATAAACTAGGAGGGATGAAAATTTCCCTGTTAATAGAGAGATGAAGAGATGTAAATTTATTTTTTAATAAGAGACTATCTTCAGTGGAACTGTAAGTGCTTTATTTAAATGTTTTTTAAAAGCTGCTCTCTGAACCATTAACTTTGCCAGCTCAATGTAAAATAAAACAGACATAGAATGAATTTTACCTAGATCATGAACCAAAGTAAACATGTTAGTAAAAAATTCATCTAGGACCTTTAAGTGTCTGAATCTATACAGCAAATTTTTGTTTGCTGCCTTATACGTTGTATCTTCGAGGTGATGTTTAATATGTATTTTTATTGACAAGATCAAAGCATACTTCTGAAATCAATGATAGGCATTGTGACTTCTTCGTCCTCTACCTTTTAGTGAAAAGGAGATGGAGCTGATAACAAAGTAGAGTACTTTATGGACAATCAGTGACACAGGTAGTAACTTTTTGATTAACCAACTAATCTTCACCTGTAAGGTGCTGTGTATCTCTACATGCTTATCTTGCTGGGATAAGGATATCTGAACAATAGAGCATTCTATAGATTAATGGAAAGACAAAAGTCATGTGAGCAAAGGTATCAATTTGTTATATCTTAATATAATAATTTTATTAAATGAATATTTTTTTTCAGATTACCTGCACATACTTATGTCTTGTGTCTAAAATGTTTCTAGATCTGAATTAACTCATTACCAGCTATTTCAGGAATCTCCCTTGGACATGTGTCACCTTGACCTTTTGGGTCAGGTTCTTAAATTGAAAATTAAATATGTCAGCTGAAAAGCAGAGATAGTGTTTTTCAAAGGGACCTCTGGTAGAAAAGAAACTTGTCTGTGTCCCAGGCAATGACTTCAAGCATCTGTTGAATTCAAAGCACTTTACTAGCCTAGGAATAGATGTCTCTTCTAATTGTGCTGGTTTTGTCTTGCCCAATCCTGCTGTACACTGTTATGATCTGTAGTTAATACCCTTATTTTCTTCCCTCACTGAAAATATTTCAGTAAGATAACTTTGAAAATGTCACTTTAACTGCTTTACTGTGTAGAGTGTGCATGCACATGGCATGGCACCTGTACTTTACAAAAAATACAAACAGCAACAGTTATAAAACTGTTGGGGGCAGCCATTATGATGTCTTGCACCATCATCCCATCAGTCCTTGTGGGGGCAGGGACGGGGCAGGTAAACATCTGGGTCCTGCATGCACAGTTTGTATGGGGCATTCCCTGAGATTAGGGAAGGAGTGTTGTTACTACTCTGTTCGTACTGTTACATGTGTCCATGGAGCTGGATGGGATCCACCTGAGGAATCTGAGAGAGCTGGTGGAAGTGCTCACTGAGCCCCTTTCTATCAGCAGCCCTGGCTAACTAGGGATGTTCCAGTTGACAGGAGGAAAAAATTGTGATGCCCATCTACAAGGGCTGGAAGGATGATTTAGTGAACTACAGGCTTGTCAGTCTGGTCTTGGTGCCAGGGAAGCTCATGGAGCAAATCGTCTCAAGTGCCATCACATGGCAGGACAACCAGGGGATCAGGCCCAGCCAGCATTGGTTTGTGAAAGGCAGGTCCTGCTTGACTGACCTGACAAAGTCTCTGATGAGAAGGTGATCTGCTTGTTGGATGAGGAAAATGCTGTTGATGTTCTAACGGGGCTTTAGTAAAGCCTTTGACACAGTTTCCCAAAGCATCTCCGGGAGAAACTGTCTGCTTATGGCAGATTGGTTATTAGTAAGAATTCCTTCACCAAAAGGGTTATTCAGCATTGGAACAGGCTGCCCAGGGCAGTGGTTGAATCACCATCCCTTGTGCTATTTAAAAGACTTGTAGATATGACACTTAGGGACATGGTTTAGCAGTGAGCTTGGCAGCACTGGGTTGCTGGTTGAACTGGAGGATCGTAAAAGTCTTTTCCAACCTAAATGATTTTATGATTCTATGATTCCATTCCATGAATTGCTACAAAACCCAGTGGTAAGTTGGGCATTGAGACTTTGGCCTCTGTCCTTTCACAGAAAGAAAGAAGAAACAAGATTCATTCTGCTTCAGTTTAGTACTTGATTCAGGTGCTTATACACAGCTCACATACACTGGGGTTTCTCACCTGGCCTCCACCTGCCAGTGCAGTGGGGCACAAGTCTCTCTTATATCCTCTGTCTTATCTATAGTTGTAAATAAATAAACTCTGTCCTGAGAATTGGCCATGCAAATGTCATGCAGCTTCAACTGAGTTGATCACTAGAAGGGTCTATTTATAGTCAATGCAAAGAGCAGAGCTGTGGGATGAGCTTTTTCTGACCTGATTTGAAAGTCTTCCTTAGGATGAGAAGAATGGCGCCCTGGAGTCTAATGAGCATTAACTTGTTCTCCATCGACTGAGGCAGGCCAGGAGGGCTGGCTTTGGTGCGTTTGCACTAGAGATGTGTGATCTTAATCGTAAAAATCTCATGGAGTGACTGAGCACAGAGCAGCCTGGGACAATATGGGGCAGCTGATCCATCACTTTGTTATAGGTTTCTTGGGATGTCACTTTGCCTTAAGCTGAATTAAACTGCAGAGGCTCTTCTGTGTGCAAAACAGTGTGCAAGGTGGAGGCTTGCCACAAGATTCCCCAGGTGCAGCATATTCAGCAGTTCTGCAAGAAATTTTAATTCCTTTTTTGGTTGTAGAATCAAAGGAAATTTAAGCATAGAATTCAGAATGCAGGTAGTTCTGCTGCATAAACTTGGCAAGAACTTCTAATCAGTTCAGTTGCTGTTTTCAGGCAGAAATTACCCATCTGTACCGCTGATTAATATGGCTGTTGACTTAACCAATATTAACAGGCCTTGCTGAAGAGATATTATTACATTAGAAGTGATTAAAAATTCATCCCAAGCAGCAATGATTCTTGGAGCCATACTTGTTATTGAAATGTTGACAACATTGATATGAGGATTTTAATATCCTGCTTGATAATTAAACTTCTGCTGGCACAGATTTCCTCTGTGTCTTCTCTGTGGGATCCAGATATGACTTCTGAGTTACTGAAGAGAATTGTATTCATGTACTGGTCAGTGAAAGATTGACATTAGTGCTTTTGTCTTGGTAATGTTTCACAAAGATGAGCCTAAAGAAACGAAAAGCAGCTGCCAGCTGAGGAGAAAAATTCAAGTTCTCTAGTCTTTGCATCTTCCAGCTTGTCTTCAGTTTCAGGGTAGAATGCTTCAGGGTACTCTGTGCTGCCAGATTTTCATTTAACAATGGTGGAGGGGGATAGTTAGTCTAAGAAAAGGAAAGACGCTTCATAAAAGAAAACAACATCAAAGAACGATGAACTCCTTGCAGATGTCAGTGTAGTACAGCACACTTTACATGAATTATTGGTGTTGTCAGCTCCTTTTCTGGAGTGCAGAGAAGAATGGGCTCGGCTTCAGTTCACTGCTTAATTCATCATTTCCTTTAAAATAAATGAAATAAAAGACAGCTTATTGAAGAGGAGGCATTGTTTGTATGTTTGGAGGCTGCCATAAAATGGTAACTTCTATTTTACTGGTTTTCTAATATTTGTTATTTTGTCAGACTTTTTAATTAAAATACCTTTAGTGTGGCTTTCTAGGGGAAGAAGGGTTGTAGTAACACACCACATGTGTTTGCATAGCTTTTCAAATCTTCCTCAGGATAAGTTTGTTGAACAAATATCCATCCAATGAAAAAAAAGGGAAAGTGCTCTAAAGAAACATAATTTTAAAGAAATTATACAGCGAAGCTAAACAGAAAGGCCTTGCAATATCCTAAATGAAAGGAAAGTGCAAAGAGAATTCAGACACCAGGTAATCCATATGGAACAGAAAAAGTAGTGGCCATCCTGTTTTTTGAAATCACATCATTTGTTGCTCACACTTTACTAGATATCAGAGGTGGAATTCATACAAGATAACGCAAAATATCTAAAACATGGACAGCTACACCTGAAACATTCCCACTGGAGTTCCTTTACAATCAGTAAATATGCAAATAATGAATAGCTTTTTTTTTTAGTATAAGAAGAAAGATTTTTAATGAGGGTCTCATTGGCAGTTTCTAGGAAGTGGATGCCCTCAACAGTGAAATTGCAAGGACACAGGTATGGCACAGGCATTGTCATATTTGCCAGGGGTACCTCATATATTCTAAAACATATTACATGGGACTAAATACCTATACTTGAGCATCTAATTTGAACCCTGTTAGTCCTAAACTTGGTCAGTGTTTCCTGGGATTATATGCATCCTTTTAAGCCATTTTTCCAATACTATGGTTGAGTACAAAAGGCTTCCCCTAAATTGCTTTACTTCATGTGCTTCTGGGGGTTACCCAAGGTATCTTACCTGGGTATTGAGTTAAAGAAATTGACTTAACAGCTGTTAAAATCTGTCAAGAAAGCATTCCTTTATTACAATGCTGGGACCGTGGAGGAGTGTGTCCACCTCAACAGTTTTCTCATGAGTTTACATTATGAGACTCCCTGAATTCCCCCTCCAAGTCCTGTCCACTCAGTAATGTCCATTGTCTGGAACCAAAGCTCCTTTTGAGGGCTGTTTCTGTGTTATGGCTCTTAACATGTGTACAGTTCACATGAGCTGACTTAAGGGTCTCACTGTTATGAGGCCCTGGCATTCCTCTGCAGGTAGGCACTGTCCCATCTCCCTCTTATCTAAGCAGTTCTTCCTGCTCTTCCTTGATTTAGTGTTCTGGAGGGGTATGGGTTTTTGTAACTAGATCCTGGTTATGTAATTTTCCCTTATCTTTATGGCCCCTTGTTGTCTTTGTCCTCAAGCAGTTTCCTGTTGCACAGTAGTATTTAAACAGCTGAGCAAGAATGTTAAACTTATATTTACAAAGTTACAGGGTTTAAACAGAACTAAAAAATTGAGAAAACCTACAAAATTCTTTGTATAGCTCCTTTCAGTATTCCCCTGCCTGTTATGCCCAGTGCAACCCTTCTTTTGGCAGCAGCAAAGGCCAAACTCAATTATATAAAACTTTTAAAACATACCAACGTAAGTTCTATTCAGAGTCCTTTTCAAGCACGAGGAGTGAGATGTTGAATAAATGTCTCTAACTGACAGAACTTTATTGGAGAAGGAAGAAGAAAATAAAAATCAACCTGAATAGCTGATGACAGGTAAGATGACCAGAATCTTGGCTCTTTTTCCTCGCTGTGCTGGAGAGCTGTGCTGTTTGGTGTGCTCAGCACCAACTGCATTCACCCTTAGCTGTGCCACCTAATGTTGTTCCCCACCAGCTTCTCCATCCTTGTTCACTGTTCTGTTCTTTCTCAGCATTCTGTGTCTGAATGTTCTATTCTTTCTCAAACATAAGTAAGTCCACAGCCAGGAAGGAGACAAGATACCTGATTCCCTTTGATTTCCAATTGGTTTCAGTGCAAGTTTGACACACAGAAAATAAATTCTCAAATCCAAATTCCATGAATGTGGATTTTCTTATTTTCAAAAGACCAAGTTGAGAAGAACAGAAAATGGAAAGAAATAATAAGGGGTTTTTTTGCACCATGAACTTATTTTCTTAGGTGTTTTATAGGTTATTTTGAAATATATTTTGAGGCATTTCAGTTTGTCCATTAAAAAATGTCATTCTAAGAGGCTAGTGCAAATTCTTTTATTCCAGTCATAGATGGGAGAGGCAGTAAAGCTGTGCCTCTCATAATTTAAATCTTAGCGTCCGGTTCCTAGGGATTTAGGAGTGGCTGGGCTTAATCTTGAAATGGGAGGTTCTATATGTAGATGTTAAAGGTAATTTATAAAGATCTATATTTTTAATTGATTGCCAGATTGGGGCTTTGTAGAACAGTTTTACAGTTATTGTTCAGAGTGACATTGAATAATTATGTAATTTTGATTTTGGAAGGACAAAGTCTTCTTTTTCTTTTAATAACAGCATATTTAACAGGTGTATTGTAGACTATTAATTCTTCCACAAAATATGGCTTATGGCTTTATCTAGTAGTTGTCTGTCAAGCTGGAATTGAATGGCTAAGACTTGAAAGGGGTGAAGGAGAATGTTCATAATTATACAAATACAACTTTGCAATAAAAGGAGATTTTGCACTCTAGTGGGATCTGACAGGAGTTTATGTAGCAGAGGTTTGTAAGACCATGTATATAAATGATGATGATATACAGCCTTCAATATTTAAATCTGCACCTCATCCATCTTAACAGAGGACTCTTTTCATACCTTTGTTTACAGTACAGAAAGTTGAACATCTGATAGAGCCAAGGTGTCCCACTGAGCTGCATAGGCCCATTTTCTGTGACTGACAGCAAACCAAAACCCGTATGGCTATTTCCACATCCAGCTGCCTGTGATGCCCCAGGTCTATTAACTTTGTACTATTTATACATTCATAGAGCAGGAGTTTACTTCATCATGAGTCTAAAAAGGGGTGTGAACTCTTGCTTCTTGGTCTGTAATAAAAACAGTTAAATTTCATTGTCACAGTATGTTATTGCTTTGGGGTTAGTGTGTAACTGTACGTGTATTCTGTGTATGTAATATTCTCAATGTACACATTGATAATTTTATGTACCATGGTCTTGCTTGAAAAGACCATGTGTTATGATGTGGGAATCATGAAGGTTTTATATTTTCTATGTCATCATAAAATTAAAAATTATTGTGATCAATGAGGACAGATTTTAATATTAAAGCTGTTGATATATATGAATGTATATTATTGCAAAAAGTTTAATGGCCACTAAAAAGAAGGACAAATCCAGTCTTTTGAGGAAGACTGAGAGGGATGGTGTATCTAAAGAAGAGTTTGTGAACTCAGATCCTCCCAGTGGTCTTTATTAAATATTTTCACAGGAATCAAAGCCAGGATTAACACTTCCACTTTTTTGCAAAAAGAAAGAAGAGAATCAGACTCCTTGGGCTGCTCTGGCAGCTTTGCACTGTGTCAGCAACACAAAGCAATAACAAAGCTCTTTTAACAGGCCTGTTAAACCTGCTTTACAGCTGCTTTGCATCGCTGGAGTGGTACAAAGCAGCCAGCATCCACTGGTGAGTCTGGCTGTACATGCTTAGCAGTCTGCTGCTCGTGCTGGTAGCAGCAAGCAAATATTGAATGGCCCAGCATGAGTTGCATGAGTGATGTTTGGTAATGGTAGGGTTGGACTGCTGGCATGGAAGCCAGAAAGGTCTCAAGAGGCAGAGAAAACCTTTTCTGGTGCTAGAGCTAAGCTGACTTACAGTGAAATGTCAAGTAATTTTTTTCTCCTAATGTTTCTTATGTCCAGTATTTCTCTGCTTCACAGAGCCCTTTTCTAGGAATCCCTTTGGAACAACATTCTTTTTAGATGGAGCGTTTTTCAGTAAAAGGAGAAAGCCTCCATCTCTAGTGCCTCTGCCTTCTTTTCATGGCTTCACTGGTTTGAAGTGGCTGACACAGCATCACTGTGGGCATCAGTCCTTATCAAAGTGCTGTTTTGTTCTTCTGTGACATTTTCCTGACCTGAAATCACAGGCATGCCAAAGCCGTGCGTGACTTGTGCGCAAACCCTTGGATTTGACTTGTGACAAGGACAGGTCACCTTATATGTGTCCCCTGGAGATTATTTTTCTGAAAATATTTGCTTCCTAATATGAACCTATGGGGTTTGTGTTTTTGAATTTTTGTGCAGTGCATGTGTCCTCCTTACAGGCAGGGTTGGAGACAAAGCCTTTAAGTTCATGATGCTGAACCTCTCTCGTGCATATTTGAACCTGCTTTGTTAAATGTTAAATAATGGCTTCGATTGCCTTCCCCTGGGTGAAGGGTGCTGGCAGTTGGAGGCTGTGCCCCAGGCTGGAGGCTGGTAACACCTTTGAAAATCTTTTACAGGGATATCCTATCCCAGACAGTGCATTGTTTTGTTTACAGATGAATGATTTATAATGAATTTAAAATCTACAAACGCTGTCAACCTTCGGCTATTTGCATGCTCAGTAATGAGGCAGCTAAAAAGTTACTTTGAAAAGAAAGTCTCTAAGTTCTAAGAAATCATCTTTTGGCTGAGCAGTGACTGCTTTAACTAAACTGAACTAAAATGGAGCGAGAAGGCACTGGAAATCTACCTGCGACCTTGTTTCTTGTCCTCTGAAGTTCCCATTCATCAAAGTGCATAGCATCTTGCTGGCCTCCTTGCTAAGCTGGGACAACCAGGAAATGACAGTGTTTAAAATTGCCTTTTCTCACCTCCAGCTTCTCAAGAAACAACCTTTCTTTTCAAGCAAAGAGCTATCCACAGCAAATACTGAATGAGCGCATTCGTCACAGCGAGCCATTTGTCAGCTCCAGTTGGGATTGCTGTATAATGCTCTTCCTGCTGGTACACAATATGGCTCAGGCTACCCCATCCTCCAGTTCCCATAGTGATTGCTGCACTCCTGGCGACTGTTTAGTGCCCTGGTTCACTCTTCAGAGCTATCAGAGCAACAAACCTTGGTTATTTTAAAGGGTCTTTACCCAATATGATTTTTTAACTATCCTAACTCTCGTGACCAAGAAATAAGGACAAGGTCTACAAGTACCTGAATGAAAAATCTTCTCTGCTGAAAAAAAAAAGCTATTAAAACTAATTTTAGAATAGAATAGGTGAATTAAGCATCCTACTGTTCCCATTATGTGGCCATATAATGGTCTTCTCTCTAACATTATGAGAATGATGCTCTCAAACACTAAGCACTGGAAGTTCTTTTTATCACAAATCCACTCAAGAGAAAATAAAATATGCCAAGTAAAAAAAAAGCCAACACAAAAAGCAACATACAAGGATACCCTTAACAGCATTTTGACAATGGAAAGAGAAAAAGTGTTGAAAAGCACACAAAGTCACCTGGATACCTTAGACAGAGGCAGAGTGCAAGATCATTAGACACAGTGATGATGGGTAACACACAGTGCAATAGGTGAAAAATTCTGGTATCTCTTTTGTAACTTCCGTGCAATGGTCTCTCCTGAATGTTGGTATCTTTGTGTGGATACATACATAGGTAAGAAAGAAAGAGAACAGAGTAAAGTGAGCAGCCAAATCTCTCACGTTAGAACAAGTTTGCTGACAAGGCACAGAAATGTGTGAAAAGCCCTGCAGCAAACATTCAGTGTGCTCTGTTTTTCACCAGAGGACAGCTGGTACACAGATTGCCTGGTATCAGAGGAGTACAAAGCTGATTTAAGCCACGCACATTTCCCCTCGTGAGTCAACATGTACACATTGTAGCTGCAAGCAAAGTTTTCTCCTGCCATCCCAGCCCAAACCAGTGGGACAAGGCAGATTACAAGGAAAGGATTGGATTGCTGCCTAACAGGCTTTTTGACCTTCTTGGTTAATTATATCAGGTTTTTGAATGCAGTTTCATCTTGGAAAGCTGATCTGGGCTATCAGCATTTCAGAAGAGTTTTGTCTTCTTCAGCACAGTGCTTTCTGGAACATGTTGGAATGCAAATGATTTTAGTTACTATATATTTTTCTAAAAATCCAAAATGCAAAATGAATATTTCAGATGAAGGGTCCCAGCTGAATAAAGCTGGCACCAGTCTGTTTCTTCAAGGATTTTTCCAAAAGAACAGGACTCTGTTTATTTTCCTTGTCTGTAAATGTTGTGCAGCTTTTGTGTATTGAGATTCTCTATAGAGACCACTAACCATGAGAGATTGCAATGAGAGGGAGCAGATTTACACATTGTATTTATGTGCAAAAGATTGATAAGGCAAAATAGTTTTCTCTGTCTTAGATTTTCTTGTAGGGACGCAATCTCCTGATATACAGTAAAGTTTGTAGGCCACTGTGTCCTGTTCAGTTCTAACTTTACCTGAAAATGAATGGCCTGCCTGGTTCTTCGTGCTTTCTTGATATCATCCTTGCATATTTGGGGAATTTACCTTTTTTTAAAAATTATTAGATGCAATGGAGAGTGAAAGGATGGATGGTAAGTAGTCAGAAGGGTGCCTCTGAGCAGGGATCATTGACTCAGGGTGGTTATAGGCTTTCACATCCGTGAGCTGAAAGGCTTATGAGTTTTACAGGGGGGATAGTGATGGCCAGCAATGCAATCCAGATTCCCATCACAAAATGCCATACTCTGTGTTTCTAGTCTTGTTTCATATGTTGCTTTCTACTGGCCTCTGCATTCCAAGAAATATGTACAGACAATCCTGACTCTAAATATAAAATAGCTGAAATGTCATTTTCCGTGTACTCAGAAAAACAAATGAATGCAATGGCACTTGCTGTGGGTAACAGCTGATTTTTATCAAATAACCTTGTGTTATAGAACAGTGTGTTGCTGACATATACAAGGAACCCTAATAAAATTGCAACTTTCATCTGAAATTCATATCTTTCCCCAAAATCCTCCTATGGAAAACAAATTATTTGGGATATGTTTCACAGATTTATTATCCAATCCACAAATGAAAAGTTTTTCACATTTAGTTTGTTTACTTGTTTTTTTTTTTTCAAATATTTGTGATTTGTGCAATCAAAAGAGCAGAAATTACTCTTTCTGATCTTAATTTTTTGTTTATAGTGAGTCAGGCACCACCCTGGAGAGTCACAATTGTTTAGATGAAAAATTTGTGTAGAATGCATGTAATTTGTATAATTAATTCAGTGCATCTCTCCCAATTAATGAAAATATTAATAATGTTATATGTATGTTCCTGTTGTTCTTTACAAAGCATTCAATAATTTCTCTCCTATTATTCCTAGCAGCCAAAGCATACTGGAGTCACAATTTGCTTTACAAGTGTCACTAAGTGAATGAACTGGAGGAGTCTTTGAAGTGATTCATATCAAATGCTTTGTGCTTTGATCAGCCTTTTTGGTTCATTTCTCTATAAGGCACCTCTAAGGTCATAAACCACTTGATATTTAAACAGCTAAGGATATATTTGCATATATTTTTATGACTATTCTGTCTGAAGTTATGGTAAGTATATTTCCCGGTGTAGGCAGAAGTAATATTTCATACAAACAGAGCCTTATTCATACCTGAAGTAACGCAGTTGTGTAATATTATTTTGAATAATGTATCTCTAGCACAGATATGGTTTTTACAGTTTATAGTACTACAGGAGTCTCTTAGCTGATTAGAGTAGCTGTGGTGATTGAAACATACAGAAGTGAAAATGGAGCAACTGTTCTTCTTACCTCGTAAAAAATTTAATGAAAAGAAAAATAATCCGTCAGACTGCAGGTTGAGAAGATGTGGCTATATATTACCAAAATAACAGCAAGCTTTGTTTCCCTGCTTCCTGGAATACATTTGTAAATGAGGTAGTTTATATCTTCATTTTGTGCCCCTAGAATTCTAAAAGAATCTGCAGGTTTAAATTTACAGCTCACCTTCCTTTATTGAAGACAGAAGCCTTTCTCTTTTGTTCTCTGCTTCTAAAACTATAAATTTGTCTGTGGATAAGAGCTATCAAAAATATTCCTGTCACTGACTAATTTAGTCGCTTTCAGCCAAAATTCTGCAAATAAAAAGACGAGTGTTTAAAGCAACATTGGGGAAAAAGGTGTAAAACTTGAATTATAGTAAGTGTTTGGATGTTCCAAATGGAATCCCTCTTGCCTAAGTGTAGATGTCTTTATAGAGATGGTTGTTCCAAGTGGTCAGTGGAGAGTAATGAATATTTCTGAGGTATGTTTTAGCTGATCTGGTTTAGATTTCTCAGGGTCTTCCCTTGCAATGAATTTCAATCCAAATATTGTTTCATCCTGAAAAAGAGTCTGATCTACAGGTTTGGAAGGGAATGAATGCCAGACAGTTGCATTGAACACATTTACATTTGGGGGCAGAAGTCCCACTCTGCCTCACACACTTTACCTCCAATTTGAATTCCCATCCTGTTACATAACTCTGTGTTATATTGCACAAACTATGACTTTAATCAAGCCAAGTAGTGGGAATACTTATCATGTTTTACGTAAGATTGAACAGGTAGCTAAAATACCAGGGTTGATGGTTCAGAGTGGTGTACAGCCTTTTAAAAAATACTGCCATTGAAAAGATATTTTCTCAAAGAGATTTTTTCAGAAATACAGCTGTATTTGTAAAATTGGCATTTAAACATTTGGGAAGCAAAAAGTAAGCCTTTGGTTGTTTATACCCATGGGCCATTAACCTTAGAATCAATAACACTGATTTCTCACAGGGTCTGCAAAACAAACTCAGCCTGTAGACTGCAACATAACTGACTTCCAAAGAGTGGTAGATGTGAGCATTTTTATGTAGAACATTCCCTTAATTGTGGCATCATTTGAGATATTCATATTAGCTTCATTAAGTCTGGCAGACACTGCTGACTGCAACAATTTAATGAGCCAACGAGTATTTAATTGTGCTCTACTGTCAAAGCATGTGTGATGAAGTCCACAAAAATTAATGGCCATATACAATCTCTGAATCAGTGCAATAGAGAATATCTGTGATAAGCAGAATATTAAAGACTAATGTCAGAGCTTTGGTAAGGGAAAATATGGCTACATTTTAGATGGGTCTGAAAGTAAAATTTTTTATGCATTCCATCTCTCATAAACAACACATTCCTTTAGTCCCTCTGCTACAGTTCAAAATGAAATGTTCGGGGAAAAAAGTTATGTAGTTGCCTCACTGAATGTTATCAGATTTTGATAACACTGAATCCTATGGAAACTATTCTTACGTTGTTGCAATGTGTCTGGTACGTAAAAGAATTGAACTGTCTCTTGTCAAGAAGAAATATATTACTCTTGGAGAAGTAATCCTCAAAGTTTTGCTTCCTCAGGAAAATGAGAAAATTTCTGTCCAACTAATTAGAAGAGCTGTTTCATTTTTTATATTTTCCTACTTGTAGTAGAGTTTCCTGAGCAGAAAAAAAAGAGGGATGTGCTAGGTAAGTATGAGAAATGAAGTGCATATGGAATAAAAAGCAGAAAGGCAAAAATCAAAATGTTAAACAATCCATCTAGAAAATGAGACAAAAATATATCATCAAATATGAGAAAACAAGTAACAAATGTATGCAAACTGGAAAAAAACATTAAGTGAAAAATTACGTGACATAAAAATTTATTGACCAAGCTAAAAAAAGTCTGAGATGATATGAGAAACAAATTCATAAGTGGCTGAGCCACAGGTGTACAACACTAACCAGTCAACAGATTTCTTGTTCATATTCTTGAATGTGAAACTGATGTCCAATTTCATGTTAAATTATTCTAAGTTGTTTCATTAATTGAGATGTTGCTCTGATAATGCTTCCATCATTCAACTTGAATATACAGATTTCCCCAGAACGGCAATTTACTTGATTAAATAGCAGATAATACCAGAAAAAAGGCTATTAAGTAACAATTTATAAAATAGTAGCTTGAGCTGACAAGAATAAATCTGATTGTCTATGTTTTTCTTAAACCTGAGTGTCTGTATTTTCTGTCACTAATGAGTTCTAGTTTTGAAACAGAAGTACTGCTTTACTTATTGGGCAATAAATAATGAATGCTAAATCCTCTTGTAAGGAGAAGCCAATTTACCTTCTTGATTTTAATTCAGCGGTAAGATTTAATTGTTAGAAGAATTTTGATTAAATTATAAAAGTTCAGAAAATGCAACATATGGATGATAAAGGCACAGACTTACTGCAGTACAGTTATGTAGCCCAAATGTAGCCAAGTCTTACTGACCTTTTTTTTTCAGTGCCTGTACAGAAAATACCATAGAATAACAGTATGATTTTTGTTGTAAGAATCCCCTCATGGTCTTGAAGTTCAATCATGCCTCAAAGCAGGGCTAACTTCAAATCCAGATCAGGATGCTCAGGGCCAATCCAGTGGAGGTTTGAAAATCTCCAGGGACGGCAGTTTCACAGACTCTCTGGTCATCCTATTCCAGAGGTTTAGCCATTTCCATGTAAATGAATATTTTCAAATGTGTAATCAGAATTTGCCTTGTTGCAGCTTCTAACCATTGCCTCTTGTTCTTTAGCTGTGCACCACAGTGGAATTCTATGTGTTTTCTCTGTAAAACTCTTTCATGTTGTAAATGACTGCTGCTAGATTTCCCTTTCAGCCTTCTCTTCTCAAGGCTTAACAAAACCTGATTTTAGAAAGTGTTCCAGAAATTTTGATCTACAGGGAATTATATGGAATTCAGTTTTATATGAAGTACGCTCAGAAAAATCTCTGCAGTGATCATCTGAGTTCATGGTAGTGCAGACATGCAGTAGACATCCTCTTTTAACCCCAACCCTGTGCAGCCACTTTTGCCCCATGACGCAGGTTGTGCCCAGTTGCTTCATTCCAGGAATTCATTCCAGGTCATTCACCAAGTGCTCTTGTGAAGGAGGATTTCTGATGTGTGTGTGTGTGAGAGAGATGCAGTAGCTCCGACTGGAGAGGCTGATAAAGGACTCTTGTTTAAGCACACATAACATTCACTTACAGATTATTAACTGTGAGAAAATGCAGCTGTATCATTGCATTATGGATTAGTAATCGAGGTTGGAAAGGACCTCTGGAGCCATCCACTCAAGTGCCTGGCATTACACAGGCCATACCACTCTGTTAAAACTAGGCTTGATGAAGGCATTTTGGCTTTGCCCAAGAGCTTTGAGACCAGAGCACTCTGGAGAGTCCAGGTCTGTCCCCTCTTGCATCCAGGCTGGCTTTGACCCACAAATCTCTCTGCAGACAGATCTACAACGACCAGGCTATGGGCAACAGAGACATAGGGTCACCCGCTTGTATGGAAACTATGCTGCTGGCAAAAAGGAATCAAGGTGCACATTTTGTCTAAGTGGATTAACAGCTCCAGGAAATGCTGCCAGGTGTTAGAAAAATCAGTGGTTACTCTTAAATCCCCTAAATAAACTGTAGCATTAGAAGCTGTGACCACTCACACAGGTGTGCTAGTCCAGACTAAATGCCATAAACTCTGGGTTAAAAAGTCAAACCTTTGCCATTGCCATTGCTTCTTCTGTCTCCAATTCTGCAAAGTTTCAGTTCATCCATAATAGGATCTATGTTCCCATTCATAAATGCTTAGAATTGGCAGTTTGAGGGTTTTCCTGGTAAGTGGTAATTGCCTTATCTCTTTAGGCAGAGAAGCTTATTGAACCCTTGCTTCTCCACTGCCAAGATGAGCACAGGAGCAAGTAGGAGTTTATATGAAAGCAACAAATGGTGTATCCTTCTCTGTGGCATTTTAAAGGAAAGTAGAGGACACTCCACTTGGTATGCTGGAAATACCTGCTAGACCACTTATCAAGGCAACTTAAATAGGGAGGTAACTGTCATCTGAACCAAACCAGGTGTAGATAATGAAGTTATCTGCTGCTCAGCTCTACAGGCTTGCTGGTCTGCACAAAGTTGTGAGTCCAGGGGGTCAGCTGGGTGTCTGTCAGCTGAATGTGGAGTTATTGTCTGTTTGGGCACAGACACTTACGAGGCATGTTTCTGGTTCTTTGTTCTTAAGTATTTGCTCAAGCCACTCCTGCCAAAGAGAGGGCATATGTGTACTTTTCTGTGTTCAGGATGGTTTGTGTGTCTGGCATGCTTTCTGGATTGTATGTGGCACAGCCCGCAGTGTCTGATCTTGTGGCTGGAAGACTGTATGGCAATTCTGTAAGCCATGAAGCTAGCCAAGATTTGGAACTTCAGGTTCTTAAAAACTAAGGTGGCTATATCTACATCTGTATCTAAAAACAAACAAAATACATTTGATTTTAAAGCATTTGTTTTGGCCCTTGCCTTGGTTGCCTAACTCTTTTTAGGATTTCACCTTTCAAAATATTGGCTGGAGTCCCAAATACATGCGAAAGAACAAACTGAGCCTTCTAAACATGGCAGTCAGCCATTACCGGTTGCTGAGAGCCCATGTGGCAAAAGCAGTGCCAAGTCCTGAGCTGTGAAACAGGTCAGCTCAGAAGCAGTCATCACCTGCAGCTGCTTGTTGACTTGTTGAATCTGATGTGATAATGAGACATGCATTGGTCTTGACATTAAATACTTGTGCAGACATCCAGAGAAAAGATGTTTAAGAAGTTTTGGGATCAGAAAACAGAGATGAGGGATAGAGGCTTGTGTTCTTTGTCCTCAGGGCAAACTTCAGTGAAATGTAAAGAACAGACAAGGTAACGGTTGGGTACCAGATGATAATGAATCTATTTGGTATTACTGAGCTGAACAGGCTAAGAAAATGAATATTTTCATTTGAAAGAGAGAAGTGGCTTCAAAAGAGTGTTGAAAAGTGTCACACTTTGGCACACAGGCCAAGTTGTGCTGTTGAAACAGAAGTTTTTGTAATCCAGATCCAGCACTCTCCCCTTAAGAATATGTGAAGTGTGATGGTATCTATTTGAGACCTTTTGATTTAAACTACCATCCAATCAACTAAGATGAAATGATAGAACAATATTGATGCAAATTTTTGCCGTTTTTTTTACCAGCTGAACATTTTTTTCTGAATTTTGTATTTCTTGAAGTCACACTGATGTGAAGTTAAATTTTCTTTTTGAATGAATAAAATAATTTAAGTAAATTCTCAACGAAGGGTGAAAACATCAAAAATGATACTTTTGGGCAGAAAGCTCTCATTTTTTATAGAATAATTAAAGTGTAGCATCAAATCCTCATATATAAATGCATGTATTAACACTGTCTAGTTTAAAAGGAACTGGAAACTAGTAATTTTCAAAGTTTCATTTTTAATGTTATTGCAGTCAAGAAAACCAGCTGGTACTGCACTATTTCTGCTTTTCAGGATAGTGGAAGTCTTTGAAAATATTTGTTGTGAGTTTTACAAAGATCATACCACAAAGAACAAGAAATCTTGTAGGATTTACTAAAGAGGTTTTGAACATAGATATTATGGACTGGATTCACTCTCATCCACAAAAAATTGCATACATGAGTAGAATTAAGGCACACTTATCTCTGAATACACTCCTATGTGGCTGAAACCTACTTCTGATAAAATTTTGAACAGGAAGATTTTTGGCATTGACATTCTAAAACTTTTTATACTACTTTCTCACTAGACACCAGTATACAGCTTTTTTTAGTCTTATTGTGCACCTAATAACTTTATTTTTCAGATCTTCTATTTCTTTGTCCAAAAGCCACAGCTGTAGCTTGTTAATAACATCTTGGAAAGATATGGTTGCTAAACACTACTTAGTCTGTCTAGTCTATCCTCATAGTATTAAATTCAATTGCTTTGGGTTTCTATTAACTAATTAAGCAAGAATTAAAATTATTTAAATTTTTGTGCATTTAATGGATGTTCTATGAATTCAAAAAACTATTACAGATACTGCATATACTGTAGATACTGGATCTTAGATGCTGTATAGCTGGATTATTATTATTATTATTACTATGTTATATACCAATAACATAATTTTTACTGTATATTTTCTGGAGGTGGTCATTTGTTAGTTTGCAAGCAGAATAAGAAATGCAGCAGTTTCAGCTACAGCCCTTGAAAAATCTCTTGGTCTCAGGATGTTGCTAACAAGCTGCAATTCTAACTGATGGAAATAAAAAAGCATGTTTGATATTTGGTGTGAGAGAGAATCCAAAGCTAACAGGTAATTTATTGGCTTCTGTTCACATAAGTTCATACTCTGGCATTTCTGAATCGCTTGGGATTTAAACAAATCTTCACATGCAA
Source organism: Drymodes brunneopygia (assembly GCA_013400955.1). Taxonomy (NCBI): domain Eukaryota; kingdom Metazoa; phylum Chordata; class Aves; order Passeriformes; family Petroicidae; genus Drymodes; species Drymodes brunneopygia. The sequence goes on from VZTZ01043086.1 coordinate 1,338,312, forward strand.
ACTAAAATTCCATTGGATCCATAAAGTTGTTTTTAAAATGTGTTTTCAAGTCCTTGAAGCTTTTGATCTCCATTCATGTGAAATTTGAGCCAACTTTGACATGTGGCTTCCAAACCCTTGGGTGAACATTAGCTTATATTCTGGAACCTGATAGCAGAGCTATCTGTGAAAACTTGCTTGGGACTATTTCACAACAGGTAAAGTTAAGCATGGCTTGAGGCCAAGGTGCACTGCAGTTGATTTCATAAAAAAATTCTTCTGAACTTAATTTTTTTTTTCATTTTACTGTTTAGGGGAGAGCACTAAAACATTGGGCTAAATGGAGAGTCTCAAAAATAAACAGACTTATCAATTGTCTGAAACAGGAATTGAAGAGTCAGTGTTTGATCTACTCTGCTTTGGGACTGGATAAAGCTTTTACTCATATGCACTGATTGCTACCAGTAGACAAGACAAAAATTACATCACAGGAAAATAAAAAGGAGTTTTAAAGAAAATGTAAGGGAAAGCAGTTTCTTAACTGTACTGTAGCTATTCAGTCTACCTCCAAGCCCTGTTAATTCACCCTAAATCAAGCACTAAACATATGGTATGCACAGATGCTTCATGCAGCTGCTCAGGCCTAGGATCCAGGTGGGTGTTTCTCTGCAGTTTTATCATATTTTCTTTCAAAATTGTGTTCCAGTTTTTAATGAGGAGGTTTATGAGAATGCAGCAATAAAAAATGTCTCAGGTTAAGAATGCTGCGAATGGACACATATTATCCTCATTTGTGGATAACTTGCATTATGCCTTCGTGTCAGGCCGTGGACCTGAAATAGGGACCCTCAGGACACTTTTCTTAATGGGTATTTCAGCATTTGCTTAATATATATCCTGTGTATGGGGGCTGAGATTCCTGTAGCAGCTCACCACCACACAAGAAACAAAAGAGAAGGTAAGAGTGAGGAAGGACACCCAATAGAGCAGGTGGCCAGTGGGAGTTACTGGAATCAGATGAAAGTTATTTAGAGGGTCTGTAAATGCTAAGTGTTCATACCAAGACTACGTGATGCTGCTGGGTAGTGTTTTTTCCCTTTGTAGAGCAACAGACTGAATCAAATATGTCCTAAGAAACACGTGATCACACTAGGTTGTCTTGTCCCTTCTCTGCTGATTCTGTTCAATTCTCAGCCAGTGAATTACCCAGTATAAATTGTGGCTGTTAGGAGAATTTAGTACTGATACTTCCTGCATCAGCATCCTAACTTTTTTCTTGCTTTCTCTGCAGGGCTCTATTTCATATTTAGGAATGTATCAGAAGGAGATCTGCAATTGTTCTCTCTCTAGATCCTTGTCTCTGAGTTCACTGAGACACTGTGGTTTTAGAGAGGTGGCTGGCTAAAGGCTTCAGAAACACAATTAGATTAAATACAATTTCTGATATTATCATTATTGAAATAAAGTTGCAGCTTTTACAGACCATGAGATTATGATTTGTTCTTAAGATTAAAGAATTGAAGTCCAAAAATTGCAGTCCTCAGGATCTCTCCAATCAGCTGCCTAATTCTAGAGCTGTCTGAATAACATACACAAAATCTACACAAAGTCATACACTAGTAAAAATGTGTAATACAAGCAGTTAAACAACTGTTTTCACCCTGCTCTCTGGACTTGAGAATCTTGATCAAAGGAAGGTTTCTTCTAGAAGTTCAGAAAATGATGAGCCAAGCAGAGTTGATCTAATAATTTGGTGAAATAAAAGTGATCCTCTGCTTCTCCTTACCTCACCTGCTCTATCTCCAAACTGTACCTTGCACTAGTTCTGGAGTTTGTCAAAGTATTGATTAATTTCCCAGAATTTGGCAGATAACTAACCTAGCAATAAAATGACTATTTTCCGATTTCAGCTGATCACTGGGGGACCATATAAGTGCCAGAATTGGAAGAAAGGAGAGGAGAAGAGGAGTGGGAGGAGGGTTAAGACTGTCATTCACAGGAACAGCTGCTAAGTAAATCTGAAGTTGGTTCAGCTGCCTCACTAAAGCTCACCTTACAGAGATGATGCCTCATAGATGGATAGCATGAAGACCTGTGCCTTAGTAAAGTGTTTCTTTGTTTCTCTAACTTGGATGGCTCCACATTTTGTTTTTAAAGATTTAATTCTGAGGTGCCTTTCTCCCTCTACTGATCATGTATATAGGACTGTGAATTTTAGCATTTGAGTTACTGCTAGGCAGTGTGTTGCTCAACTTAGCAATTCTCAACTCCATGCCAGATCTATGCCTGCCTTCCTATGGGGGTTGACATTGAAATTGTCTTTGGTCTTTTCTGAGGCAAAATTAATGTAGATTAAAATTCAATTCATGCTTTTCCTGTAGAAAAAGGACAGACAAAACAGAGAAGAGATTGCTTGGTATAAATAAACAAAAAAAATAGCTAAAAGCAATGAAGTTATCCACCAGCTGATGATCTTGTCTGTTCTATTTCATTTTTGGCTCAAACCATTCTGGTTGAGATTTTTATTTACCTGTGTTTAAACAGGCTTGTCTCCACTGCAATTTTAAACATTTTTTTATATTGAGAACTACAGGAGGACCTCTAGATCCAGGCTTTTCTTAATATAATGTAAGTCCTTTTAGATGAAATTGCTTCAAGATATAGTTCCTTTCTGCTCCTCAGTAAAATTTCATTAAGTGGCTCAATCTAAAATATTGGATGGATTTATCTCAGAGTAAATGTTTTTATTATCCCCTTCAAAATAAAACACTTCTCTCAGAAAAAGATGGAAAGATTGCTTTCTACTGATATGACTACAGTGCAATAATTGAGGTGACTCCTAGATTCTTTGCCATTTTTCTGCCTGGAAGGTTTCATGTAAATACACTGTCATTGTTGTAACAGAAACCCTCCCCAGTCTAACCTAGTACATCAGGAACTAGGGGAATACACATTATAGGAAATCTAAACCTGGATTTTTTAGTTATCAAAGAGGTAAAAAATATAGGGAGGTACTTTAGGTGAAATGTTTTGCTGCAGAATAATAAAATCTAGATTCTATTGAGCATGGAGGACATAAGATCATAAATGGTCTTGTTAGATTAGAAAATAGAAGTTTTATTGTTTGTTTTTACAATAATATTGTAATGTGCCTTGGTGGAATATTGAGCACAAAATTTTATCTCAAGTAAATATTGTCCTTATTGGTTTCCTTCTATTTACAGCACTTTTTTTTCTCTTTTTTTAAGTTGAATTGACAGTTTTTCATTAATTTGTCTGTGAGAATGTGGGTCAGGCTAGGAATCTGCTGTTTGTAGGAGAAATGAGGGGTGTGCATGTATAAAGAATTTACGTATCCATGGTGAGATGAAAGGATACTTAATTTATTTAGAATCTTATAACCCATGAATTACTTTTTATTCTATCTTGCTCAATTTCTAATTCATATTTTAGGATTATTAAAGAAGTAACTTTTAGTATAAGATTCTTATATGCTTTAATGCCTAACATTGCATCTGAGATACATTCAGATTTTTTCATCTTTGTACAGATTTGAGGAGAAAAACCTGTAAGTATTAGTTCAAAGGATCACAACTATGTCCATGTGATAGTGCTTTAAGTGTGTGTTGATGAAGCACCTATGCATACTGAATTTCAGATCAAAGTATCTCAAAACCTACTAATACTGGACATGAAATAAAAGCATTCATCTCAAAAGTAAATTCAATTATTTTTGAACTTTTGCAAGAACTTGGCTGACTTCTCCTCGTTATATTTGCCTTTCTATATATCTGCTTTTGGACTATTTCCAAACAACTGGAAGTATAAAATACAATACCTTCTCTCCTGAGATTTTCAGTCCAAGTTTTCTCACTTCAGAGTATAACAGGGCTCTGACTTGATTTTTAAGATGAATGATAGTTTAAATGAGAAAAAATGTTCTTGTGTGCCTATACAAATTTTAGCTTAGTTTAGGACATTAAATGCATTTATTCATCCAGAGTATGGACTGAATATAAAGTGGTGATTGTACAAAAGCTTCAGGAATCAGTGATTCTAGGCACACTAGTGGATTTAGACTAGGTTTTTAATCTCTCAGCTCTGATTTAACAATAAAGCACAAAGAAACAATTGTATATTAATTTTTAATTTTCAGTATGCTAGTTTGTTACATTTTATGTTAAAGGTGGTTTCAAAGCACATGCAAAGCTGCAGACCTTTTGGATTTATTCCCCAGAAATCAGTTATTGGGCTGAGGTGGGTGTGAATGGCTCAGCATTTTGTTTTTTTTTTATGGTCAGTGAATAAAGCCTGATGAAACTTTGCAAATGTACGTGACAAGAGGGGGCAGAGGGACAGTCAGTGTTGGTGCCAAAGCTTGGATGCTGCCATACGCTTCCAAGTGCTGATGGTGGCTACAAAGCAATTTCTAATCCCATCTGAAGTTCATCCAGAACCTTGTAGTAGAATAACAAAGTAACTTTCTAGTAAAATTGCTAATCACCTTTGGGACAACAAAATGTAAACAAAGAAGCGGTCTTAAAAATTATGATTGAAGCCCGTAGCATTTTAACGACTTGGCAGCTATCACTGTGCTGCTTTACAAACAAACAGAAACCATGCCAATTTGTCTCTTGGGCAGGGAAGTAATTGTGTAAGGACTCAGATTAAGTCCTTTGCTTTTAATACAAATCTCAAGACTGCATAATAAGGTATACTTAGAATCACAGAGTTTAAGTTGGAAAAGGCCTCTTCGGTCATCTACTCCAACCGATAAATCAGGACTGCCAAGTCCATCACTAATCATGTCCCTAAGTGCAGGGGTGGTGACTCAACCACTTCCCTGGCAGCCTGTTTCAATGCTTGACAGCCCTTTCCATGAAGAAATTTTTCCTAATATCCAATCTAACTCAAGCTGCAGTGCAGCTGCAGTGGAGCAGTTTGTTGAATCACTTTTCTGTAGAGTTAATGAGCAGGCAGGATATCCTCCATGCAGAAAACCATTATGTTTTCTACCTCACTAGCTAACTCAGACCCTCTGATGTCTGAAAAAGTATTAGGAAATGAGTAGAGACTTTTTAAACAGGAAACACACTGGAGTGAAGGATAATATTGCTGAATTCCCTATTTCTGCCATGAGAGAGACATAAATTGAATGGTTCTATAAAATTTGAGGTTGCCTCCTATAAAATACACATAAGGAAATAAAATTACTTTTATGCTATCATGCACGTCTGTTGATTTCCCCAGTGAAGTTAATTCTAAATCCTGTGACTGGAAGAGACAAAGAATTCCAGCTGAATGTAGGAGGAAGATGCCCAACATCAAATGGCAAATTCCTCATCCTGGCTTTCAATCAGATATGCCTTGCTCCAAGGAAGGAATTGGAGCCTCACAGGTTTCTAAGAGCATAGGAAACAATACTGGGGTAAGAGGGAAGTAGCAACACAGAAAAGCTGGGTGAGCATGTGTACTCAAAGTGAAGAAAACTATTCTCTGGGGATATGTCCTTCGTCAAATTTGTATGGCATCAGACTAAGACCTATCAAGTTAATGGTGTTAAGGTGTGCTTATTTCTCATCATGTGTAAAGAAATAGCTGGCATGATGTCTGGCCACCTTTGATTCCTTAGCTCAGCAAGCCAGCACACACTTGCTTCCTTAAAAACAGCTCTTCGCAGGAATTCAGAACAGGTCTTACACCTGTGTTGCAGTTTCTTAGTGAGACCTTTTGACCATTTTACTCTACCAGTTACCTGATTTTTGAACACATAAATTATAGTCAAATTATATAGAAATGTGTGGACTACAAAGATGCCTGTGTGTATGCACATGTAATCATAACATGCAGTATACACAGAATTGATATCCTTCCCCCCAATATTCTAGAGAATGTCTCTGTAAAAGGATAGCTATTTCAAATTTGTGCTCATGGTGGGATTCAGAAGGCAGCAAAACCAATGGAGGATGTACTGCCTACAGTATTTGCCTCTGCTGCATGGAAATGCTAAGCATAACATGAGTAATTAGTTATTATTAAACTGTCCAGTCTAATGGTCAGGTTTGGAACACAAAAATATGTGACAGGAAACTGCTGCTCTTGGGAGGGGAAAACTGCAATAAAGCAGCAGACAGCCTTCATTTTTCAGAATGCTTTAGAGAGCAATGTTAAAACAATGTTCAGAATAAGTGACTTTTGAAAAATTGCTTTTAAAGTTATGTCATAAACATTTTTAATGCATGAAATAAGATGGAAGTATGTGACCTACTTCCTGAAGTGGCCTAGATGTAATTTACACTTAGGAAAGGCAAGTTACATGCAGAATTGTTGGATTTTTGATTTACATCATTAAGTGTATAAAATTTCTTAGTGAGACACTTTCATCCTTAAGGAGGTAGGAGTGTAGCCACTTTCATGTGAGCATAGTGGCATTTCTGGGTGAGAGGTGTAGGGGTTGCTGATGTAAGTTTGGTGATATAAAGGAGAGCAATGTTTTATTGTAGGCATGAGAACTTACTTTCACCTTACTTTCAATGGATGAATTGAAACACACTCAAAAAGTTGAACTGTGACACCTTATTTTCAAAAGTTAATTTAACTCTTACATGAGCTGAATCCTCTCCATGTTCCCGTGATGTCCAGATGTGTTAAATGTCAAACAGAGCCACTACAGGTAAATGCCTACACCAGAATGGATTATGTTCAGACCCCCTTCACAGTAAGGTGCAGCCCTAACATTTCTGTGTAGGTTTGCTAACAGTTTGGCTAACATTCCTTTGTAACTAGTTCCTGCTTATCATGGACCACCTTCCCAGAATACTGAAAGACACAGATACTGGATAAATATTTGACACAGAAGGTAAATGGCACAGAGTCCCCCTTGAGTATGCAAAAATTTGACTTCTATAGTGCTCATCTTGTTACAACTGACACCAGCTCTCTGTTCCTTGAATCGCTAGTGATTCTTTTCTTTCATGTTAGACTTTCAAGGATTGCTACAAAAGCAGAATTTTTAGAAACTGACTTGGATTAAAGGGAAATCTAGACTTTAGACATTTGCTGTGTCCTCAGTGGTTATGCACTGTGGAGCTCAAAGCCCATCTCTGCCTGTCTCAGCTGCTTGCACTTGCAGCAATTGTAAATGTGGCATTATGTGGGACAAATCCTCTGTGCTTTGAGCTGAGGAAGCAGTTTGTTTCATTTTATTTAAGCTATTTATCTCAAAAAGCCTTTCCACTTGATGAAATGACTGATAGATTAATAGTCTTTTATTTTTAATAAAGCTATAGTTTAATAAAGCCAGTTTAATCTGGAATCATAGCCACATGAAGTAAGTAAACTAGAATAGTAATGGCAAAGAAGGAGAATACATTATTCTGTTAAACTATACTGTCATTCCGTCAATCAATTTCCCTAAGTTGACAAATTCTGGTGGCCTGATTCTATGAGACTGGAAATGTATGCTTCAAATCCCATTTGCAGCAGTTCATATGAATTTATTTTTTTAAATTGCTTTTATATTTTTTTTACTTCATTGCTTGCCAGATGATAAAGATTTCTGGACATGGACAGTAACAGTCTGTGCTTGCACCTCTAATTTATGTATTCTGCTCTCAAAGGCAAATTTTCAAGATAATAAAATCTGCAGGAAAATTACTCTATCCAGACCTAATTTTTTTAAGCTGAATTCAACTTAGTGAAGTTATGAACCTTTCTAGATGTGCCATGATAATGGAATAGAAAGCATACTCTTGAAGTAGGATGAACTTTGGTGACAGGTGTGTTGGCAGTGATTTACAGATTCCTTTAGAATGGCGTAAAAAGTATTTATCTTCCTGTATAATTAGATGAGTGTGTGTCCCTTTATTTTTCTGCTTGCTGCTGGGATTTTTCCATTAAGAATGAAAACAGGCATCTGCCTTGTAAGGCCTTATTAACCACAATCCCAGATGACATGTTGGTGGGAAGGCAGCTTGTCCTCAGATTTATTGGACCTGCCAGTTCCTGCTTGGTGGCTCTTGTTTCAGATGGAGGAGATCAGAGGCACTGAGATGCTGGTGTTTGAAGCCACCTTTTTCTGCCTTGGAAAGCTGATGTCACCATTACTTGGGAGATGTAATTCCCTTTTCCCAAATGGCTAGGACTTAACATCTGCTGTCAAGTGCAGCTGGAATTGCCCAACGTTTCAAAAGCTGTGGGTGGAAGCTGAAACGGACGGGGTTTGACAGATGGGCAGAGTGACTGACAGGTGACCACACATAGACTGTGCTCCCTTTTCACCTGAAAGCAGCATGAATGTCTTCCCTCACCGGCTGGGGATGAAGGAAGAGGCATTTGGCAGGATTAGAGTGACCCTATGGCACCTCCTGCCTCCTCCAGCAGTTGACACAAAGTGCTTTTAGCCTTGAGGGAATGCAGTATTAAATGCTTAACTTTACAAGGACATAACAAGTTCTGACACAATTTTTTTCCCCATTGTGGTTTTCCTTAAAATTAATTACTGGCACTGTAAATGTCCCTTTTATTAATGTTTTTCTTCTGCTTGTCTCTAGATCTTGACTAACAAACCCCTGGCTTCTCAGCAAAAGTCTTCTCAAACCTCTCAGAGATGGATTTTCACACTGTTTCTTGTCTCTGGAGTATCTGTTCAGCATCCCATCCATGAAAAAATAATTATAGTAAAGTTAATTGGGTTACTATAGATTTATATGGTGTAGAAAATACAGTCTCTTTTTGTTTCCCAGGTTTCACTTTTTTTTTGATCTGGTTGGGAATGATGAACCTTACTCACTGATCCAGAGCACATTCATTCTGTCTCTGGCCTTGCTTGTGTAAGATAGTTTTTCTTAAAAGAAATATTAGTTTGCTGTCAAAACAGAGTCAAATCAGTGAAAAGTGGGAATGAGATATGAAAAAAAGTCAGAATCAGTAAAAAAAACAACTTTAAGTGACATTGGAGTCACTGCTAAAAGCTTTGTTTGTTACTGTGTTTGCCAAGGCACCTCTGCAAGTGGCTGTGAGTCCCTGGCTCCTGGTAGCTGGATTGCTTGCAGAAAGAAGCTCTTTGGGATTGTAATGAGAATATGTTTGGTCAGTTATTTTTTTTCCCCTCCTTTTGTATTAGTCAACTTTATTAGTTCCTATTCTATGCCCAAGAATTTGAGTTTTTTTCCTGAGCTCCTGAGTCTGTGATGTAAGAGTATCCTCAGTTTCTGTAGAATCTGAAGGGAGCTGAAGGGGTCTCCAGGCCAGCAGCCATACCATGTTTTTACAGCCTGAATTTCGTTTTTCCCTCACCCAAGAGCAGTGAAGAAATCATCCAACGTGGCTGCATGTTTGGTGCTGCAGGCAATAGCATGTCTCTAAAAGCTTCTGAAAGCACAAGAGTAAGTATGATGGCTTCTGGGTATGTTCCAAGACTGAAAAAACCCCTTCTGCATCTCCTCAGTCTCCTTCTGTTTGTAGACATGAGCACTGTCAACAGCATTTGCTTCACTCAGGGGAGCATATGCATTGCAATATGGCCTTTAATTACTCAGTCGTAAACTGTTCCTCAAGTAATATGGAATTGTATCCATATTGCTCTGTAACCTCAGATCACTGCTGCTCTGCATGGGCCCCTTGTGTGAGAAGTACGTGGAATTGCAGAGTAATATGTTATAAAATATTTACACATTTTAATGCTGTCTGTAGACAGCGTTAGTTTTTAGTTTTAGAACAGCTCACTCTTGCGAGGCTGCAGTTTGCAGTGTACCCACAAACTCAGTACAGCTTTGGTGAGTGTGTTGGCCTTGGAGGACAGATCCTTAGTGACCCCTCAAGCTACAGCTGGTGTTGTGTGACCTGAGAAAGGTTCTAGGGAGCAGTCATGAATATGAATAAGTTTTTCAATTGTGATGAACATGCACATCACTGTGGTTTATGTTGAAATACTGCAAACGTTAGCTTGACTTCTTCTGGAATTCCTAATGGTTGAAGTTTCTATTTGTTTGTTGATTTAAGTGATATTGTTTGAAGCACAGGCCTTAATTCTTCCACCTAGACATTCTTGAATAGGTGTACTTATGTAGAATTCTGCAGGACTTAAATCTTACACTGCAATAGGCTGTGTTTTTTTTCTTTCTTTTTCTTATTTTTTCTTTTTTTTTTCTTTTTTAATGCCTGCTCTGTAAGTCAAGAATGAACACATTTAGATTTTTCAGAATCAAATGCATGACCTAACATTTCATGGGGAGTGTCAAGACATTGCAGAGTGTAATTTTAAGGATGAAAATGGATACTGGTAAAAGGAAATGCTGATGTATCCAAAACTCTGCAGTCCCAAAGGATGCCACTGTAATGTAATTTGCTAGAGATTAAAGCAAGAGGGGAAGGGTCTCTACTGCCTGCCATACTGCACTAACAACAAACACAGCACATTTTAAAATGATTAATAGTGAGAGGATAAAAAAACTATTAGTTTTAACAGAGGTTAATAAACAGTATTTAATAGGAAGAAGGCTGTACAGGATGTCTGATATTTATTTATGTCTAGTCAGGGGTACAAAAAGAGAAGAGTATAAATTATTCCTGACATCTCGATTCTCAACAGAATTCTGTTGCATGTAGAAAAGCTATGCAATGTCTTTAGTTTATTATAAGCTATGTGACCTGTGCATGTGGTTATGAAATGAAGTGTTGACAAATGCCTTCCTCTAAGCAGAAACAGTGCTGTCAGTCTGGAAATGTGGAATTGCTGTGCTTCAGCTAGCACTAACTCTTGGGCTCTGTTCTGTCATTTTGAGGTGTTAATGTACAAAATGCAAGTTCAAAGAGAGATGCTTTTTGTCAAACCTGGGAGTAGTGCACTGGAAATAGTGTGCATGGCTGAGGATAAAGAAAAGGGGTAAGAAAGGCAGGGAGGGAGTGGTTATGACACTGTTTTTCCTTCAGAACCTTTGTGCTGCTGTGGAAAAGGAGTAGTCTCCCAAGAAGGAAAGCGATTTAGTAGAAAAACTGAAAATATCAGGACCCTATTATACATGAACACAAGCAGAAATGCTGCAAATGAATCACTGTGTGTAAAAGGAGGAGAAACCAGATCCTTAGAGGGGTAAGTCTACACAGCCCTGTGTGAATCAATGAACAAATACTGAAGGAATAAATTGAGGGAGGAAGGTGCCTGGTTGGGCAGCATACACCCAGAATTGCAGGGCAGGGAGGATTCTGCATACACTGACGGTGTGGAAAGAAGGGACAGAACCAAAGAAAAGCAGTTAACATGATAAAACCTCCCCTTTTCCCTGCTCTGTGTATACAAGACACTTGCTGCTAGATCTTAGGAGCAGACCTGGCTGCAGAGCTGTGGGCTGGATTCCAGCCTTTTGATCACACAGAGCCAGGTCCTGCTCAGTGGGAATCTGATATTGAATAGGGAATTTTTAGCTGCTTCATTCTTACCACCCTCCATGGTTACCGTGGAAGGAAGTTTTGATTTTGTCAGGTCAAGTACCTCTTGTCAGTTGACTTCTTTATGATTTAAATGTACTTGCAATAAATCTCCCACTCACAATAAATATGCAATCCTTGTCCAACAACTGGCATGCTCTGTGTAAAGACATGACACATATTCATGGAATTAAGAGAATAGCACATTCCACTGGATTATTAACACCTGCACTTGCTGTGAGATGTAAAATATATATATATATATATTAAGTAGAAAAAGCAGGAAGAGACTGAGATGGAGACCAAGGGAGTACTGGGCAGGGATCCTAAGGAGGAGAAGCCCCATATAATACCAGACACGCTACTGAAGGTTCCTAGAGAGTCTATTTCCCTACTATAGAACAGGTTTCTGGGATAAAGCACCTAACAAGGAAGGTATTCCATGTTATGCCCCACTCTTTACAAAACCTTCAGCATTTCCTAATGCAGACAGAGCCCCAAGATGTCATCCTTTCTGCCTCAAAAATTAAGTCTAATTTCCACTACAGTTTCACTGCCAGACTTTTTCTATAAGCTGCTCTCAAACTTTTGCTACTCTTTTCTCTCCAGAACTATGGACTTTTCCTCAATGATCTATTTCAGAGCACCTTATCTCCTCCTGATCCTTCGTGGTTCTTCATGGTGCTCCTATTGCCCCTGAACATTCTTCTACTGAAGCCTTTTTGTCCTTTTTTTTCTCACAGTCTTCTCACTCCAGGCACTCTATCACTGCCACTGTGGTGGCTGGCACCTCCTGCTGCCACACTTGTACCCAGTATTGTGGGTTTTTTGGGGGAAAGTACTTAAAAATCCCCTTCTTCTTTCAAACCAGAGGCAGACAACAGCTATTAAAACAAAAACTATCCTAGAGACCTCAAGGATATATCTAGGGAAGAGTATATATACTGTAATGTCAAATGCAACTGTGAAGTGCCCAGATCTTGCCAAAGTGCACTGAAGCCTGATAGCAAAACAGTTCTTGGAGGGAGGAAGGTGATAACAGGAAGGTAACTGATATGAGGACCACCTTCTTGCCTACTTCTCTCACTGTTAGCAGGTAAGCTTGCTAGAGTGAATCACAGTCCTGTTAAAAATGCTAGGATCTTAGGCTTGCTTATTTTTAATTTTTCAGGAGAGAAAAATCTCAAAGATTGGTCCAGCACCCATTCAAAGGAACAGCTCATAAAACTTCAGTTGGTTTGCTGTTGCAGTCTTACAACGGTCATTCAAATTCCAAAAGAAGCCTTTTAAAAAATTTCTTATTGTCTTCACCTCTGTGACAGGGCCAGGCCTGGGAGCAGTCCATCTATTAAATGACCCAATTTACCTCGGTTCCTTACTTGTCTCTCAGTTGTCTATGGGAAGGGAAATGGCTGGGATCAAACTGCAGCTGCCCAAAGTAGATAGGCCAGCTCTTGTAGACATAAAATAAAAATTGATCAGTATTTAGGTTTAGGTTTTATTTCCAGTGAATTAGGTCTTCAGTCCTTGCTATTGTCTCAGGCACCTCAGCTTAATATCCTGACACTAATAGGGTCCAGAGATGATGACTGTATTTTTTTCCTATCTAAGAGCAGCCTGGTACTCTGTTACACACACTTCCCAACCCCCTTTTTTCCATGCAGATTTTGAAGTCCCTGTGGAAGCTCCCTGGTACCTTGACCCTGAGCAAAGCTCTAAGCTGAGCTCTGGGACAAGGCATAAACCATTCATTAGTCATGAGCTACATTTGCATAGCAGAGTATTCTGAAATTCTCCCGGAATAGCAAGGAACAGGCAATCACTACTAGCCTGGGGTCAGAGAGAAATTTCCTCTCAAGGGTATGTCATTCTATGTTTGCTTGTATTTTCCTCCAAAGCAGGTGGTGAAGCACTGTTAGAGAAGGATATCAGATTAGACAGCCCAGGGCAATGTGTGCTCCTTTGTTCTGCTTCTTTCTGCCTCTGAGGCAGCTGGAGGTGGAGTACCTGTTTTCCATTCTCTCTGAGAGTCCAGGAAATGTCTGTAGCACACAGAATATTGCTTTTCACTGAAGTAGGGTTCCTTATTTCTGTTGCACACCAGTCTTGAATTCTTTAGTGAGAAGTGCTGTAAGAGTTTGTACTGCAAGGTGACCACCTCACCAGAGACTTTAAAGCTGTGTGACATTGTGCTTCTCCATGCTTGTGCATTGCAATGTGCAGAGCAGAGTGACCACACTCACAAAAACAGTTGAGACAGAACATGTGAGGAAGGGGGGATACTGTTTTAATTGGAAGAGGAGAGACATCATGGTCTCCCAGGTCGAAAGGGGAAGGGTGGGCAGCAAGAGCAGACTGTGCTTCTGCATAAAGTTTAATATTCAGGCTTTCATCTTCACATCTGCCTGAGCATGTGTATGGTCTTCCAGCCAAACACATGAACTTCTCTTCTGCCAGAATTTGTGTGGCCATCCTCAAAGAGGCCAGTGCTGGGGTGCTGATGCCATGTCACTGGGGTCCTGTACAGAACAAGGCCATCAGATCTGAGGCCACACGCAGATTTTGTCCAGAATTCCCTCCAGAGTACAAAACTGCATTACTGAGCCTTAATTCTATTTTCACTTATCATCTCCAGCTGTTTCAGCCTGCAGTACTAGTTCTTTTATTAGTAACAGCTGTACCAAATTTCAGAGGCAACGCTCTTGTTAATTTTGCCTGAAGCAGATTCTATATGTCTCGAAATATCCCTAACCTAATTGTACGTTTAATATTCAACAGCAAATGTGAAGACCAGAATCACACCCAAATACAGAGAAAGAAGAAAATATTATTAAGTGAGTAGGCTACTTTAAGCTTTTATCTTTCTGCTACTATATTTGTTTTGGGGTTTATGAACATAATAAATTTCAGGGACTAAGTGGAGTCTATTCAGTCTATTAAGGCTCATTTTCTTTTAATACTCTAATCCCCTCAGGATACTATTTGCCCTAATTGTTTCTTGAATGATCCTCCAGTGTTTAAGCTTCAGCCTCTGACTCATAAGCTATTCTGCATACACTTGTGGCTCTGTGTAAAGAAAAATGGGACACATGACATCTGTTTCAAATTTGTTTTTCTTTACTTCGCAATTATGCCCCTTGTCCTCTTATCTGTCTCCCAGAAAAAAAAAGGGTAAGTGCATTTGACATTAACAACTCTGTTCAAGATTTTATATACTAAAATTAAATCTCCTCAGACTGCTTTTTTATAGCCTATAAATTCAGATTTTATGGTCTCTTCTCATACCTTTTTGTCCTCATATCAATAGGGCTGCTCTTCTTCTGAACTTTACAAACATTACAAACATTAGGCAGGCCCATGGGGCTGTGTGGGCCAGAAGAATAGATGGCATTGAAGGGAGAGTGTAGCCAGACTGCACTCACAACTGGTTTTGACTCGAGACTTAAATTCCATGTATATTTTCACATTATGTTTTTTAATTTGTATTTTAAAATTCTTTTGCATTATTTGGATTAATCTCATTACCAAGGAAATATTTATTTTTGACTTCAGTATTTTTAGACCAATACCTATTATTCTCAAAATTATAATTTTATTTCTGTAGAAGTCTTACTGGAAAGTGACAAAAGACCTTTTAACAAAGTCCAGTCTATGGTCCAGGTAAAGCAGCTTATTTCTCTGCATTTTCTAAGTGATTTGCCCAGCCTGGTTTGAAGAGTCTCCAAGGTCTGTGATTTGCTATTTTAGTCTTATAGAACATAACTTCAGGAAGGATGTTTGTCTGACATTCAGTCTGAATTTCCTGTTCTTACATTCATGTCATTGCTGATATGTGTATTTTCATGTACTGTACTAAAGGATGACTCACAACCCATAGCAAGAGCTCCTTTCTTTGTCTTTTAATCCTGTGCTTAGCCAAGCTACACACACACTCAGTTCTTTTCATTTCCGTTTAATTCAGCCCCACTGTGCCCTGAGCATTCATTCCTGTTCCTGCTTTCTGAGCTTCCCCCAAGTGCCCCTGGGGGACTGAGCACTCCCTACTGAGCTTGTCCTGCAGCTGTGCCAGCTGCCAGTGAAAAAGGCAATGGAGCCATCACAATTTACATTGCCCATAGATTTACTCCCTTGCCTCATCTTGTGCATCCCTGGTGTTGTGTTGCAATGTGATGCCTTCACTCAGGCACTCTAAAACTGCTCAAGTATTTTCTGTAGTTGCATCTTCTCCCTTGCAAGTAGGTCTTACAAACAACACTCTGTCACTCACATTTCTGATACAGCATTGACTCTTCCCATATTTCTCACTAACATTATATAATATATAGGATTAAGGTCCTCTCAACAGCCATACAAGAGCATATATTTATTTTAATGTATCTATTCTTGGAAATTTTTAAATGTATTTCTATGATTTCCAGATCTATTCTGTGTTATTTCCTTACCACAACCACTTTCTGATACACTTTCCAAGTTACTAAATGCAAATTTTGTATTATACAATTTTGTCTTGTTCTACATATTTTAAATATGTACCATATTTGCACTTTACATTTTTGTATAACACTATGTCTTAACCTTTACATTTCCTTAACTTAAATGTCTTTCCTATTCTAGATGATTGATAAAAAAACTTCAGGTTTTGAACTGTTGTTTTTATCACATTTGCATTTTTTGCAGAAATTTTAGATTACAGTAAGTTTTTGTATTCAAGCGGCTGATTTTCATCTAGATAAGCCTTAGTCACAGACAGTGTTTACTGTAGGAAAATAAAAAATGCAAACTTTAAAATGTAATCAAGAGCTTATCCAAAATGATACAAAAATTCCCATGTTCTAGATTTTGGTTTTTTTTTCTGGAAGAAGAAGGAAGAGAGAGGGGAAAAACATTACTGGTGACTGGTGGAGGAAACAGTCTATCATCAGTTTATGTATTCTTATTCAGAAGAGATAGAAAAATAAGAAGGCAGAGAATTTGGAAAACATATCTATTTTATTCTTTCTTCTGTTCCTCATAAAGAAATGAGGAAAAGGAGGAGAAAAGAAAACCAGTATTTTTTTCTGTTTTTTTAGACATACTTCTGATTTTTCATATTAAAATAGGAGGGTTTAAAATGCTGTTTGTTCTTACTGATGATATTTTGAGGACAGACTAGAAAACACTGATGAATTTTCAGTAGCCCTTACTGAAACCATGTGTCAAACACTATTTAAGGTCTGGGAGTATTTATGTGAAGTGTATCTGTGTGTCTGGGCTGGCCCTTTCTCAGGCTCTTTTCTACTACCCACCCTCTTTTCCTAAGATGTGATTGTGGCTGCTGATGCCTACAATCCTTCATTGACACGGTTCCCAACAAAAGGAGAGGTTCTGTGTCTGCTTGTGCAGGAAGGGCTGGTCAAGCACTATGTATCAGCCTGCAAGTTGTGCAACCACCATGGATGTTCCATCAATGGAATACACAGCAGAGAGTCAGTGGAGTGGAAAATATGGTGATAGGTTCTGGGACATTGCTTTTGCAGCCACACACCTTAGTCTTGAATTGTTCTGTTTGCTGAGTCCATGGGGAGGTCTCCAGCTCCAGGATGTATAATTTTCTCCCTGCTGCTTTTCGTTGACAAATGTCTCTGGTGGTGAGTGTATGAAACCTGATAGACTGATTGGCCTTAACGGGAGTGCTCTGCTACCTGGAGACTGCTCCTGGACTTTCCAGCCACTGCAGCAGCACTGCTTCAGCTGAGCACTACACTTGGCTCTGTGTGTCTCACTCTGCCAACGTGCAAGATTCCACCAAAGCTCATGTCTCAGACTGCCTAAGCCTTTTTCTTTATTACTCTGGAGAAAATCGATTGCAGTCACACAAAAATGTAGGTCATGAAGGTATGTCCTCTTTCCCTCTCCTTGGAATGAAAAATTTAGATGATTAATCTCTATATAATCTATTTCCATCTTTGGCTTCCAAGCAGAGACTGTCAGAGAAAGTGGTACATATATTCTTTACACTTAAGGGACATGAGGCAAAAGACAGAAAAAAAGGTATCTTCTATGTTCAGAACTCTAAGTAACAGTAACTATATTAAAATGAGAGGTCTGTGAGCTCATGTGGGTTAAACTATAGTGAGTAAATATGAGCAACTGCTGTGAAAACTCTGGGAATAATGGGAAGAGCTTGTCTGGCTGTATGTACAAAATGAATCTCAGCCTTTTGTGGTGTGTATGACAGCCTTGTTTTGGAGAGCTCTGGGGGAACACAGATAAAAAAAAAAGAGTCCACCTAAGTGATAGGGAAAAGTCATTTGCAGGCATTCTGCTGAAGGTAAACTAGTGAAAGAAGACCAGAGAGCTGAAAAAAACCTTTTTCTCATTAAAAGGCAATGATCAAAGAAGGAAAATAGCTGGTAAGTGGGAGAGCAATATCACTGGTGATCAATTACTGTACAAAAGAGAGGTTAACCATCACATGGGTGTTTAGTATATTAGAGGAGGATAGCTGGTGAGTGAAAGTACCTCGTAGATATCCAACATTTTATCTCAGTTGCTGTAAACTTGAAAACCCCTGCCCCTTGACTGTTGTTCAGTTATGCAGGGAACTTGAAACTCAAGTCTACTCAGGAATTTTCAGACTACTCCTTGGAAATTCAGTGAGACCATAAAAGTTTCTTTTCAGAAGCAGCTTTTCCAAGACACTAATGGGATTAAGTGCTCAACTCCTATTGACTCTTAATGTAAGTTAGGCATCTGACTTCCCTTTATGCCTTTGAAAAACTCCTTGTTAATCTTCACAGTTTACAATTTGGCCTCAGAGACTGCTCTCTCTTAAAATAAATAGACTCTGATCCTCCTGAGAGTTTGAAGGGCTGTACATATTGAAAAATTCTCCCAGGAATGCAGTATATGTGGTGAGGGAGAAGCCTTGTTCATTATTTTGCCCAGGATCACTTATGCAGTCTCATGCATAAATAAGAGAGCCTAAACATTCACCACTTCAACTAATAAATGAAAGTAAAAGTGCAGAGCAAAATGTCTGTCTTATGGTGCAGTGATGTAAGAGCAAAGTGAAATAACTGTGGTGGTATTTGATGCATGATTACTAACTTCTGATGTTATTTAATGGTGATACCCAGGCAGGAAATCTGCACCACATCTCACAACCTGAACACCTGTTTGACTCTGTTTAAGGAGTAAGTAAGCAGAGAAATGCCCTTGCCCAAACATCACATATTATGAAGAAACACTTCCATTGCCTCTTTCTAGACTCACAAAGCCGTAAAGACTTCCTCAGTTTTGAAATAAACTGCATTACTTGAGTTAATGCTCTGAAAGTGTCACCTGCAAACATCTTTGCTACTTTAATAATTTATGTGGTTTTATGTTCTCCAAGGTTTATTACTCATGGCTTGATTAGCGGCCATATCACACCCTGAGCTAGCGTCATCCTTCACCAAACCATAAACAGATGTGTGTGCTCCACACTTAGTAGATATTTCTCTGTTGACGTTCCTAAAAAGAGCAAGTGCAAGGTCAAGGCAGTAACAAAGCACATGGAAGCAGAACAAACAACATGGAAGCAGCAATCAGGAAAAGACCTGGAAAAGTAAATGTATATTCCCTGTGTCAATCAAATACCAGCCAAACCAAAGGTAATCTGTACTTCTAAACTTAATGATCTCTGAAGCCAGTGAAGCAAGCTTAGAGAGATAATCTCTACAAAGCGTGAGTGATAACAAAAAGCAGTGAAGCCACAAACATTTTAGATCCAGTCAAAGAGATTCACTGTGACTGTCCTCAGGTTTGGCGAATCTTAACACAGACAGACCAACTCTGAGATAAAATTAGGGATGCTTTTTTACAAATCAAAGTGAAACTGATAACTAAACAGAAAGAGCAGGTGCACCTTGGAGGAAAAGAGCAATGTCTTTTCCCAAAGACAGCAGACACTGAGATTCTCAGCAAGAAATGAATTCAAGTCCTCATATTTTATTTAAAATCAAACACTTATGACTGTCTTCTTTCAGTAGACTTTGTGAGAGAAGGTAATTTGAGACACAGTCCTCTTGCTGGTAGACAGAACTGTCAGCCTCTCATAGCCTGAAATTGGCACCTGAGAAGTGAATAATTCAGTGGAAGCCAAATTTACATTTGTAACTTGCTTGAATTTCCATGGAAATCTGAACAAAACTGATTTTGCATAATCTTGCACAAAGATTTAGGAAGATTCCTTAACTATTTTTCTAGATGTCATACAAAAAAACCCCAACTTCACAAACTCTGACCAATTTATATCACTATTTCCATTTCTGATTAGTTAATCCAGAATGAACGCGAGACCTTAGTTGCATAATTCTGAAGTTATGAATCTGTCTGAGCAAACAGTGCTGTTTTGTTTTCAAGCATGCATCTGAGTCCCTGGGGCAATGGTAACTTGTGTGTCTGCCAGCCTTACAACAAAAGCAATTGTTTTCAGAAAAAGGAGACACTGAGCATATTTATCTATATTTAGCACAACCACAAGATTTGCAAGCCTTTTCATTACTTGTGAAATAATTATTCCTGTGTCACCACTCATACATTAATGGGTGTTTTGGCAAACCAGATTAAAAAAATGTAGCAGGGCACAGTGCCGAGATACTTGAGTTAACTCTGAACTTGTTATTTGGGGCACTATAAGCTGTGTAGGTACTTCAGAACTTGCCTTTATGTGGGTTTCCCAGCAAATCCAGCATCCTGCAAGGTGTGCTCACACCATGCTGTTTCTCACAGCACAGTAACTCTGTGTGCCCTGGGTGGATAAGTATTCCTCTATTCCTGCACAGCTCAAGTTGGTGAGATGAGTTTGTTTATCCTTATGAAACAGCACTGCTATGGCGACATTTTTGAAACAGGCGTGGTATTCTCAATGGCAGCTGGTTTCCACTGCTGGAGTAATGATTGGTCTACGTGAAATCTGGAAAATATACAGGGATAATGGGTCCTTCCTACAGTGGTTGCCATAAAAAAAGTCATCATCTATTGGCAACTCTGCCAATAGACAACTAGACTGCCTAACTCTGTGGGCTGTAGCAATAGTAACGGTAATAGCTGCTCTACTGCATGGTTAATTTAATGTAATCTCTAGCACTGAATACATCTGACTAGCTGTGAAGTTGTAGCAAACTTTGCTAAAGTGAAGAAATTGAGGAGAGTGGAGAATGTTTTACCACAGTGGGATAGAAAAGAACAATGTATGTCAGTGGAGCATCTTACAACTAATTATTCTTACCCTTGCTAGTTCATTTTTGCCCTTCAAGAAAAGTGCTGCTGGTGTTTATTTTGGCTTTAAAAGTTACTAGGAAGAGTTAATGCCTTCCCAAAGTGCTTGCTACAGTACTGCTAAACTACAGTTAGAATGAAGATTGAAAATTGTTCTGTTCAAAAAAGGGAAGGATCTTTCTTTTGCTTTCTGAGATATATGCTGAGTGTATGGTTACTAGCTTATTGCAATTTACGTTTCATTTAACAGCTGGGCCCAGAAATGTACTTTCTGCAAATAGTTGTTTTCACAGGGCCCAGAGGTGGGGTTCAGATCACCACAGATGCTTTATTGTACTTTTCTTTTTGCATTCACAGCCTCATTTTACTCCTCAGCAATGTAGACTTCATTTTGGATTAGGGTCCCCTGTGATATTCCAAAATAGTGTAAGGATGATTGAATCCTTATATTTAACTTCGACTAGAAAATATGCTTCAACATTAGAATGATTTTGCATCCCTCTTGCACCTGTATTGCAGACTCCTAGTCTCAAACTTGGGGTTCTGGCTTACACAAAGAGCACAAAATAATACTGATGGGGAGCAATAATGTACTGAAATTATCAAAAATCCATTACTACACAATTCACATAAAATATATTTTACCAAAATCAAATGCTTTCCTCATTAAAACTGTTCTCCTTAAATGATGCTTATCTTTTATGGCTTTCTTGCAAACTTTTGAGAAATGTGTGTACACTATTTGCCTCAGTGTAGGTACTCTGTTAATTTTATTGTGTGTTAAGACAACCAGTGATGACCATTATATCTGTGTTTCAGAACATGCAGACTAAAGGGATTAACTGATTTCCATCAGAGAAGGTATTGTAATCTTCTACAAAATATTGTACACAACCAGAAAACACTAGAAGACATAGTGTGCAGTACAATTACTGCATGACTGCAAGTAGTTTCCAGCACTGTTTTTTCTGGAAAATTAATCGACAGACATATAAAGGTCCATATCTTTAAACTGACTGTAGAAGGGCTGGCAACAAAATATATGACTCTTAAAAGAAAGATTGCCTGACATAACTCAGAATGCAGCCTCTAATGGCTCTTCATGAGCTGTAGGTAATTTATCAACAATTTCCATTATAATTTCAGTTTCAAGACTGGTAGTCCAGAGGCAGATGTTTCCCTGTACTAAATACAAAGTATTTCCCCTACTGGAGGGCACTTTCAGAGAGCAGGAAATTGTGTCAGGGGAGGTTTAGGTTGGGTGTTAGAAAAATGTTATTCACCAGAGGGTGGTTGAGCACTGGAACAGCTCCTCAGGGAAGTGGTCACAGAACCAGCCTGACAGAGTTCAAGAAATGTTTGGACAATGCTCTCAGGCACATGGTGTGACTCTTGGGGATGGTTCTGTCCAGAGCCAGGATTTGGATGATGGTCCATGCGGGTCCCTTCCAACTCAGCTTATTCTGTGATTCTGTGAATATTATGAACTACTGCCACATTAGTACTAATTTTCTACTAATATTTCCAATGCATCACAGTCCATATATTTCCAGTTTTTAATTGAAAAAAGCATTCATTACACTTTGTTGTTTTTGTTACGTAGCCCTCTCCCTCTCACAGATCTGTCCAAGATGCTGTTCCTCCCCCATAGTTTCCTCAAGCCTTAAGTCCTTGTGTGTGCTTTTGACCCTTTGCAGCAGCCACAGTGGTAACCAAAACCTACCAATCAGCCTGAGGCAAAACAAAAGGAAAATATTCCAGCCCAGCAGGATCTGGACTCTGAAGCTGCCCTATACCTGAACTCAGCAGGCTTTGGAAGTCACTCCAGCTCTATGCCTATGCCCAGAATCAGGAAGTGAGTCTGTATCAGTGTTTCAGTTTGGTAAAGAATGAACTTCTGTAATTTGCCACCCACTGAGCCCTCTAAGAGTCCCTCTGAAACTTAACTTTCTGTAGCCTATGAGATGGTGCAGCTGGGAGCATGTTGGCCCAGTTTGTTCTGAGATGGAGGAAGGCTGGATGATGATTTGATGCATGAAGGTGAGATTTTGACCCCTTCTGGGCATTGTGGCACCTGTAAACTCAGAATTATCACAGAAGGGTTCATGCTGGGTTCCAGCAAACAAGGGAGTACTTATCCCTTGAAAGCTGGTATGTGTCTGCCTTAAGACAAAGAAGCGAGTAAACAGACCAACAAAACAAAAAGATAAATATCCTTCTTGATGCTTTTACTCTTCAAATGCTGCCAGTGACACACAGCCTTTTAAAAGCACAGTATTGCTTGGTTAGAGCCAAAGACTGACTGAGAAATCATATGATAAGCTACTAATCTGTCTGTATGATTTCTGTCTCCTTCCAAGTCTTGCTTTTTTTTAGTTCAGGGAAAGCCTCTATTTCTTCCCAGTCTTCACTCCTGGCAGATTTTGGTCTGCTCTATTTCACCATCCCTCTCTTTTGAATACTATTTTGAGTACTTTTAGTGTCTCTCTCTTTGTAATATTATCTCTAGAAATTTGGATGCTTATAGACAAGAGTTTTAGCTATCATCATTCAGGTTGTATGCTGATTATTTATAGGTGAGAAAATGTTGCATTATCTTCTTTTTTGCAGTTCCTAAAGCTGGCACAAATAAACAATGCTAAGGCATATAGGAAATATTGCAGTGTAAATAATAGCTAAGCAGATTTCTTAATTTATTGAATAGAAAGTAGTCCTATCTGCTACAGCATTATCCTATGAAATATGAATTAAACACTTGAAAAAGGAAAAAGAGCAGATGTATAATGTTTATCTATGCTGTTCCATTTTAGCTTCTTTATTTAAGATGTTGACTTATCATTCTGCAGACAATTTGAAATGTGAATTTAATTAGTTAGTTTATAGTAATTGTAGCCTGGTAGTAATAGAATTTTTATTGAATATGGTACAGCATAAAGCAATGACAGCTGGGCACTGTAGAGAAAAGAGGATGTGCCATATTCTGTTTTTAGGTTCTGTTGTTCATTATTTCCAGCAGTATTTCCTGAATTGATTGTGCATAGCCTCTGTAGCATATAGCATTCTTTGACCTGGTCTTCCTTGGTTTTTTTGTTCTTTTATTTTAATTGAAAAGTTTTATATTTAGACAGACTTTGAGGCCAGGGCTCTGTGGCATAATGCTGGAGGTGGGGCACCTGTTTCCTCATGTTACCTTCCCAGAATGGGTTCATTCCCCTCAGGTGTCACATGGTGAATATACAGACCTGAGTCATTCCTGGCTCCACGATCAGGCATGTAACAGGTACATGCCAGGATGAGACTTACTCTCCATGATTTTATTAAAACCACATTTAGTAGAATGATAATAATGCAATAAGGAGGCAGTCCTGTGAAATCACATACTACAGAAAAGATAACTGAGAAAAATTTGTAAGTACTCCTGGAATATCTAGACCTTATCCACCCTAAACCCACCTTCTGGAACCTAAACCTGTGGAGCTGCATTTAATGAGTTAGTGAAAATCTTGACATTTTTGCTGTGTAGCATGTTTTAACACTCCAGCCTGTGTGAAAAGCCCTGATATTTTGCTGTTATCTTGAAATCTGAAGGTCTCAGTTCTATTCCTCAAACACAGTGGTCTCTAGTGTGTCCTTCAGATGTCCCAAAGATCTGAAATCTCAATTTGTGATGAAGAGATATCATGCCTTTGGACAACTTTCAGTGCCTATATTTGGGCAACAGGATTGAGTTTGGGGTGACTCTTGCTGAGCTACCTGGTCTCAAAACATAGCACTTGCAGAGTCTTCTCTAAACAGCTCTAACAAGACTAGGTGGAATGGCTTAAGAAATCTGGACTGAACCAAATAGAAGAGACTATTTCAGTTGGAAGGGACCTACAAAGACCATCTAGCCCAACTGCCTGACCAATTCAGGGCTGTCCAAAAGTTAAAGCACATTGTTAAGAGCATTGTCCAAATTCCTCTTAAACACTGACAGTTTGGGGGCACCAACCAACTCTCTAGGAAGCCTGTTCCACTGTTTGATCACCCTCTCAGTAAAGAAATGCTTCTAATGTCCAGTAGAAACATTCACTGGTGCAACTTTGAGCCTTTCCCATGTATCCTACCACTTGACACCAGGGAGAAGAGATCAACACCTTCCTCTCTGCTTCCCCTCCTTGGGAAGCTGTAGAGAGAGCAGTGGGGTCACCTCTCATACTCCTTTTCTCCAAACCAGACAATCCCAAAGTCCTCACTGCTCCTCACAGGACATTGCTCCCAGCCCTTTCAGCAGCTTTGTTGCCCCACTCTGGACATGTTCAAGAACCTTCACATCCTTCTGAAATTGTGGGACCCAGAACCAGACACAGGGCTTAAGCTGAGGCCACACCATCACTGAATACAGTGGAATAACCACTTACTTTGACCAGCTGGTTGTCTTTGATGCTCTCTAGGATGAGGTTTGCCCTCTGGTCTGCCAGGGTATGACAATATAAGCAAACTAAGAATAAAGGGATAATCAATCACTTCCAAACAACTTCTCAAATTTTTATCCTTAGAACAGAAGGTGGCCAGAAGTAGCATCAATGGCACAAGGACAATGGACGTCTATTATCCATTTATGCTCTTGCATCAGCATTATGCTTTCCAAATTTTTCTTTAATTTAAGGAGGTATGTCTCAGCAGCTTGTCTAGAATAATTTGGCTCTACTCAGAACAAAATGAAGAGAGAATAAACCACAGAAAATGACGCACAATAAGAAACTTTACAGGTCTGATTCAAGGATGTAATCCTCTGTATTGATAAAACAAACAGCAGCAGGCAATGCTCTGGGGCACCAGGATTCTGTTGTCCATACTAATAAACTGTTAGTGTGGTCTTGTGTATTGTTGTGGTGGTTCTGAAAGGTAGTTTGGATGAAGACACTCATCTGTTTACCCAGGTCTCCAAAGCCATTCTGCTTTGGCTGGTCTTGGTGCCAGAGAAAAAATCCTGGCTGTGTGTAATTTGCTAACACAGGCATAGCCTAAGAGATTTCAAAACTACCAAGTTCCAGCCCATTTCCTTGATATCTGTTTGACAAAGAAGATGATCCCATGTTAAGTGGTAAAATTCTTTACAGAATTTAATAAAGCCTGCAACCTGAGAAGCATCAAAAACTACCTCTGTTCCCTCCAGGAAGATAATCTAGTGGATTTAAATCTGAAGCTTTGTTAAACCCCCAATTTTTTAACAATGGCTGATTTTGTAGTTGCATTTTTAATATGGAGAAAAACAAGAACAGAGATAATGTTTATTTTTAATAGAAAGTTCAATTGCAAAAAAAAAAAAACCAATCTTTTTCAGCACTCTTGGAGATGAGTGGAAAATGAAATGAATGACAGGTCCTGTGTTATCATCCCATATCATCCCATCCCAGCTCTAAATGTTGTTTTTAATATAATTTTCATTTCAAATCAGCTTAATTATAGTCAGCAATATGGTTCACCAAATACCTATAATATTGCTGACCCAGCAATAAATTTGGGACGTAATGTTTCATTGGCTTGCCTCCATTTGCAAAATATTACATTAAATTACAGCATCATCTATACTTAACCTTGTATACACATATGCATATGCATACACATTTCGCTTAGTTAAAATAATTTGTCTGGTGAAACCTAATTTATAATTAGCAAAATGATTTTTCTTTCTAGCTAATAAAAAGATAATCTGATTTTATCAAATTATGCCTCATATAAATATGGAAACCTAATTAATTAATGAGACACACTTCATATGAATGCTAAATTATGTTTCCTTCCATTCATTAACAGTTTATGGTTCATTAGGCCATTAAAATTTTAAACTCCTGTCCTTCCATTATCAATTTCAACAAAACCACTAAAATTAATCTTTATATGAGTGCCACAACTCTCCCCTTTGAAATCAGCAGTATAATTATGAATAGTCATTACCTGTCTAATTTCCATTACACAAAATCTTTGCATTTCACTAGTGGTCTATGATGAAAATATAGAAATGTCTGCTTTTAGAATTCAAGGATAATTGCTGCAAGAAAAACTTAGTAGTCATATTTAATTTTTAAAATCAGAAACAGAGAAATATTTGTTTAAGCAGTTATATTTGGTTTAGAGGGAAAAAATATAAAGTGGCTTAAACTGCAGCCATGGTAAAATTACAGTACTAGAACCCACATGGTGCTGAATATTTCTGTTGGCTTTAGCCCTGCTATCAGTTTGTTGAGCATGGGGTGACCTTCACTGCATGTGTGACAAATGACAGTGAGCAAGATTGTTGTTGGTGTCTACAAAAATTTACATATACTTTGTAACAGTAGCGCTGGAAAAAGCTTAACTATATTGGTATCAAGCTTATGCATACGTTGTTATTAAAGCTCTCTGATTTTATTCCAGCAGAATTTCCTAGATTCCTTTGGTGTTGTTTTCTTGTTGTGTCAAAGAACTGAATGATTTTCTGTGGTTATGAGGTATATATGGTGTTCCAAGCTGATGGATTTCTGCTTGCAATTTTATGAAAGAGCCAGAAATGAAAGCGGTGACCACCTCACATAAGCATCTCACAACATGACAGACATGGGGGATTGCCTGCAAATGTGCTCAGATTAGTGAGACAACTTCGGCAAAAATTTTGGTGTGGACTCAGTTTTGACTTGGAGATGTAGAAAAACCAATGATTTACTGTCTACTACAGAAAACACCTGGAACATTATCATGAAGAACAGGAAAGGTATAAGTATAAATCCCAGTCTTTAGGAGCATGTTTGAAAGTTGCATTTGCTTGCAATAATACCATGTCTTGACAGCTGTTGTTGCAGCATAGCTTCCAGCATGTATGGGAATTGTGCAGGTGTGATGTACAATTAGTGAGCCCCACGCACTGTATGTGCCCTTCAGCCAGAATCCTATCACCTCTTCAGCAATTTCTCCCTACATGCCGCCTCAAATACAGGTCTTTATAATGGTAGGAGAAGAGTGATTACTAAGGGGGAGTGCTTTGTGGTGTCAAAAAATTGTGTTTCTGTTACCAAAGAAGGTGTTGTGGTCTAATGTCCATGACATATACAGAAATAGAGCACTTCTATGTATTAGACCTCAGAAAGCCAAAAGTTGTACTACCATTGGGCAGAGATCATTCCTGTGAAAACTAACTAGTAGGAGAGGTATAAGCAGAAGATACATTATAAACCCATTTTATTACTGACCCATGGCAGTACTGAGTTTGCAGTCATGCTACACATAGCTTTACTCTGTGGCTCTAATGGTGAGTGAAGGAAAACTTTGGTTGGCAGTAACTAGCAACAACTATTGAGATGTGGATGACAGGCACAGTTGCCCTTCTTAGTCACCAAATCCAGGTAACAAGTTTGTCTTTAGCTACACCTGTATTACAAAATATTGAATTATTCACCTCTTGTGTCGTTATCAGTTTGGAGTGACATACCTGGTGATAAGACCTTTTTTGGTGCATTTACACTCAGCTGAGCATGCCTGCCTGTTACTGCCAGTATTCCTCTGATCAAGTCATGGCTGTGGAGACCTGCTTTCTTTAAAGGCTCGGTCTTCTGTGGAACACTATTTCTGTTTAAAAAAACCCCTCAAACAATCAGGGGGGAAGTTTAATACAAACTTCTTTAAGTAGGGAGGGTATTGGCCTGCCTGCTAAGTGTAAATGGACAAGCAGTAAAAATCTTTGATATGGCAGGATTTGTGGCTAAGGGCAAGAATGCCAACATGCCACAGTTCATCCCCAACAAATATGTTTTATATACTCCCATGGTATTCCCACTGCTAAAGAGCAATTACTGTACAGGCTTATGGTTCTTCTGCTGTAAACTCTTTTTTTTTTCTTATGCAAGAGTATCAAGTTGCCTATGTTCACATCTAGAGAAGACTCCGTGATGTGGGTGGAAATAGTTTCCCATGAGGGAATGAAAAGTAATCCAGAGAATTATTGATTAATTATGGATTATTGACACTGGGGAGCGCCAGTTCAATTTTAAGGCTTGGTGCCACGGAGCTCAGATCCTTGTGTTTCAGCTAGAGCAGGCCTTCTAAAGTGCATTAGGCTGTGTGTGCACAAGGATGCACTGTCAGCTGGCCCTTATTTACTTATCTATGCAGTTTATGGAGTACATCTAACATGGTGAATTGTGTTTTATTGATTATACAGTGTAAAATAATTTTGTTTCGGTGAGCAAGTCTAACATATTGGAGTGATGTGTTGACTTAGGCAAAAACTATGTGTGCCTAAAACCCTAAAAATGGCTCTAGAAATAAATTCCACCCGTTTCACACTAATAGAAAACCAAAAGACTGAACATTCCTCCTCCACCAAGCTCCTGGAACACGTAGGAGTGCAATTTTCCTCACTCCCTGGTGGTGCTGATTTCTGGATGAAGGTGTGAGGCTCCTAAGCCTGTGCTACCCTGGCAGAGGAGGGGTGGGCATCTTCTTTCCCAGAAAAACCGGGAGTCAGAGGACAACCAGAGGAGGGAAAGGGTAACTCTGAAGTGTCCTGTCCCCATGTACTGTCCATACCCCTTCCCTTACAACAAAATCTGTTGTAGAGATCTGTGGGGGTTTTGCAGCAACTAAAATAGAAGTAACTTGAAAAAGTGTGAGCCTGTTTTCTGTAAGTTAGAAAATGTTCAGGCACTTGGTGACAAGGACATGCAAAAACAAATGGCCTGGGAAAATGAAGAAGTAGTGGAAGGTTTCTTCTTATTAAAAGAGAATAAAAATAGCAATAGTGGAAAGGACATATAAAAGCATGGAAGATTTTCAATTTAATGAGAATGGTAAGAATATGAAACACAAGTTCAGGGTGTGCAGTAGTATTTTATACATATGTTTTCAGAGACAGTAGGGAGTGAAAACTAGTTGAAAAAGTCACATTTATGCCATGAAGAGATTTAAATTTTCTTCAGACACTGGGCGAATTTCATTATGAAGATTTAGCAAAAACCTTATAGGTAAAAAGTTAGTTTTATTTAATAAGAGAACTGAAAGAAAAGTGAGACACTCTAGCCATCTTTAACAAATCCCAAGAGCTCCTTTCCCTGTTGATTTGGTTTCTGTGGAAAAACTGAGAAAATGTTTTGCTTAATCATTGTGAGAGCCTGAGAGTAGACAGCTGGTCAACCAAGGAACAAGCTGCACTATTTGATTTGAAATAAAAGCCCACTTTTCACATTTTGAAAAAGTTCTCTTTACCTTTCATTATACAGGCAGAAAGACTATCTGTCAGTATAAAAGGGATAATAATTTATAAATTGTGAACGATAAATATTTATTTAAGGACTTTGTTTTTATGCTCCTTAATAAGTATCAGTCTGAATATGATGACAAAATGGTCTGTTGAATACAGTAATGCTGAGGAAAAAACCACTCCCTTAAACATGGAGATAAGACTATTTATTGCACTTTAAGGGAGCCTTTCTTCACCTGAGGCTGACATGACAGGTGTACAGATTGTACCTTAGATTTAAACACTGTCTGAAAACAGCACAATATACTTTATTCTCATCATCATATTAAGAGGCAAAAGAGATTCTTCACTATGGTTATATGAATTTTAATATGCTAAGATGCTGGTTGAGTTAGAATATTTTGTACTTTGAAAACAGTAATATCCTTTAAATTTTTTTCAGCAGTATAATGTCCATAGTGAATTTCCTGTATTTACAGAGATATCTTGACCATACTTGAACACCATACTTGAATGAATTATTTAGGAACCACCAAATAGAGGTTCTAATAACAGGTTAGAGCCTGTTTCTTCTCACCTGAGATTGCCTAATTGAGTTTGGGGTGGACAAGCACAATCCGCTCATTAAGTACTTCAGCTGCTGAGGTGAGCTGAGTCATATCCTTTTGTTGCTTATGAGTAATGGGAACAGATTATTTCAGGCAAAGGTCCTCAGTCTGTTCCTGAAGAGTTTCAAATACTCCTAAGGAGAAATTAAGTAAAGCACACTCCAGTTATTGTTTATGAGCTAACAGTATCAGATAGGTTATCAGAATGCTTTTGCAGACACTTTTAAAGGGCTCTAGTGGAAAAAAAGCAAGTCAATAGTCTGCCATACGGAAAATTTCATCAAAGTTATTTCTCAAATGTCAGATATGAATTAGGTTTGATTTATTGGATTGTGTTTTAGAGAATCATCTAAGAAAAGAGTAGAGTAGATGTATTTTCAAAGCCTGAGTGCACATGTGTAGACTGAGAGTCAGTTCAGGGTAGGATATTTTGAGGGGGGATATTGCAGTCTGTATTTTCTGTAGTGGGATTACAATGACAGGTAATGAAGATGTGGGAAGACTGAGTACTGCAACACAAAAACTTCCAGAAAGGGAACAGATTTGCCAGTACTGTGTAAGCTTTTAGAAAGGGAAAAATGAAGACAGAAACATGGGGCAAATATTCACATTTTGATCAGGAGGGCAGTAAAGATACTTCTGGACTGATGGTCATTATGATGTATAGTGCTTTACAAGCCCAGTTATAGAAATAGCTAGAAAATGTAATTGTACATAGCTACTTCAGTGCTTTCTAGTGTAATTATACAAAGTATATGTAGCTCATGTATACGTAGAGGATAAATAGAGCAGACATGAAATGTACAAACTCAGTGGTTTTAATTTTCACATGTGTCACTGTTGCAGGAGTCACTCTGTGAGGGAACTCTGTTACAAGGAACACCAGAGAAGAAAAACCCTGCTGCCTCCAAGGACCTGACATTTGTTCTTCCTTACCTGGCTGCTTCACTTCATCTAGAATGAATATTGTCATGAATTATGGCATATGACATTCCCTCTGTATGTGAACTGAACCCCGTCCCATTGGCAATCTTTTAAGTGAACCAGTCATCACTTTACTTCTGAGAACTTTCAGAACCTGTAAAATGACTTTGCTTTGGGAAATAGCTGAGTTTTCATTTTTCATTAAGGACTGGTCACAGAGGAAACCAGAGGAATCAGTGTGTCATCTCCAACTTTGAAATGTGCTGAGCAGACAATATTTGACATTTAAAAAGAAAAAAAAAAGGCATATCTTAAACTGGAAGAGTTAAATGTCATCCTTTTGTTTTTTTACCTTTAAGTGGTAGGAATCATATCTTCCAGAGTCTAACCCAAGTTTGCAGCAGGCAAACTAATGAGGTAGAGTGCTAGAGGCAGAGAGGTAGAAATCATTGTTATTAGGGACAACTTGCATTCTCTGTAACATCTTTATCCATCTCCAAGACTGATCTGTGCTACTACTGAAGATGATTTGTTTTTTTAATTCTGTTTTTGTGAAGGTTGCTTGAATATTAGGTTATGGCAAACATATATTACATTTAATAATCTTGCTAAACAAGTGTTCAAGTCAGTCACGCAACAAGCACAAGAATCCAAGAAGAATTTTGAAGCTCTATATTAATTTATCTAAAGCATGGTAATGTCTTCTACTAGGTTAAACATATTTATTAAGGGATCTGTAAACCAAGGGAAAAGTGTTTCAAAATGACTACAGTTAGGAATAAAAGAAAATTACAGCTTTGCACTCCAGATTGCTGTGTATGAGACCATTTGTAACAGAGATATGAGCACCAAATAATTTGGTGCACCCAGTTGGAGGAAATGAGCAGTGTAATCAAATTAAATTTGAATAAGTAAATATGAATATTTATGAGATATCTGGAAGAAGAAATAGCCTTGTGATGAAAATATTTTTACTTGCTACTTCAGTGGAGTAGGTTTTGCAGGTGGTTGTCACTTTTGTGGGTATCTACTTGCCTGCTGAGCGCATAGGACAGATCCTCCCTAGCACAAGAACAGGAGGATTTGATGCCTTTGCAGGGACTTTTCTTACAGATGAACTCTGTGATACCTACACTGGCAGGCTTTAATGGCCACAACTCTCAGAAGCAGGGAAAATTTTCAGACCAACTGATGAAACTTGCTAGTAGAAAGAAATGCTTTATCTCTTATATGACAACATCAAAATTGGATTAGAAAGTAAGTGAAAAATCATAAAGAATTATTTCTATAAATATTTCATCCTTAACAAAGCTAAATATAGGCTGAGAGGATTTTTGTCTTTGTAGTATCATAGAAATCAGAGACGTGGAACTGGAACAACTACAACTTTCCTCTGCATCACAGATCCTAGATTTGGTATTTCCAAGACAGCATTTCTCTAACCACTACTATGGAGAACACTGTGTCTTGAAAGGCTCTTGGAGGAGAGTGGTTTAACAAAATTTCCATGTGTCCATTCTCTTGTTTGGCCTTTCACACAAGAGGCACAATCTGGCACAGGAAAGGTTTCATGTGGTGGTGATAAGATTGATGGTAAGCAAACAGGCAGATTTTTTCCTATATGTAGGTATATTATTGTGGTACTAACAGACAATAGAAATGGTTCCATTTGAGCTTATCAGTGTATTAAATCAGGATCTGAACTATCAAAATGGCTGATTGCTAGTACTTAAAATGAAATATTGTAGAATTACCTTGAATTAAGGAAACAAGCCTTGAGTAGTGAGGTACTCCAAAAAATAATGCTTGTGCTGAAGTCCTGGATCTGAGATTCCCCTTCAGGGTTTGCAAGTTCTTGTTAGAGTTGTATGTAAGGTGTTTGTTCTGGAATTCTGCTGTGGGATGTTGGATGCTGACTGTAGCCTGAAGCTGATAATTTATACTGGACAAGTGAAGAGCACCACAATCCTTGCTGTGCTTATGATCCACACACAGCCTCATCTTGGGCCTTCCTCACCAGCCATTGCACCACAGTAAAGACCCGTTCTTCTCCTGGAGGTCATAATTTACTGTCAACACCAGATACTGTCTCACCTAAGAAACATGGGTAACTCCAAAATTTCGATGTATTTCTAAATTTTATGGCTTTATGAAAGTCAATCTGACCATTGCTCTAAGAATAATAAAATGTCTTCACTAAAATTTTTTGCTTATCCCGCTATTTATGTTCCATTTTTTTATAGCTAGGAGTTCAAGTCAATGCCATAAAGTAAAAAACTGAAGTTGAACATTGTTTCAATTTCATCTGGCATTTTCCACAGGTAATATGAGCAATGGGTGACAGCACTTTATTTGCAACAAAACCAGCAAACTTAAGAAGATAGTAGAGAAATTCTAGATTAACAAATTGTGTCAGCAGGGTTAAAGCTTCACATTATGGATAGATTCATTGTAGGAATCCACTGGGTTAGTCATGGGACTAAACTTGGTGTTAAGAAACTCCACTCCAGAACAGATTATATTTCAGTCTGTACTGTCATGTTAAATTAGGGTTCCAGTTTGCACTTTCAGCCACATGTCTGATTGCCTACACTGCTTGCTTATTGATTTATACTCCAACTAATATCTGGAGCAAACCAGCCAATTTACCAGATGGGGAAACATAGACACAGAAAATTGAATCTTGCCTTTTCAGGCTGGGGCAGCTCCAATCTCTCAAGGCACAGGGCATAAATGTGGGTTATTCTTTGTCATAATTAAATAAATACAGATTAGAAGACAATAGCAAATCGCCCTGCAAATCCCCACCAAGTGAGTCTGCTATTGTGATTTCTCCTGGGACCATATCTGTACAAAACTCCTTTTTCCTTTTCGTTCTATGCACACCAATGCTTCTGATTTTTACCAAGACAGCAAAAAGTGACAGAACAGAAAAGAAATGAGGCTGAAATGTTGCCTTACTTAACTTCTTTAGAGTGCTCAGGATTATGCAGGAGATGAAGAAAAGCAATCCTCAAGAATTTTAAAACCAGTGTTGATTTCTTTCCAGATGTTTCTAAGATCATAACATTTGATTCTAAACAGAGTCTGAGGTCAGCAGTGCTTTTTTTCACTTCAACTGATTTCCTGTATTCCAGTAATTTTGCTTCTTATTCCAGTTAATGCCAGAAAATACAATTGCACAATCTGCAAACATGAATTTAACTGTCCTTTTTCTAACCCTACAATAGAGTTTCTCAGTCAAGTACATGGATATTTTGTCACATAGGTCGATAGGCTGTTGAAACAATTTTTTCCAGCTTTCACAGAAAACTGTCCCTTTCTTTTGCATCTCCAAAGTAATCAATGCCTTTTATTTTAGATTGCCATGGAATTATTGATTTTCTAATGCACAGTCTCTTATTAAACTCATTGTACCTTCATTCTTACTAAACCATGGGGACTGAGAAATGCTTCAAGTGCTGCCCCATATCCAAACAATTGCTCAGTTGGAGATGTTAGCAGTACAGGGTGACAAATTGCTCAGGCAGCCCAGATTATGTATTGTATAGTAAAGAATTAAGAGTTGAAATTACTTCTACTAGCACAGTTATTAAAAAAAGTTTTCTACAAATACATTTGAAAGAAATTTTGTGTTCACTGACAATAAAAATATTTTCCAGGTATTATGTTTTGGGTTTTTTTTTGTTTGTTTTTTGGTTTTTTTGTTTTTGTTTTGTTTTGTTTGTTTTGTGTGTGTGTGTATAAGCTCTTTATGAAGGGAATGAATCTATCCCTGATAATATGTAAAATGAAACAGGCTCTGTGCATGTGTAAGGGGTGCATGCATGTGGCTAGAGGTTACTGTTTTTTTAATTTAAAGTCTGTTCTCCCAGACATCTCAACAGGAATGAGTTACTCATAATGCCTATATGACTCCAGAGTCTAAAAATACAGCTGTAATGTAGATCTGAATTGCAGAATATATGGCGTCAAACAGAAAAATATTGTCCCCCTCAGACTCCATTCTGGGAATAAAAACTGGGTAAGAACTTTTTAACATCCTTGTTAGAAATCTCTCTTCTGATCAGAGCTGTTTCTTTCCCCTGTGAATAAAGTTCTCTCCATGAAAGAAAGGGAGTATGAGCCTATGTTCTTTAAAATTCACCTCTTCTAAATATTTTAAAGGTTAGTGAATTCAGAAAGACATAGAGACATTCTTATATTTATGGAAATGCTTGTTGTGAAAGTACCACATTGTTTTCAGCTTCTCATATCCTGAGAAAATATGGAAGTAAGAAAACAACTTCCATTTCTTAAAATGATACCTTTCACAAAATACCTTTCTCTTTAATTGGAGAAACTACAGATATGTTTCCTGTCTGAAAATTGAAAAATAAATACATGGAATTTAATCAGGATTCTTTCTCCTTACTTACTATTGGAAGTCAGATTTTCAAAGAGAATTAGGTGAGAATACACCTCAAAAAAAGTAAGAATGCTTGATTTATTTTTCAATTACAGTATGATTTATTTGGACTAAAAAAATATTGCGCATATTTTTTGTGGGAAAAATTGCCATTTTCCATTCAGGTTCTAAATGTATATATTTACACTATAATTTTTGATCTATTTTAGAAGCCAATGAACACTGAAAGAATACATTCTTTCAAAATGACGAAGTTCAAATGGGTTAAATTCAGCCTTAGCTCCTGCTCCAAGTATGTCTCTTTTGAAAAGCAGCTGAAGTTTAGTGTCAGCCAGTAGCAATCAGCAGGACTAAAACACCTGTATTCATATCAATTAGCTGATGTGGAATGAAAACTCTTTTTAGTAGAATGGAGCAGGTGCAAATCGTTTGGACAAAATCACTCCTGGATATGAGTGGGAGCCTAAAATGAAGGAAGAGAGGATCTGAAATTTTTATGTCATCAGGTAAACCAAAGTTATTTACTATTCTCAAAATAAGAAAAATGTTTACATGAAAATGACATTTGAAACTCTAGAAATTATTTTTGTAACCTGAAAGCCTTTTGTTTTCTAAGGCTATAGTTTTCCAGAATATTTTCAAAATATTTTGAAGTTGCATGAGTACTAAATCTTTCTATGGATTGTGAACTCCAACCTTATAAATTGTATTTCAATTAAACAACAATCTTTAATGCCAATGGTCTTTTATCATTAGCTCTAAAAATAAAATGTGACAAGTGCCTCTTGACTTTGTGCCACTTAGTCCATTATATCTAATATCTTTTGTATTCCAGATATATTGAGCTGTTCTTTTCTATTTGTAAGTTACATTAAATCCTTGCTATCCCATTGTGGATGCTGATTTACGACAATGTTCAGAAGCATCCAAAAACATAAACCACCTAATTTTGTGATTATTTTTAAAACTAGAGCTGAAAGAGTATCTAATATTCCTTGTACTTAAAAGTTGTAGGAATTAAAAACCTTCCCATGCTCTTTGTAGTGAAATTTTAAGTCTGTAATTTCAACTGAAGGAATTAAGAGGAGTTCAAAGCACCAGAATTGTGAAAGTGCTCAGGATAAGTAAACCTCAGTTCAGCAAGGAAGCAAAAATCAGATCAGGAGAGACAGGAGTAGGAATAAATTAAAAAATTATTTTTCTTTGTCTGTTTCTTTTTACCTGAAAATAAGTTACTGTTTCAAAGGCTCTTACAGGTAGAAAAAATAGCTTTTGACCATCACAGTTATCAGTGGCTTTTGAATTTCATGTGCCCCATCCACCTAAGGGGCTGGAGTGCAAGCTGCAAGGTTCTGGGGTCTTGTGGGTATATATGTAAGTTGGGAATCCTCAATGTGCCTTTTGGACTTCTCTTCTGTCTGCATCATGCTCTGTTAGGTAAAAACACATGCCAAGATCAGTGCTTGGCTCAAGGTGGAATGACCAAAAAGAGTTATCTTCGTTGTTTAGGTAATCCTCTGTCTACCAAACTCTGCAAAAAATAGCTCTGATCATGTTGCAGCTGGCAACATTAATTCCTTAATCTTTTGTATAATAACCTCAGCTAGGCTTCTGTGGGAGCATCTTAGACACTGAGGTGTGAGCTGGGGTGGAGAAGAGGACCATGGCACTCCAGGAGTCCTGCAGCAGACACGGTGCTGGGAGGCAAGGGGAGGGGATATGTTCTGCAGGCTGAGCTGTGGCCCTCGTACCAAAGCTTTTTATGACTATTTCAATTTGCTTGTCCCTGTTACAGTGTCATCTCAGTGCTTCAGTGAGGTGAAATGTGTAAGTGGTGTTCCAGTAGAAGTAACAGTGACTCCTGAGCCAGCCCTGGGATGGGTTTCTGAGCTCCCAAGAGGAGTCAGAGCTCAGCCACGTCCTGCTGGATAGAGCAGGGTTTGGCGCATCCCTTGTCTAGCGTCAGATTTTTTCTGGGAATCTATAGAAACATCAGTTCCTGGCTTTTGGTTTTGGCTTCCTACCCCAAAACACAAGTATATTAAAAAAATCCTAAAGCCCCCCAAAAATGAACACACTGTCTAAAGGCCAGACTGTGGGTTTGACAAACTCCTGGGCTTTAAATTCAGGATGTCTTGACTCAAACTGGCCATACTGTTGACATGGTGTAGTGAAACTGTTAGGTGGTTACACAGCAAATATAATATTACTGTGAGCTACTGTGGGTGTAAATCACAGTGACAGAATCCATTTGTTTAAAAAAAGAATTGATGAAAGGGATAAAAGAAAACTTTGCAAAAAGCTGCTCACTTGATTATGTTTTTGTGGGGAGGGAGGAGAATCCCTGCTATATCAGCACTAGAGAAGACTACCAAGACAGTTTGATTAATAGGAACAAATATTATTTGAATGTAGAATTGCAGAAATAAAATGAATTTTTATAATTCTAGAGTTTTATGAAATGTCAGCTAGGAGATTAAAAATTCATGGTATTAATTTCTTTCAAAAAATTCTATAGAAGGAAGATTCACAGTAAGTCATTTCAGTTCTGAGCAAGATGAGAGTAAAATTAAGATGCAGTCATGTAATATGAGATTTGGTAAAGGTACAATTTTTTTACCATGCATACAGCGTCTAAAAGTGTGCAAGTCTGTACACAATTCAAGAGGAATTACTGGCAAATAACCTTGTTTACCAAATTTATCTCCTGTGTCTAAGGTAAACTATCGTTTTTAACTTGTTACTTCCTACTAAAGAGACCTCATTAAATAGGAAAAAGTATAGAAAGCATGACATAACAGGACCATTTTTCATACCTTTACAGGGCAAAACCTTTCTACTGGATTTCTTGCTTTATCTGGGTTTGGTTCTATGTTAAAAAATATAAAATAAAAATTTGTTAGCTAAACATGCAAGAATATGGGGCTCATCTGAATTTATTTCTTTGAACAAATGGTGAATTTGGAAGTGAAATATTTCATGATGTTTTGAAGTGGATAATTTCTGTTCTGGGCATACAAAGTTCTACAAAACAACAATTATTTTTGCTGGCTATTAAATAAAGAAAATATAGGGAGGTACTAACTACTTTAAATATTGTGATATAAGCAATAAAGCTGTGTAATATCAGCCTATCTTCAGATAATGAATTATGACATGATCCTGAGTTCTTAGCTCCCACATCTGTTTGCTGGTGCCATGGATTGCACACCATCTGCATACTTAGTGGTTTCCAGCTCCTAAACTTAGTTTTGGTACGAGATGAGGCACAAATAGAAACATGTGCACTGTCAGTAGCAACTGAGACAGATGGGAAAGCTGCACATCAAATGCTCTGAAAACATGCATAATTTGGTGTGAATGTAACTGTTCAGGAGAAAATGAATACATTTATTAATTCTTTTGAGAAACTCATCAATAAAGTGGTCAATGCACCTGGAGAAGACTAATTGGCTCATACCTGCACCTGCTGCTGTTTATCTTGAAATTAGTCTGTTTTTAGGAATCCAAAACCTATTAAAACTTTGCTTGTCATGGGTCTGGCTTGACTCTTACAGCTGTCACTGCAGACCTTGCTTAACTGTCCCACAGCCCCTGAGACTGTCCCAGGCTATGCCTGGTGTGACCAGAGGTTACCTGTCCCTGTCTTTCATGGGATGCCTTTAATCCTGCTGTGGCTTGGCACGTAGCAACAAGAGTGCTTCCACAACCCCTGCCAAACACACCTGGTCTGAGATTAAAAGTCTCACCCATATTGCAGCCATTTTGCTATGGCTGTACACAGAATTCTTAAGGAATATCAATAACAATGTAAGTTTGGTTTTAGAAATGTAAGTTGTATGTACCAAGATGAACTGGCTGGATGCTCTAGGATGCACCCTGCATAGCCAAAACGTTTTTTCACTTAGCAGTCTGTACCTTTTTTCTGGGTTGTTTTGGCACAGGACAGACTGTCAGGTTTAATCACCTTGAAAGTTTCAGGGAGGATGTTCAAGAATTTTAGGGTAATATGCTTGCAAAATTAGTGTCCTGAGTGGAAAGATTTTTGGTTTTTATGTTTGCATACTATGGGTAAAAATGGGAAACATTTTTGCCAGAAAATACTCTCACTTAAAAAAGGATCTGAGCTCTCTTTAGAAAAATTGAGTGTCTGCATTTGTAGAAATCTCTATTTGAGTCCAAATCTCAAAGTCCAAACCAGTCACAATTGATTGCAATAAGAATTTCACCACCTTCAATCACTTTCATATACTGTGTGACATTGGGGTAGGTGGGTGTTTTTATGTTGATCCTGCTTGCTTTTGACACAGCTATGAAAGGCATGAGAGGTGTTTCAGAAGTATGGGTGTATTTTGTTTTTTTATAGAATAAAAAATATTTTTATGTGATTTCTGTGGGACTGGTGGTGTGTATGTTAGAGGGGTGAGCAGTGATAAACAGCCTGTGAATGCAGCCTGTGAGGGATGTTCAGTATTAAGCCAGCAAGAGCTCTCTGATGAAGAAAAGCATGGCTGGAAAGCAAGTGAGAAACACAAAGCATTTGCAGCCTCTCACTCTTGGGAATGGTGTGTGTGTGTATCTGAAACCACAGCTTGGTCTGCTCTTTGAAAAGGTTGCTTGGGGTTAAGTTCTGCCATATGATTTTGGCATCTGGCTATGATTGGAGTCAACAGGGGTCCCTGGTATGCATCTGAGGGCACAGTATGACCCTTCCTGCTTGTTTTCACTCACTATATTTTTGTGTTATTGCACCTCTGAGCAGGGATAATCTCAACTGCTCATTCACTTTAAAGGCCATCTGTAAGGAAAGTTATCCTTGTGTTTCCTTTCATTCTCTGAGCAGTCCTTAGCTTTCTTTCATGACTTCCTTTCTCGTTGGTTTATTAAGCTACTAATGTTCAGATCCCAGTCTTTAAAAATTAAAACTTCAATCTGAAAGAAAAAAATAACCAAGTAGATAATATAAGTACAAGATAATAGCATGAGGAGCTATGAGCAGACGTAGGGTATTTCATTTTCAGACATCTTCTAAAAATAAAGAGCAGTTCAATCAAATTAAAAATGTGGAGAGATTTTCCTTCAAGCCACATTGAGCAATCAAGTCTAAAAAACAAGCCATACTGTGCTCCTGAAGCAGATAATAGTATCAGTGATGAGGTATTACTATTAGGAGTAAATGGCTCCTGTAAAATAATAAACTGATTTAATGGGCCAAATGATGATAAGGTACTTTTCATGAATATACCAGAGGTAGAATTTTTTTCATCAGGACTGGTGTCCTAACTTGGTATTCTGACTGCAAAGCTTCAGAAGGCTTGAGACTGATGGTAATGTTGTGATTACCATGATGGAAACTGAAGTGGGACACCAGAATTTGCTGCACAAGAGAGAAAGATTTAGACACCTTGGAGAAGTTATCTATAGGAAGCAGGTTTTTGCCTGCAGGTAGCCTGCAGGGAATGATAAACAGAAAAGGAGTATCTGTCCACCCCTGTCATTGGAGCATGCATGAAAAATTAAGGAGCTGGGAAAGACCTCCATATAAGAGGACAGAGAGAAAGAATGAGGATCCTTGAATGGAGAAAACTTTCTCTATTCAATGTTCTCTGCTGCCTTGTGGACAGATGGGGCTGGCCTAGGTGAGCCATGTAGTCTTCCTCAATCTTGTATTGCTTGTTCCTATATACAGTGGAGTGGATTCCTGAATTCCAGGGAATCAGAACCACTCGTTTTCTCCAAAGTCCTGTGATTTTCCTATAGCTGGAATGCTGCAGGAGTTTCTCATCCTTTTTCCCAGACAGGAAATGCTCTAAATGAAGTTACCTTAACACTTCCATGATCTGCTGGAGACACAGGAGGAAGTCACAGTTTGTGGGGGGAATTGTTGAACAACCTGGTCTGACCTTGAAGCTGATCCTGTTCTGAAGAGGAGCTTAGATTGAGACCTTCAGAGGTCACTTCAAGGCTGAACTATCTGATGATCTTATGAGAACAGGATTACAAGTACCTTTTAACCTAACTAAGCTTTCAGGCAGATTCAGGAAAATTCATCATGTGACTGTTAAGACACTAATTTTATTTTTAGAGTGAGCTCAAATTATCATATAATTGAAATATTTTTAAATTTAGGTTAAAATCTTAGTAAATAGACAAAAATATACCATCTTCACAGTGACCTTTTATATTATTATATTTTATTATTATCTGTATCACACTACTGAACAGAATTGAGTTCTATTTCCTCTGTCTTCTTGAAAATGTTCGTGTCTGACAGGTAGAAGTTCATATCAAGAACATGAAAGGAATTTGGGAATTTTCTTATTATCTGGTGCCACGTTATATTGGCTTTGGTTTTGGCTTTTTTCAGTACAAATGAAAGAAGGAAACAATCCCAGCAGAAAATTTCCCTAGCAATATTTTGAAGGAAACTTGCCTCTCAGGAAACAACATTCAGATTCTAGATGACAGTGATGGCACTTTCTATTTATTGGGTCCCCAATGTACATGAAACATGAAGCAGGCTTTGCTCCAAAAATTACATGGTCCTTGTGAGTTTTTTCTTTGCCTGGAATTCCCCTGTAGCTGATGACTGGAATGTAACATTGATTTTAAGTAAAAAAGTCATGTCAAAACAACTCAGATCCTGCTCTAAGAAAAAGAAATAAAGCACTAAATAAGTGTAAATACAGATTTTTCCTATAGAGCCTATTCTGTTAGTTGGAGGTTTTTACCTGTTTTTTGTTTTTTTTTTGGTTTTGTTTTGTTTTGTTTTTTTGTTTTGTTTTTATTACTTTTCATCTGTGGGAACACTTTGAAACAGTTTCTAGAGCCTTAATGAATACAACAGAAGACTTATGAATAT
Source organism: Drymodes brunneopygia (assembly GCA_013400955.1). Taxonomy (NCBI): domain Eukaryota; kingdom Metazoa; phylum Chordata; class Aves; order Passeriformes; family Petroicidae; genus Drymodes; species Drymodes brunneopygia. The sequence continues at coordinate 1,380,977 of VZTZ01043086.1, forward strand.
TTTTCTTTGGGGGAAATGCAAATATTTCAGTTGTAAAATGTTTGTTTATGCAGAGATACCTCTGAGTTCAGCAATAATTCAAATAAAATGTTTTAGTGTCCTAGGAACTTTTACTGAAGATTCTTCTGAAACTTTTAAAAATGTCCTTATATATCTTTCTATATGGGTAACAAATTTGTGGAAGAAAAAGAAGAGATGAAAAAGTACTCTTGAAGGAATTTGGGGAGTTCAAAATAGGTCTAAAGGATAAATCTGCCTCCCATGTATTAGTAAGAGAGAGACAAAGACAAAATGATTTACTCCTGGTTTCCAAAACATGAGATCCAAAGCATAAAAATATAAAGAACTTAAAAAGGCATCACCTCACCTTTTAATCTTCAACTTTATTTTCTAAGCCTATATTTTTCAATGAAAAAATTGCCCATGAGATAGGTAAAAAGCAGCTCTTGACACTTATAGTAGCAATTTATTGTCTCATGGGGGATGTACTATGCATTTGTTATCAAGGTCTCTTTATAAGGTATTGCGGTTTGGTTTTTTTTTGTGTTAGGGTCTATACATTTGAACTGATTTCCCTGGTTTTCTGTTTCATACTAAAAAAATTGGTTTGTTGTTTCTGATTTTTCTTTAGAGAAATATATAACAAAGATATGTATTCTCCCACAAAAATATGAAAAATGTTGGCTGAAAAAAAGCTTCATTATTGCTAACATTTAGAATAGTATGTCATCTGAGAACACCTGACCTTTGCCTTTTTGGGTTCACATTTCTGGTGTGTTTCTGTTAGCAGTTTCCTGAATGTTTATGGAGGATTGTGTGTTTTCTATGAAACTGGCCATGTACAATGTAATTTCCTTGCAAGTAACCTTCAAAAAACTTATTGCTGCTTAGTGGTTTTGTGATGGCCTCAATTATGTCTCACTGGCAGCATTAGGTGTGTGTATAACATAATGCTATCAGTAAAAGCTGTCTCTTTAGGCAGAGGCATGAGGGAACCATCAAATGCTGTATTCTGACAAACAGATGTCAGTCAAAATGGCTCATATCCCAACAGCTGTTGGGAGCATTACATGGAGGACTAAGGTACAGGGGAAAGGGACAGCCTTTGCTTGGTTAATCAGTGCTCAGAGAAAGAGAGGCTTCTTTTCTTTGGAGATTGCAGTGTCTGAAGGTTATGCTAACTGTTAAATCTGTTTTGACAAAAACCTGATTAAATAATGGAACAAGAGAGAAAACGTACGTTTGATGAATTTTTATTAAGCTGGGTACACGGTCTAGTGGATCTCCAGTCTGGTAAAACCCCTCCATCTGCTTTTCTCTGCATAGTTGTAATTCTTGATCAGTCATTTTGATGAGCTTTCAGTTCAGAGGGCTACAGGGCTTCTAGGAGACAGTAAAAATACAGCATGTCTCCTTGGTACAGAGAAATGCATTTGAGGTTAATACTTCAGAAGCATCCTTGGATCCAGCATGTTCAAATGTGGAGGTTGGTCATTTTTTTCTCCCTGTATGTCTGAGGTCTTCTGGGTGACTGATGAACATACATGATCTGTTATGGGCTTACACGAGGTAATTTTTGAATATCTATATCTGGTTCCCTTGCCCAGATTACCTGAAAAAACCCCAACAAAACAAGATCCTAATAAACTTTTTTTCTGTAAACTCATTGCTAGCATTGCCACAAGAGCAAGTGTAAATTTTAGTGCTGTAAATACTTTTCCATTTATCACTACATCTGACAGTGTGGCAATATAACTTCCTTTTCATGCTTGCAGTTATCCTTGTTCTATTAGCACTGATAATGCTTAACTCCGCACAGACTAATGGAATTCCCTACCCCTAATTAATATATTGTTCAAACAGGTAGTATGTATGTTTCTACCTTTTAAAATTATCTGAATTAAAGTAAGAAATTTATTGTTCAAATACCCAGTCTGACATCTTTGTGTGATTTTTTCCCCCATTGATTCTTCTTCATTCTGTGTTTTGAATGTTACAACTTGAAAGCTTGTATTTGAAAGGCGTATGTTAAGGAAACATCCCAGTCTGACCATTCACAAGACCCTCTGGCAGTAATGGATGTCTATAGCAAACTGCTACAATTCATAAATGGAAATAACATTATTTTTAGATGACAATGCAATGCAGTCAACTTGGATTCTTGACACAGTCAGTGGTGGTTTTTTTCACACTTCCCCTAGAACTATGATTCTACAGTTAGAAATTGCAATTAGAATGTGCAATTGAAATTGCATTTAGAAAGTCCAACTATTCCATTAAGAGATTCAGAAAATAAAACGTCCGATTTTTCTGAACTCTACTTCTTCAGTCTTAGCATCCATTTGTTGATTTGAATAAGAAAGGATGCAGCCCTTTCCAAGAGTTTCATCCCAGCACATTTAATGGGAACTTCTTCATGGACAGAAATGGGAGGAGCATCAAGGTTGAACAACACTCCCTGCACATAAATTGCCTAAATAATTTTGAAAAAAGATGAGGACAGGAAATTTTTTAATCAAAAGTGGCAGTAAGGAACAAAAATTTTATTATTAATAGAAATTCCTTCCATGTTCCTTCCTTGCATTTGGCCATAGGGATGAAAGTTTCCTTGCACTCTGCTGTGTTTATGGCAGAGATGGGAGTTCTGCTTTAACTGACATTGTCCAATTCCCTTTTATGAGACAGTTAACAAGTGCTTAGAAATTTTGCCAAAACATTGCTGAATTAGGCTGATATATTCATGACAGATATCTGCACAAGCCAAAACACGTCTGTGTCAAGCAGCAGGGCTGAGAAAGTACATTGTTTTGCCACTTTGCCTGTGAAGTGCTCTAGCTGGATATCCAAAAATGGACAGGAATTTAAATATATTCTTTGTCATTACCTCCATACATTCATATGGGAAGAAGAGGACTAAATTTCTGCTACAGCTTGTCCACTTTCCCTTCACAATTTATGCGGAATATGTTGATTTTGATTTTATTGATATAAGTACTAGATTTCTGTACTTCAGCCAGTAACCTGATAATATGGTCCTGCACTTTGCAGAAATATGAATTCCTTTAGATCAGGAAAAATATTTTTCTTGCCTAAAACTTTTTTTTTCTCATCAATAATCTATCATTTCTTAAATGTAGAGAAATTAAAATAAACCACAATAGTGGAAAGCTGTCCTGGGCTTATAAAAATTACTGCAGTAGCTTTAGGAAAATACTAAATGGACCATTTACTGAAGGGATCCTGCATTTGGAAGGTGGATAGTTTTTTGTCCAATGATTGAAACTGATCTTGTCACCAAGTTATCTTGGTGAGGCTGGCTGTGCAGGGAGGTTTCATCTCTGGGGATGACAATAGAAAGAAGGGGCAGGATGTCAGGACCACCATTTTCACAGCTCAGGGACTTCAGCTCAACAGGATTTCAGTGAGTTAAGATTGTGAGCTTGTAGGAAGTTAAACATGTTTACAAAAACACTATAAAAGTCTGTCCAAACAATTTTTTTTTCTCCAAAAGATACTCTGTTTTCAACAAAAAAGCAAATTCTAAAGGAAAATGTTTTTTTTATTTTTTCATCAAACTTGATCTAGAATATGAAATTACAATATGGAGGTTGGATTCAAGATGATGCAATCATGAGGAATATCAATTTATTTTTTAGGGGATAGAATTAACCTTATATATTGAAAATAGTTAAGACACTGTGAGTGCTCTTCTGGCATGCAGAACTTATTCAGCACTGACCGGAAAGTTATCTACTGGTTTAGATCCTTTAGATACACAAAAATGAATGAATTGGTGCCATTCTTGCTGAATGGGTTTCCCAAAATTAATATTAAGAAAATGTATTGCCTTCAGGATGATTGATGAGTCACGAAGAAAGGATGAGAAATGTATGGAGTAATTTGCTTTCACTTGCAGAAAAAACAGCTGCATTGAAAATCTATCAGGAGAAAATAAAAGTAAGGCTGAAATAAGCAACCATGTTAGTCTTCAGTAGCAATGCTGAAACTGAAAAAGTGAAGGCTTTGAAAATTTGAAATGCTAATTGAGCAATTGAAAAGAATAGCCAGTTTAATTTAATTTTGATACCGTAGACAAAATGATGTTCAATCTTAGTAGAATAGACCATGTGACAAAATTTCTCTTTCTATTTGTACCACAAGATTGCTTCCTTTCACTTTACAGAAGAGTGCTGTTTTGTTATGCCTTAGCAACCATCCTTACTGAGATGCAAACATAGATCTCTCTCCTGTTTGATGAATTTCATAGGTTTTACATTCAGGTCTTAATTACTTTTGTATAGAATATGCTGTATACAAGAAGGGGGGAAATCTGAATACACTGCCTTGGTAATTCTACTGCATAAATCTGCTACCATGGAAGATCTAAATAGATTGCATTTTTAATTTGCCATGAAGGGAAGATGAAAACTTAGTATGAAAATGATTTTTATGTATTTGGAGACTAATATTAAAAAAATTAGAGGCTTTCATTTCTCATGAAAAGGCAGTGATGGCTGTTTTCAGTATGAAAATGAATAGCAAATTATTCTTCTGTAAGTTTAATTATTTTTATTCAAAATTATATAAATTAACAGGCTTTATCAAGCACATGGCAGTCTGCCTGTTTCCATGCTAGGGAAAATGGATATTTAAATATGAGAGCACAGTGCTGAATTTATGAAAGAAATAGGGACCAGATCCAGTAAACCTGATGAACTGGATCTGCAGAGATTTGGGGTGTGAGAAGACTGAGGGTGCTTAACCCACTCTTTAGGCAACAGCTCTGCAAATGAAAACTGATTGCTGTTCCAAGGATTTCTGTTACAACACTTAGGAGAAGACAGGCACCTCAGAAGAAGATGCAAACCCATCATCCTGTTCGGATGAGAAGCTGCTGAAATCTGTGCAGAGGTGCTTGAGCCATACAAAATAGAAACAGTGCTCTCATGCGTTTCTGCAATGCCATCTCCTTCCTCAGTATGCCATCTTCTTCTCCCTTCAAATGCAAAAGCCAGATGCCCACTTGAAGACAGGTATCTGTAATCTTTCTTCCAAAGGAATAAATTCTCCTTACTGTGGAAGGAAAGTTTGTTGTTTCTACAGCTGCATATTTCTTCTAGCCAAGCATCTTAGAGCAGTTGCTCCATTGGTGCTTCAGGCATGGAGATGGAAACTCACATGTCCTGTCCTAGGCTTTTTTGGCAGGTGAGGACACTTCAACATGCCTTAGGAGAGGGAAAGACAGAAGGAGAAAATAACTACAGACCTGTCAACTGATGTGTACCACTCTCATCTCAGACAGTAACACAGAGGTTTTTAGGCTGTTTCCTGACATGAATCCCTCATTGTGAACTTCTGGCCATGGCTGTCGAGTGTGAGGATATTTGCAGGAGAGAATCTTCACAGGCAAACCAAGTTCCTCCATGAGTGCCATAATGATTGGCTAGCTGCACAAAAGAACAAGTTACAAGCTGTAGGGAGCCACCTCCAATGGAATAGCAGACATGGCTAGTTTGGATTCAGAAAACAATATTTTGAGCCCAAAAGTTCCTATTTTTCATGCTTTTTTTCATTACAGAAAGACTGGTAAACTTTGGGATTGGGTCATGGGGCTTCTGAAATAAATTCTAGATAAAAATATTAAATTTTTATCAATAAAATGTTATTATACAAAAAGTGATTACAAAAAAGTTCCAGATTAGGCTATAAAGAGGACATGCATGGAATTTATGTCTTATTTAAAATTATCAATTTATTCCTATACATATCTGTATGAACACACAAGCCAGTCCATTTAATTTACTGTATATACAGTCTTCAAGTTTCTGGATGTACTGACAAAATGAAATGTAAGGAAAAATAAGGAGAAACTGTATGAAAGTGTCTTTCAAGACTTGTTCAAACAACACTGCAGTTTTGATCTCTGTTTCTTTGTATTACAAATTCCTAATGTTCCAAATAATTTTCCTCAGAATTATCTTTGCATGAATATGTCTTCAACTTGAGACATCCAGCAGAGAGGTGAGAGATGATTTTCAAGATGTCTTGTATGCATTCTATTTTTTGAGTTGAGTAGTACTTTGTTTATGAGTCAGGGAAATTCCATCAATGATTTTGTGTGAATCAAATGACATTTGGGCAGTCATCCACCTGACAGAGACCATTTGATCTCAAAGGCTAACTGATATGGTGAAGCTCACATCTATAGAACAAAATTATTTCACCCTTAACTCACCTATTTTTAGTATTGTAGTTTGTGTCTAGGAGGTTTATCGAGACAGTGCTAATTGGTTAGAGCTGAAAGTACAAGAGGGACCATGGTGAGGATGATAAGACAGTGGCTATAAGTTTCCTTTGACACATTTTTTTTACTATAGAATGCAAAAGGTATTGAAGAGAAACCCAAAGCTTCAGTTAAACACTAACCCACAGGCAAGTTTCTTTGTTCTTGTCTAAGTTCTAGTCTGACCCATGCTGTGCAATAGAATAGTAGGTAGACAGAATTTGTGGGTCAGGCTGATTAATATAATTCTTAACCACTTCTTTTCTGCTCAGCAAGGAAATTTCTAAACAGCTTGTGCAGGGAATTCTCTTGTAGTTGAGCAAATCCTGTGTCAGTATATTTGACTGGCATTTAATGGTTTGGAGGAGTGCTGAATTCCTGAAATAACTGTTCTTTAATGCCTGGAGCTCCAAATTTTCACCCTCACTCAAACTCAAATTCTCTGTCTACTCTTGACCATTTCCAGTCTTATCCTCCAATAAACATGATACATTTGCCACTGCAAATACAGTCCTATTAACACACCACATCTTGTAGAATTTAGCAATGTATTGAAATCCACAGCTACTTCTATCTGTATCATAATCCTGGCCATATATTTTCTCTGATTAGTGTTCTCACCATTGTGTAAATTTCCTAGTCCAAATCAGTTAATCAATCTCTTTGAGAGCTCATTATGAAGCCCTGTAGACCCTGCTGTCTGAAGAAATATAAAGAGATTTCTACCCAGATTCAAGGAGCGTGTTATGCCAGAGGTGAAATTTGGATATTAAGTTAGGCAGAGGTCACAGTGAAGGTGGAATGCTTAGGTTTAGGGTTACCTTAATCTTGCAGTGTGGGGAAAAGAAAATACCACTTGGTTTGCTAGTGTCTTTTTAATGCTTGCTTAACCTAGGAAGGTTGATGATCAGTCAGGATAGCTGTGTAACAGATGAGGGTTAGAGGAGGGGTTTGGAGGAGAAGTACTGTAGTACTTCATTAATTCCTAAATTCTTCAACTCTGATGACTTCAGGAAAAGAGCTGCTGCTGCCAGAAGCTTAAGATCTCATTGTACTGATGAGATTGGAAAATCCTGCATAACTAAAATGCAATGCTTACAGAAATATGTGAGCAGAAATATTCTGTTTAACTTCAGATAATGATAGTTTTGTAATGATTAAGACCAGCTTTAGCATTGGCTAGAGAATCAAACTTCAGAAAAACAGCATCTGAGGAACTTGCTCCTTTCTTCAGAGGTCACCAAGCTGAGGTAAGTGTGGTAGAGACAGAGGCCAGTGTTGTTCAGTGAAGAAGGTGGTGTTTTGTCATCATGCTCAATCTGCAGGTTGATTATGAAAATATGAGAATGGACAATCTTTCAGTTCAAGGACTCCACCCTTTCTGAATTTCTTTGGCTTTGTCCTGACTGCATTTTAGCAGAGGAGTTCTGTCACTCCAAGAGGGAATACTGCCACACAAAGATTTGCTGTTTCAAAGTTAGCTGTACCTTAACATGCATTAATTTTTCACAAAACGTACTCCTAAGGTGGAAAGAGGCAGTGTAAGTTGTTCTGTTGTAAGACTGTATTCCATTTCAGTGGGAACTGGAGGCACTTGAATGTCTTGCAGGATCAGTAGTTTAGCATCTGTAAATGTGTTAGAAATGAGCTAAGTAAAGTGTGTCCTCTTCATCAGGGGAATTTCAGCAACACAGCACTCCTAGGATGAGAACTGTGTTTTTACAGAAGGAAGTCGGTCCCATTGCTGAACCATTTTACACAAGGCTGGATAAGACCTTCCTGAGAGCAAGAATCCTGCAACAAAGCAAATGGAAAATGTTTCTTACCTTTTTCCTGCCTCCCAAGGACTGAAGTATGGTCTGCTGTGTAAATGACATGTCAGTAACATTAGTATATGAAAGCTGTATAAGAAGGAAAGTACAGAAACGAAACTTGGCAAAGTTCTTTGGCCTGACCCAGCTGTTTGCACAAAAGAAAGATTCCCAGAATAGTATGAGCTCAAGTCTTTCGACCGAAAACTCCACAGATCCACAAAATGCTCATACAGATTTACTATTAAACTGCTTATTTATATGGTTTTATTTCTAAGCAAATAGTTGATAATACATTCATAAAGAGATTAATAATTTAATTGTTTACATGGTTTGGTATGTTTTATTTTTTGAAAGAACCTGTTTCACATGAGGTACTGAATGTATGAAATGGGAGTTACACTGTCACTCTTCCAAGCTGCATAATTCTGAAGTGTGAAAAGGCTAATCTGATATGCACTCCAGTTAGTTTTAATGCAAGCATTACAAATCTCTCAGAGGGAAGCCATTATGCAATATTTATGCAAAGCTATGTGAATAGTCTCTTATCCCCTGCAAGCTTTGCTTCCTCTTGCTGGACATTATGTGGTGACAATAACCAGACAGCACACACTTGTGGAATTTATAGAGAGATTATGTTGTCCCCAAATTGAGTGGACCACAGGCAAGGCTTGGATGCTGCTAGGGAAATAAAGGAAAAAAAATGCTTTCTCTTTTGTTCCCTCTGTAGTTGTTTAATATAAAATGCATTACTTTTGGTAAATTAATAAATTAACTGACAGCTGTAGGAGATCAGTTTTATAACATTCAGAAAGGTATTTGATATTTGCAAACATAAAGGTCTTAGTAAAATATCCATTAAAAACCTGAAAAAGTGAATGTGGTTTAAACAAGGTTCATGGGGAGATGTAAAGCCTTTTACTAGACCTGCTGATTTAATTAGGAAAAACAGACAACTTTAAAAGCTTGAAAACATTTCAGCCTTTGAAAAAAGAGGCATCAACCTTCAAAACTCAGCACTTAGAGAAGAATAATTGCTCAAAACTCAACTAGAGACTGAGACAAAAGCTGATTCGTATCAATAGAGTAAGGTGCTCCAAGGGAATATCACAGCAAGGGAAGAGCCCAGGTGGAACTGTGAGGGGAAGAAGGAAATTATTTTTGATGATAGGTTTGATTAGTTAGAAGTTTAAAGGCAGAGGGGGGCAGGTAAATCACAGAACAACAGAAAAGCAGAATCTTTTTTGTGTTTTTGATTTTTAATGTTCAGGGCAGCTACAAATTTGAGTTTCTGTAGGGCACAATTGCACTGTAATACAGTTAGTCTTTTCCTGTGCAACAATATATGCAATGTGTATATAGCAAAAGAGGCATTTTTAAAGATCAGGAAAACTATTTGATGCAGTTAAGGAAACCAGCTAAGCAGATGTCATATTATGTACTCCTGGAGGTTATGGCCTTTTGGCATAGGCATTTCTACAGTCTAGAGGAATCAATGACACAGAGGATCACCAGGTTAAAAAAATATTTGTCCATCAATTTTATTAAAAAGCTGTGTGTGGGATGCATGACAGATAGAATTTAGCTTTCCCTAGAGTCACTGAAGAAATTTTTTTGCAAAGTATGGATAATATCTAAAGGAGTTAGGGACTCTTGAAAAGATTTTTTTCCTCTGGGTAACTCATCAATGACCATCAGATTTTATATGTGAGAAAAATAATAATCCTACAAATATTAAATTTAAAAGTGGTCTCTGTTTCCACCCAGAAGGATTTTCACCTGAACTAAACTCTTGAACTGTTCTTTGTGGCAGGAGGTAAAGAAACCTAGCTCAGAATGCTAGGTCAAAAAGGTACAATGATTAGGTGGGGGTTCTTTTTTATATTGTGTATCGACATTTGTGTAGACAGTAAAAGAGAGTATTGTTGCCCACCCTGTCACCAGTTTATTTTTCCACATCTACAAATTAAAGAAATGTTAGCTTGTGTGTATATGTTATTGTCTATTGCGCTACCACAGCACTATTTGGTATTTTTATGTGTATGGAAGAAGAGGGTGAAGATGTTATTTCATGTGGGCATGGAAGAGGGTTCAGCAGAAGGCTGGGTGTTTAAAGGAAGAAAGCATCAGTCCTCAGGGACTGGCTCAGGAAGAAAGGATCTAAGCCTTAATCATGTCCACATTCTCCTCCTACACAACTAATATTTTTTTCTGACATATTGAAGTTAGAGTTTTCAGGAGAAAGGTGCAATAGCTGAGAACTGTCTGAATTTTAAGCTCAACAGAATAATTCCCTCTAACTCTCTAGCGATGGAATGCTAGATGGAGTGGTGATATACTGGGCTGGGGGAGCTGCCCAGACTGTTTGTTGTTCCAAGTATTTGATTTTGTGAATAGCAGTAAAGCCTTTTTCACTGACCTCTGAAGAATTAATTTCTTAATTTAGCACTCAGAGGCAAAGAAGTCTAGAGAAAAAAATATTGGATATGCGTATAATGAATTGCAGTGTTTATAGTTTGTACAAGGCACAAAGCCCATGATCTGCTGATTGCAGTTGAATTTGAGAAGTGCTAATTCATGAGCTTTGACATTCCAATTATTTTGTTATTCATACACCCTGCATCCACTCTGTGCTGCTGTTTTAGCATCACTTCAATAGCTCTGCTAGACAACACTAAAGACAGACAATGGGAAAACCCATATAACTGCATTTTCCTAAAGGAGAGTGTGGGAAATTTAATGAGACTTTTATTTGATTTAAGGTGGCTGCTTTCCAAAGCCGAAATACACGGTGTTGTTAAATTATGCTGACAAAGGAAGGTAGAAAGTGAGAAAAAATTCTACTCTGCTGAAATTTTAGACTTGTTCAAAAAATAATTCTTGTGCTTGGCATATTTATTGGTGATCTGATAGAAATGGCTTAATATTTCTTAAAAGTGTTGCATTAATTTTATTTATAAATTGTTCTTTTTCTTATTCTCTCTGTTGGATGAATTAAGCTACAAAGATAACTATCCAAGTCACATTGTCCTATAATTAAAGTATGTAAGAAGGGAAACAAATATAAAGGAATATAGATAATTTTCTGGAAGTACTTTTCAAGGAGTAAGTTCTTTCTGATTACAATGGAATACAGAAATAAAACAGTGATATGACTTTAATGTTGTGACATACAAACTGTATGTAATATGATATTTCCAGAGCAGCTTTTCTAGAGGGAATTAAAATGCCAAGGCATTTAAAACCAGATAGGAGTTAAGACCACAAAATTACCTGGATTTGCATATGGTGGGGCAGTCAAAGAGAATACCTAATTCACTTATGTGAAGCTAAAAGCCCTTCTGGTGATGTGATTCAGCCAATCTGCCTGTGTCCTGCTGGACACCTGATGCTCCCAGGCCTTGGAATGCTGCTCTGTGGCATTCGACTGTACCAGGAGCAGGACTGTAACACATGAACCTCCTCTAACAGATCTGTAACCCCCCTAGGCAGGATTTTGTCAATTCTGAATATGATCTTATTGAATCTAGGTATTGTCTTCTCTACTAGACAAACCTAGGATGAGAAGAGATGATTTTTAAACCACCCCTAGCTCGCTCTATATCACTATCTGGCACATGAAGAAATAAATGGGGAAAACCACATTATATACCTAAAGGCAACATTGGAAGCCCTGGAGATCCAACTTTTCCTCTCTGATCAAAATGATATAAGATGTAAAACTTCAACAACAAATGATAAAATTTTTAGTGCTGCTGATACTTCCCCTTGGTAGCATTAAACATGCACTATTTGTGGAAATTTCTATTATGAACACCTCAGAGTTCAAGGTATATACACAAACTAGCTAAGTGGTAATAAGCTAGAGTCCCTACTTTTGTTATCTTAATAATAATATTCTTATGCAATTTAGTGGTATATTTTTAAGTTGTTATAAGTAATGAAATCAGATTCCTTTATTCCAAAGATGTTTTCTTAGTGTATATAATGGTTACACAATTTTTCATGGGTTATTTCTCAAGAAAGTGATTTGATTTTTCTTCCATAGTTAGTGTAATATTAAGACCATTTATTTCTAGTGGTGAAAGAATGTTCATTTGGACAAATATTTTCGTTAACAGAGGCTAAAAAATAGACTTTTAAAAGATCATTTTAATGTGTTTAGGGAACACTTCAGCAGTTGCTTGGGTTTTATTTTTGTTGTGCCAAATAAAAAAACCTTCTCCTTGGGGAACTTTGCTAATAATTTTTTATTACAAAGACAGATGACCCCCTTTAGTGGAAGGAAAGAACTTTTTGTTTCTGGACATAATAACGTAGTAGGAATCGAATCATGAATATCAACATTCATGCATTTGCTATCAGTCTATTCTGCCTGTGAGTGACTGCAATAACCTCTTTTCTGACATTTATGTGCATATTATATCAGAAGGACATTTTAGAATTCATTTGACTTCTTCAGGAACTGGAGATGGGGAAAGTAATTTTCACTTTCTGAAAAACAGACTTTTTCTGCAGCTGCTCAGCCTGGGAATACTTCTCAAGTTGATGTTAATTTCAGCCCTAGTCTGAAAAAACCCTGAAAACTTACAATTAGCTAAAATTAATGCCAAATAGAAAACATAGTGGAAAAGTGTCATTTACAGATATTTTCTAGTCACCAAGTCATAACATTTTCTTGAAATAGCTGTAATTATTAGTTGTGAGATTCTGTGGCATTTTAAAATAAGTAGAATGATGAATATTCCCTGATTATATGGAAATTAGCTATTATTAAATACAAGAAATTAATATTTTTCTGATCTCAATTTTGAAAACTACAAGACAAAGTATTATTAAGTTGTACAAATTTTGAGGAATATCACACAAATTGAAAAAAAATATTGTGGAACCACTCATGCAGCACAGAACTTCCAATCAATAGCAGAAGATAAATTGATACAGATTATGATAAGTCAATAGTTAAATGCTTCTATACAGATGATACAGTTAAGAAAGTTATTGACAGCCTTGTGGTTTAGCCAGCCCAGTGATCCAACACTCTCTCTCAGTCAGCTGGAGTATTCCATGCTCCCCATCAGCTGCAAAGCCCTTGGCAGGACATTCTTGCTGTGCAGCCCAGACGCCCTACACCGCGCCGGGGCCTGAGGCACTCACAGGTGGGAACTGGCACCAGTGCTCCCCCAACACATGGAGCTGGGGGGGCTTGACATTACCTGGTGTTTCTTGGGTGAGGATGTTGCCCTTCCCTGCTCTTCTACTTCCATTCCCCCAGCACTTGAGAAAGATAAACCTTTTCTAATATGGCAGGATTTCTTCCAGGTTTCCAGTGAACTGCATCCTGGTTAAGTTTAGCATTCTTTTGACATAGGGTCATTTTAAACTCTTGCTATAGATAATGATGAGAAACAGTTATGTCTCTGATGGCAATTTCTTCCTGTGGTTGCTGAATTGCCTCCTATACTGAATAGAAGATCTTGACTTTAAAAAGACTGAGACATGTTGAGTTGGGTTTTATTCTGACTTTCTAGCTCTCTTAAGAGGTATACCAGGAGACAGAGTAGGTGGGTTTCAAATCTCCACTTATGATTGAATGAGAAACTTAGCTAAAGAATAGCACTGGAGAAAAAATGCTTTAACTGAGGAGAAATTAAGAAAAAATTTAATTAGTTTTATTAGTTATCAAGCCTGTTAAATGCAGTTTAGAAGATAAAATAAAATGCTGTCTGTTAATGTTCAAATAAAAGCATGGAATCTGTTAGAAGAAAGACTTGCAAAGCATTAGTCACAGTAGAAAAGATAATGTTTTATACTTTTTAAAAAAATTTAAAAAATAAATTGCCCAGATTCCTTTCAAACTAATTCTAAGCCAGACCAAGATGTACTTTTTCATCATTTCAATGAGGGAATATAGTTTTATGGAAATGAATTTTTAAAAGAAATTGAATATACATTTGTACAAAATAAGTTTGCTCTGTGGATTATGTTGTTAATTATGCATCTCAAAGCAGCTGATATAAAAGTTTCTTTACAAAACGAGGATTAACTATACAGTTGGTAAATAGCAGGCGTACAGTCATCCAGAGAAAAAGACATTTTCTGGGAAAACTTTGCATTTGTTGGGTAGATAGACACATGCAGCCTTAAGCCCATGAGCTTGCCTGATGTTCCCTGGATCTCTGTTCTTCAAAAAGGTTTGTAGGAAATTTCCCTTAAGACTCGTAAGGTAAAAATTGTACTTCAGTCTAGAAATACTCAGGATAAAGTGCTAGTTTTCTGAAAGTCAATTGCAAAGCTTCTACGGGCTGTCAGATGGTCTGGATTTTAACAAAGCTTCATTAATAATTCCCATTTTCTTCATAAAGCATCACCACCAAATATGTATGAAGAGCAGAGATTTTAGTAGGAAACAAAGAATGCAAAGTAGTTGTGCCTCCAGCTGAATGAAAGACAAATTCACTAAAAACTTGAGTATGATTGGGCAGAAAACCACAATATACTTCAAGACACAGTAAAACTGCAATTTTGTATATATCTTCTCCTTGGAGGATGAGGTGGATTGCTAGGTGGATGGGCAATTGGATTTTTACTTCTTGTTTAATGAAATTAATGTCTTCTGCACATTTGTGCATACTCTGTTCTTTGCTAGAGAACCAATTAGAGGCCTGCCAGACTCCTGTTGAGCTATGTACAGTAGAAAAACAACCTCCTCATTTGTTAACTTATTGAAAAAGAAGGTCTCTGCTATGTAAAGGGTAGGCAGAAAAAAGCCCTGAAGCACAGAGAAATTAAGAAACAACAAATAACATGCGAGTTGTGCCTAGTTCCCTGAACTGACAGAAACCAGTAAGTTGCAGTTATCTTCAAATGGGAATTTTTTCATTCTGGAAATGTAGTTCAGAGATGGCTACTGCGAATTTGCTCCTAACAATGCAAGGAACTGGGTTTTTCCATGCCTTGAGAATCTATTTGGAGAAAACTCTTGCACAAAAGCCCTTCATTATGAACCATGCTATCTTTCACTGAGACTCACTGGTCGAGATAAATAAGGAAATCGAGATTGACGGCATTTGCTACCAGCAGACTTAGCCAACTTCTGGTGTCTGGAATAGAAAATCAATCTGAGGATTGGGAAGAGAAAATGAAGCAATTAATGGGTAAATTGATTCCAACTGATCTACTTGGAAAAGTGGCTATTTCTTCTCAGGCTTGGGAAGCGCTTTGTTGCTGCAGCTCAAAATTTACATTGTCTGATGTATTTATTTACTATATTTACAGGTAAAGAAAGTATGATATGAAAGAAGAAGAAAGTAATTCTATTTTATTTTTATTATTGATTATTTTTTTGCACTTTTTAATATGATAAGTGCAAGAAATTCCAACTGTCAGTGGTGCAAAAATGTCTATGTACTTGCCCTAAAAAGAAGATTGCTATGGTTTTATTCTGCACTGATATGGAAACTCACAGAAATACCATATGATCAGCTTGAGAAGGGACAACTCACAATGAAATATTTTTTAGAAACACATATCTTTGACGATTTGAGATCTAATCAGATGTATTTACTCTTGGTGCCCCTCCAATACCAAGTTTTTTATTTTCTGTACTAAACTGTTGTTTCACTAAAATAAATAATCCTGAGTATTTCCTGCAGCTTCTCTTCTGTAGAATTAAAAATGCTTTTATGTTAACTCACAATGGGTTTCACCTAAAAGTTCCTCTGTGTAAAGAAAAGGAATTTCTTCACATTATGTTGATTTGTGAATGTCTGTCTTGAGATCCAAATCAAGTCCAAACTGTCCTGAGTCCATAATTAAGTCCATCAGAGTCTGATGAAGCTTCGTTAATGCTAATTGTCCCCAGTGGCTCGTATGAGTTATGGCACAGCTGAATCTACATGTTCACAAAAGGGTGCCCTTTCATCTGTAGGAAAAGGTTAGCAGGAACACTTCATGATTGAAAGCTAATTCTTTAGCCTTCCCTACCATAATCTTCCATGCTATATATAAAAATCTGATGCATTTGATAGTTTTAGAATTGAAAGGGTAGAAATGATGACTATAATAATCATGTATTTCATATCATGGTTAGTTATGAGTTTGCAATGAGGGAAAGGGATATCTTCACTGAGCCTGCTTATAGTAGAACAGTCTGTCAAATATGATACAAAGGGTGTGTTGATTTTGGGGACTTTGAAAAAAATTGTGATATGGAAGATCATTGTCATTATATCTTTAATGTTGTAAGAATGACTGTCCTTTATGTGTTTTAACAATCCTGCAGTAACTGCTAGACCCTTGAGAAAGCCTTTGATGTAAATACATATATCTTTTTTTCCTCACCTTATATTTTCTCATGGATCAGGAATTGTGGTGATCATTCCAGCTGGTGCTATCCTTGTTAGCATAGGACTGCCTTCACCATGAGGGCATAGGAATACTGTTCTCACCAATCCTGTGATATTATGGGTTGAGTTTGGTGCAGATAAGGAGTGGTGTAAATTACAGGCATGCCCAATGATAAGATAAAAGCCTCTCATGCCCATAGGTGTCCTGTTCCTGTAAGAAATAGATGTCCACACTTGGCTGTGCAGCATCCTAAGCATGTGCAGTATGGATAGAGGCGGTGCTCCAGACTGGGGTGTCCATACTGGCACCTAAGAAAGCAATGCACATGAAAGGTGTTCAATGAATGAAAGGTGTTCAACCTTTTGAGTAAATGCCCTAGATGAAAATAAAAGGATCTGGGACACAGCCTGGAAATGGGAGAAATCATACTGTAGACATTGAAGATATATCTGATGATGCCTTTTTTTTTTTTTTCCTGTGGATTATTTTTAACCAAGATCATTTAGTGAGCTTCTTTACTGTGTGACCTCTGCAAACTGTTCTATTTGTCCATCTGTGAGGGTGTGATAAATGTCAACAGAGAAGAAAAGAAAGTGAAGAAAAGTGGGAAAGCAAAAATCACTAAGAGGTTCTGTAAGCCAGATTTACTGCCAAAGTCAATGCATTATGAAAATAATCTTATATTTGGGTAAATTTCTGTAAGTTAAAAACCAAAAGAGTTTGGTGAATAAATTCCATTTGTAAACTGGAATTGATCAATAAATGGAATTATTTTCTTCTGTTGTTGGTGGATCCAGAATAGAGTGCTCCTCACTATAATAAGTTGAATGTGGACATGAAAGTTTGTTATATGCAGAGATGAATAACATCATCCTAGTGTGCAAGGTGCTGAGAGACTGCTATCGGAAGCTGTTTTAATGAATTTTCTCATTTGTATTCCCACATTGCTTTTCATCCAGCAAAAGGGACCTGTTCCAGTTTCAAGCAGGTGATGGAAGGTGCAGGATTGGTGTGTCTCAACTCAGTTAACATGCTTTTCACCTCTTTTAGGGAATATCTAAGGCTGATAGTTGTCTGTCTGAAGTTCAAATAGTAACAGAGACATTTTCACAAGGGAAAATATATCCAGATTTAATTTTGAAAGCGCAACAATTGTGGCAGATCAAGCAAATGAACTGACGCTAAATATGCTGACGACTACCCTTTTCAAAACCCATCTGTCGGAACAAGCCAGGTAATTTGTGATACTGAACTCAACCCCATCTGCCTTGAGGATTAAGGTGGGAAGGAGTGAAACAAGTTTTAGCTGTCCACACACCCACCTTTTTGTGGGTGAACAATGGGTTTAGTTGCCTGGCTCCTATCAGCCCTGTTTCATCTGCTCTGCAGAGGGTGATGATGACCTTTGCTTCAGCATGTGCGTGGTAAGTCTGAGACATCACACAATGATGAACTGACTGTCTAGCCACTTTACTGCTCTTATGCATATATTTCAGTCTCAGAAATCCCAGACAGAAATATTAGCCCCCAGAGATGTAAATCATCATTTTCTCATTGGATCCTAGGACTGATGAAGCTCATGTTGGCTACAAGCCTGTACAAGAACAATGGAGATATTTGAGCTATGGTTTCAAACAAATATTTAGTATCTTCAGATTGTGGAGATTTCAGGTGTGGAAAAGGCATGATCAAAAGAGCTGACAGATAATAGATTTTTATATTTGTAAATATTTTCGTATTCCTATTTCTTGAGACCGTTTGCCAGATCTCAGCATGGAGTTCATCTTAAATGTTGAACTGCTAGTATTACTAGGTAGGCAGTCCTTTCCTATCTCATTTATATTTGGTAAATCAGGACATATCTTTTTATTTCATCTCCAAATCACAAGTCTTCTTGATTAAGTTTTTTCTCAAGCAGAAAAATACCCATCTCCTGTTGCTCAGCTGGCAACAGAAGAAACACGCGGGTCTCAGAGCAGCAGTGGATTCTCCAGGCAGGACCGACCAAAAGCCCTGCCCTTCTTTATTTACCTATTTTTATAGGTTTCTAAGGACAGTCAAAGATTGGTGAAAGGGGTCAACACCCCTAAAGGTTTACAGGACAAAGACGTGGTCAATCATCTTTCTCTACCCCAGGGAAAGGAATGAAAAACAATTCTACAAGTGCAAAACAATCCCGGCCAGTTAAGAAAAACAAGGACCATGTTTACAGAAAAAGCATGGGAAACTACAGCTACAATGTTACAACTTATGGGGCCCTGTAAAACCAGGGCGACAATCTCCACATTGGCATGTTTCCAAATGCAGTGCCTTTCAGCCTGCAAAAAAGAATAAGCCAACAATTCCCTTCCATCTCAGAGTACTTTACCTTTACTCAACGTACTCAGTGCATTCTTATACTGACTAAAGATGAATGAAAGTGGCTCAGGTTGGTCTGTTTTGCTTGCTGTGAAATAGCTGTACTGTCAACAACTTGTTTTTCTAAACATCATCTTTCTTTTTTTCCCCTGTGTCTGTGTATTTTTATTTTAAGGAAATATTTTTTGCTCACTATTTAGAAACATCAGAACTGAATATAAGACGATAGGTCTACTTCCAAGAATGTAATGAAAATATATGCTGTAATAAATTTTATCTTTCATGCTTCTCAAAAAAATAGTTCATACCATTTAAGGGAGACCAAAGAAAAGAACCTTTAATAGAATTTCACTAGAAGTTTTTTTCCACATAGCAACAATGTGGGGAAAAAACAAATGAAGTTCAACACCCAAAATGCTCTCCCTTCCACCACAGCAACACTCACCACCTCTGCCTGTGGATGATGTTTGCCTAGTGATTATTACTATCATGTGAGTCCTGCTTCAAAACTGCAGTGCATGAGCTAGAACTGAGTGCTATCGTGGAAATGAATGATAGTGGGAAAAATATGAACAAGCTTCCAAGTTATGGATTCAGAAACTATGATTTAATGCTGTCTTCTGCTCTGCCCAAGTAGGCACTACTGCTCTGCAGCTGAGGAAACCTGCATGAGAGTTCTCTCCACCAGAAAATGGTCATTAGGAAAAAGTAAGAAAAAGTGAAGTTTTTCATTTCAGCTCATTTGAATATGTTGCTCATGATGATTATATTCAGCTGCTGTAGCTCTTTGCCTTCTGTGTGTTATAGAAACATGCTTGAAACATCTTAGCAGTTGCAAATAAAGATGAATTTTTCTTGAATTTTTTCTGAATAAAGTTGTCACGTGCTCTTAAAGAGGGGATTTTTCCTGGTGTTGGGGAAACAGGTGCTCAGATTAATGCAGATCAGCTACAACATGCTTAACTTCTCGTGTTCAGGACTTGGATGACTGCCCACATAGCAGGGACCAACAAGATGGGACACATAGAAATGGAAAGAGGAGCCAAGCCACGGGACAGGCTGTGCTGCCCCACGCTCATAAAATCAGCTGGCTGGGACTTCCAGCCACTTGCCTTAATCAAGCTATGAGACTTTGGTTTTAACCACATGTAATGGGCTGGCAGAGCAATTTGCTTAGTAATTTAAACCAGATGTGTAACTAAGGCTTAAAGCTATGGAACAAGAGAATTGGCCTTTGTGCTGTTTATAAGGTGTTACAACCATCCATAGCTTAAAAATGATATTTTTTCTTGTTCTTGGTGATCAGCTGTAGTCAAGGTGCCTACACAGATTGTGTGACACTCCAGAGGTACTGGAGGGAGGAGGTTGGAAACAAAATGTCTTCAAGATCCCCTTCCAACCCATATAATTCTATGATTCTATAATACATGTTCTGCCTTTAGCGAAGATTCACAGTGTCACTTCCCACGGCAAGATTTTGTTTTTCAGTTTCAGTTATGCATCTGTAAGTCTACCTATATTGTAGAGTGAGGTTTGCATTATAGCCTGAAAAATTAATCAAAACCAACGGAGTCATTTTAGAAAACAAAAAAACAAAAAAAAAAGGATGGGCAGAAAATACTGTTTGTTTATAGTAAAGGTGTTTAAGTGAGAGGAATTTTTTTGTGTCTTTCAACGTAGAAACTGGAGGAGTGGTTATTGATTTTCTTTTGTTGCCAGGTGAAACTGCTTAAATGGGTAAAATCTGAGTATTTAAATTTAAAAGCTTCAGTAGAAACATTTAGCACATGTGAGAAAAGATCAACGTCTCTCAACCAGAAAGTTAGTCATTAAATGACTGCAACTCTTCTTTTACAATATGAATTCATCCACCCACAGAGGTCAGAAAATAAAAAAAAAAACCTGAAACAATGTCCAGTGTTAGTAAGGTGCCTTTTTGTTAGTTTGGTTCCCTCCCCTCCCCCCCCACAAAAAACAGTGGGTCAGACTTGCTTTTGTCTCAGAATGGTTGTGAGGTTCTGGGTATTAGGGAAAAAAAAGCAAGCAAGCATGCAAGCTTGAAAAACTCTGGATAATAGTCATAATCACAGCATTTATTCTTAGGGTGCTTCTCATCCTGTGCACAGAACAAGACAGACATCCCTCAGAAGAAGAGGGTGGAAGCTTGTATTTAAATACAGGATTGCATCTGAGGACTGAATCACAGCATGCAAACACGAATGTGCTGTGACAAGCCTTATGTATCAATTCTTGATTTCTTCATTACAAGCAACTTGAAGAGTCAGTAAAAACAAGCATCTTCTCCATATTGTATGTCATTCTAGCTGATATCCATTTTTGGGGTGTATGTTAAATTCCCTTAGAAAATACAGAGGAAGCCACAGTGCCATTTTCCCACCTCATTTTACATATATAATTTTCCATTAGGGCATTAATAGTGCACACACAGATGACTCTGCTCCACTCATCCTCCTCTTTCATTTTTTCTCAGCTTGAAATAAGTAAAGTTTAAAATATTCCACCTGTCAGATTAGAATTACTATATATTCATAGGACACATTAAAACAGTTAAGCTTTTTTTTTTGTTTCTTACACATATCATAACAGTCAATTTAATAACATTAGGTGAAGGCAGGAAGGACTAAGCAACAGGAAATAATCTATATTTCATGACTCCAAGTATCAAGCAAATAATATATACTGCTCAATTTTCCTATTGCAGATATGACATTTTTTGTAGGAATAAGAAATTAGAAAATTAAAAATGTCCTCTTCTCTGATTTTAATATGTTTTACCAATATGAAATTTGATCATGTTGGATCAGTGTTTAGGAACTGAGAAAAGAAGATAAAAAGCTACAGTTCACAGGCAAGCAGGAAAAGCAAGCAATCTATTCAGTGTAGGAATACTTTGTCTCCTTAATGGATTTCTGCTGATTGTACAACTTCATCTGAAGAACATTAACGAAAGAATAGTGTGATACATATGTCTGGTGAGACTCAGGCAATGTAGAAAATTATTTTATGGGTGACATTTTGTGCCTTTTAAAGAATATTTTTTGTTTGTTATTGTCTTAAGCTTGTTCAATGTGCTTTATTTACATTTGAATTTTTTGCTCATGTGTCTTCTATAATAGGGATTCTTTCAAATAGGAAGTAGTGAAGATGCCAAAGCTTACAATAAAAGAGGGTTTAGAAACAAACTTTTAATCCAAGGCAGACAGGTCCTCACTTTTCCCAGCACTGAATACCAAATGCTTCCTGCTTATTTCAGGGTATAGGAATCATAGTTAATTTTTCCTCTGCCACAGGGTAATTCCAGTTTTGTGCTATATCTGTCCTAACCTTGTGCACTGGGAGGACAGTGACTGCAAGCACTGGAAACAGCTCTACTGGAGGCATTACTGTGACAGGACTGGGCAACTGGGCATTGCTAAACTCAATATATTTGCAAACAGCTTTACTTTTGAATTTATTTATTTTTCCTGTTACCCCTTACAAACAGGTCTTTCCAGCCAATTTCCATTGCTTTTCAGTCCTTCTCCTGTTCCTTGCAATGGTGTACCCTGCAGAATGAGGCAAAGTTCAGTCAGACATGCAGGGTTGGTGCCTGCCAACTCTTCATCAGGCTCAGCATAGGGCTCCCCCTTTGCTTTGTGGGGAGTTGGAGGGTGACAAAATGGGGATGAGTTCCTTGCAGCACTTCTCCCCAGCAAAACCATGCCAGAAACTTATATGTAATCCCCAATGTGAGAGAAGGGGTCTTCTCATTCATAAAACTTATCCCAGCTTTGTTCCAGGAAGCATTATACAGTACAGCACTAGGCAGAGCTCGTTTTAGCAGCCTGTAATGTATTTGCACTCAAACATCTTGACTGCAACCCTACACCTCAACTCCACTGAGCACATTTCTTCCTGCAGGAAGATCTGTGGAATTTTGTTTGCAGTTTGTCAGTGGGGAAATTGCATGAGAGTCAAACATTTCTCACTTCTTGGTTTGAATTACACTGTTATCCTGCTGTCTGCTGTGAAGGATTTTTAAGTGGAGTGTTTACCATTAGAGACTCTTCATGTAAATTATTTACCATTGACAGTGATAGCTGGTAGGGAACATTTTTGTGGATATGGATTTATAATTACACTGTTAGTTTAAGGATTAAAGCTTTTTTTTTTGATGGCTTACAGAGAGTGTTTTTTTGGTTTTGAAACCATAAGAGATGTACGAGAAATCTGACCTATCATGTTGTCTCTGGCTCAGGAGAGGCAATGTGGAATGAATAATAATAAAAAAAAGGCAAAGAATTATTATTTCTAACAGCACTTTAATCTGAATCCATGGACAGATGGCCAAAGCAAAAATTGTTGTGTTATTTTGAAAGGCTTGTGTGGCTGCCTGGAAGCTATTGTCCCTGCAGCAGGGCAGGCAGGGGGAGCTGAGCAAATTCTCCTGGTGAGCTTCTCTGAGAAGTCAGCCAGATTCAACCAGGAGCCAAAGCACAACAACTTAAAAGCACAGCAAAAATACCTTCAACACAAGCATTTCCCTGCCACCCTGAATTTACCATGTACGTAGCATTTGGAACATTCATCCAAACTTGGCCAGGGGTGGGCAAACAGCTGCCATTCCAAAGGCACGGCTCCAGGGGTCCCTGTGCAGGGTGTCTGCAGGACCTGGGCCACAGGGAAAGTTGCTGGGGGAAAGGCCAGAGTGAGAGGTGCTGCTGGGCTGGGGGTTTGGCACTCAGCTGAGGAGCACTGCTGCCATGAGGCTCTGCCCAGCTCCTTCACCAGAGAGGGTTTGCTTTGTGTTTGGCTGGCCCTGGCTATGAGCAGAGAGATGTTTGCCTGGAGTGCATACACTGTGTGCATGTACAATATGTGTAAAAGCCTCACTAAGCTTTTATAACAGCTTTTGACACTAGCCTTGGGTCTTAGTATCCAAATGAAAACTGTGAATAAGGAAGGTCTTAGTGACAGTGGAAGAAAGATTTAAAATATACAACTCTGTTAGATTCTCCTAAATTTATTCTCTCTCTTAAGTGTAATACTTTAAAATTATAGGCTTTTTAATATTTATTTGGTACATTATGACAAGATAAAAAGGTTCAAAATAACCTTAGAAGGACTGCTTAATACTGTCCAGCACAGGGTGGATATGTGTCTTGAAACAACCAGTCTGAAAGTGATTGGCTTCTAAAAGTGAAAAAAAATAATTTTTTCTCTGAATCAAGGTGCAAATCTTTATTTCTATTTGACTCCGTAACTGAAATAGCAAGGGGTAATGAGTATAAACATAGTATTTGAATTACACAGTTGGAATTTTCCTTGATTTTGGAAACCAGTTCAATTATGAAAAAATGAGTTTCAGAACATGACAATCCAGAAAATATGAAATTGCCTCAGGAGGAAGTCACTGTGCCAGAAATGTATAACATTGCCTTACAAACATTTTATTGTTGATTGTAATGAAAATGACTGACTGTCTCTAGCCACGTGTAATGCAACCACCAATGACACAGCCTGGCAGTGAGGGGCTCTGCTACAAGAGGCACCACTCATGGCTCAGGTGAAGCACCTGCTGGCACAGCTGCCACGTGCTCATTGCTAACCCACAGCTAACCTGGCTATTAACTTTTACCGTAAATAATGATTTTCCCAGATATGGTAAAATGGTTCTGACAAATCAGAGAATCACAGAATATGCTGAGTTGGAAGGGACCCACAAGGATCACTGAGTCCAACTCAGCACTGCACAGGACACCCCAAGAATCTCACTACGTGCCTGAACTCTGGAGGCTTCATCAGGCTTGATGCTGTGACCTCTTCCCTGGGAAGCCTCTTCCAGTGCTCAGCCACCATCTGGGTGAAGAACCATTTTCTAATATCCAACACAAACCTCCCATGGCACAGCTTCAGGTCATTCCCTTGGTTCCTATTGCTGATCACCACATAGAAGAGATCAGTGCCCTCCTCTTCCCCTCATGAGGAAGTTGTAGATTGCCATGAGATCTCCCCTCAGTCTCCTCTTCTCCAGGCTGAACTGAACAAGTGACCTCAGTCACTCCACACAGAGCTTCCCCTCAACGCCCTTCACCATCCTCATGGCCCTCCTTTGGACACTCTCTGATAGCTTAATATCTTTCTTATATTGCAGTAACAATGCCAGATCAAAATCTCTGACCAATTTTATTTTACTGCAAACCTTACTTTTCAAAGTGACATAAAATAATGGACTTCCTCTACTTTTGTATAAATGACTAAAGCATGTGTCATCAAACTGTTGAGTAGATTTTAAGTACATCCATTTTCAATATTGTTTTTCTTTTACAATGGCTTTCACAGTGAGCTGAGTTAAAAACACATATAAAATGTGTGTTTTTGTTTAAATATTCAGATAGGTCAAAAAGCCATTTTCCTAGGATGCTGTCTCAGGGCAGAAAGAAATGTGGCAACTGAATTTCAAACCCTTGACAGTCATTTACAGTAAAGATGTTGATACAGCAAGAAACTTAATGCTGTGACCAATTTTGTTGTATTACAAAGATTGTACTTTCCCTTTTTATTTTGCTTTTTCTCCTTAACAGCTTGTTACAAGCTTTAACTAATGCATTTGAAAAAAGCCACAGTCACCTCTTGTTCTTGCTCTTCCAGAAAGAAAATTCCGCAGGCATAATGAAAACTTGCTAATCAAAACAAGATTTTGAACTGAGAAAATAATCTTAAAATTGTCACAAACATTGCCTAACTCAGTTCTGGTAAGTTTGAATCTGATTTACTGGGTTTTCACAGCATGTATTGCACTTATTGAGAGATTACTTAGTTAAAAAATGCCCCAAAAGATACCAGAGCAAAGAGCATGATGAGCAAGTTTGTGTTTATAATATGCCGTGAAGCAGAAAGGCAGAGTGGTGCTGTTTTCTGGGTGAACACACAGCAATATACTCTACAGATATTTTATCTACATAGCATATTGACAACAGCAGCTTGGAGTGATTCCAGATCCTGGGTTGCTATTTACATGTGACTAGATCTACCAAAGAACCGGGCAGATTTTCTGTGGCTCAGGGGAAAATCTCATTTGATTATTGGTGATCTAGGTTTGAGGTCTCTGGCACTGCCTTGACAGCAAATTTGAAAGAATTAATTCTGTAGGGTCTTTATGCCAATAAAGAAGTTTACTACCGCAGTGCCTTTTCCTGGTGCAAACACTATCATAGGAAAAATGCTACAAGAGACAACTGTCTCTGTTTTGGAAAAAAAAATCAGATTGCCTTGATGTAGAGACTTTGAAGTTCTAATAGCTGATCTCAAAATCCCTGCTATGTAATGCTGAAGCCTGAAAACCCCTGCACACAGGGTGGACAGTAATTTCCTGAAGGATGAGTTAATGCTGATATTGGGATAAAACAATGGAGAAAATTGTGGCTGTGCTGATGAAATCTGGAAAACCACAGTTCATACAAACTGTCTCTGCAGAGAACTGGGAATCTGCTGAGCCACTCACCAGGATGCTGGGCAGCCTGCCTATTCTGCAGCTACTGTGGAAATAAAGAGAGTTGAAAGTGCTCAGGGCTTCATGACCAGAGTATTAATCAGTGAAAATGGGTGATGCAGAGAAACTTCATCTTTGCATATAATTAGCTGGCATTCGAGTTGCTGTCTCTGTGGGATTAGTTTTAGACTCCACTGAGGCAGCTGAGCTGGGCATGGTAATTCAGCACAGTTGCATGTGCAGATAGTAGTTCTCAGATGTTGGCTTGAGTCTTGAAAGCAGTACAGCAGTGCTGGCTATAAATAATACAGCAGGGGATATGCAGGCAATGCTGTTTTCAATACTCATGTTAATCCATTACAAGTTTGCTTTGGTATCTCTCCCTGACACAGCTTTATGCTGCTTAGACTTGTCCTTCATGTGCAAGCAGTGACGCTCATTGGTTTTCCTGTACTCAGGCAACATGTGGCTCTGGAGTCACAGATGTGTCTGGGAGGGGAAAGAGCAGATAGGCTGAAAGTGAGCGTGCCATGTTCAAAATTACAATTAAATTTTTATATTGCTTCTTAAGGACTACAAATCCAAAGGAAAATAATCCTTAGTTTTTTGTTCAGATGATTGTATAAAAATGGAGACTGGGGCAACGGTCTCACTGAAAGACACTGGAAGGAGAATGCTGAAAATGAACAGTAGAGAGGCACAGAGAACTTTGAAATACTGCAAACCCTTTTTGTCATGATAGTATTGGACAGAGGATATCCAGTCTTGGGGTTACCGGCATCATGTATTCCTTCAGACTTTGTCTGTGGACTGCCCAAGGAGCCTTGGCTGTGTTTGGAGACCTGAGCCCTTGAAGGAACAATCTTCTAACTCCCAAGGCAGGTGAGATGTGAGTGACTGAACACTGGGCTAATAAACTCTTACATTGTGCCCCTATAGGTGCCATAGTAATAAACCCTTGTTACTGTTCTCAGATTTCTGAAAAATTACACACGAAAGTCACAGTGATACCTAGAGGTAGCATTTCTGTATATCTAAATTTTGCTGTCTGTTTTATGTTATGCTGTGCCTCCCACTCAAAGTGGGATAAGTCACAGGTAGTACATGAATACCTGTGTGCTCATCTACATTAAAGTAATTCCTTACAATTGGTTAAAAGTCCTCTGATTTCTGTGAAAAGAACATACACGTTCTACTGTACATTGTGGCAGTGGCATTATGATAAAATATAACAATACTGAAAAGAAAGCAATGCCTTTGCCTGATTTATATGCAGTGCAAGAAGAGATAATGCTAACAGCACTCCTGTGTGAGGTGGGTTGAAACTTGAAGGAATAAGTGTAATGCAAATTTGTTTGATCAGGCACATCTATTTCACTAAACTTTTCAAATTATTTGTTTTTCCTTTCTCAGCCAAGTGTTGCAAATCACTTATTTCTACTCAGAAAGACTGGGAAGACTCTTTGCAGTCAATAACATCTTCTGGGAACATCTTGTCAGGGAAGTTTGACACTTGAAGAAAAGGAAGGGTTGAAGTAGTTAGGTCTGTGGGTTTGCACGCTGCCTACAAATTTGCTGGTAGCAAGGGAATGCTCCACAGATGGGAAGAAATCACAGGGTTGTATCCTGAGGCTTACAAGGTCATTGACTCTGTGTAGGCCTCTTAGTACATCTGCATAATAAGCTTTTCCTTTTTCATATTAATATTTTTGAGAGTGTTTCTGGTCTGTATTTGCATATGGATGCCAGATGATGATGCATTAAGTCTGCAAGCTGAACTGAGCACGAAAACATGCTCAAATGAAGCAGGGAAATATAGCTGTGTCAAAGCCACAGAAAATACTACATATGCAAAATTTACCTAGCAAGTTGCTGGAAAGGAGCCATCTCTTGAGTGTTGCTGCAATGGGCTTAGCATTTAAGTAAACCAGAACTGACAAAGAATACATAAGAAAGTAATAGGAAAGACCTTTTAAAGGACCTAAAATCTGTCTAGCACTGGGAATCAGTTATGTAATGAATTTTATCTAAAACCAAGTTATTAATATTTTCTGATAAATCTATTTAGGAAAGAAAAAAGCAGCTTGATTATATAACTCACATTGTTTCTCAGGTCACCTGATACTTAAAGATCAGGCCTTCTGATGATATAATACACGTGATGTGACACATTAGATTCTGCTGTAGCTGGCCATTCTTAAAGAGCAGTTTCTTAAGTGTGTGTTATCACTTCCAGTACACAGCATTTCTCTAAACATTAGTGTGGGATGACTAGAGATTATGGTGTGCTAGTAATGGGATTTCTATTTCTACAGACACCAAATAAAGGTTATCTGAAAAGTCTATTTCCTGATTCTGCAAGGTTTTCATTAATAATTGCAATAAGATACATAGTTTTTTGTCTTCTTCACAGAGAGAAATGAGAGTACAATGGGCCTTTCTGTTTTCAAAGAAGAAGTTTGAAATTATCTTAAATGTTTCATTCTGGGAACTCTGATTTATCAAGATCTAGCTCGAGTGTCTTCACAACTTGAATACCAGAGAGAGCAAGCATGTTTCGCCTCATGAGGGAACAAACTTCTTTAAGTATTACTGAAATTGCAGGATGTCAGCAATATGTATGGAGTTGGGCTGCATCACAGACCTTGGTTCTGTAAATGAACTCTTTCTTTCAATGTCTCTTGGTTCCAAATTCAAAGCAGAAGACATCAGGACATGGAAAAAGTGAAGCAGGTGTCATTTTCATATGTCCTTTCACTCATGACTCAGTACATTTTCTCACATCATAAAGTTTGTGTTGTAAATTACTCTTTGAGCCCGAATCTCTCCCTTTTCTGTGTGAGATATTTCACTTGGTAAATTTAAGCTTACTGGAACTAAAATGGATTTAAATTGCTGCAAAGTTCTAAGGGAATGACACTTTCTACTGCATAAGTTTTTCAGCCTTACATAGCAACCATCTGAAAGTCAAAGTTGTGTCCTTTCCCAAGGACATAATTTCAAAGCTGTCACCTTGTAATTGTTATGCAAGGAAAGGAACTAATCAGAGAGATAGTGTTCATCATTTGATTTCATACTTGTTCTACAAGCTTTAAGCACAGGAAACCTATGAGAGATTAATTTCATTGCTCACTCATATCTTTACTGCACAGCATAAAGATGAATGTCTACAAAGAGATCTTTGAATTCTTTCTTCCAATTTCCTGCAAGAAAGGATACCAGAAAGGTTTGTAGCTCTCCAGGGACTTAATTTCTATATATACTCAAGGGTGACTTCTGATCAAAGATGCCTTTTAAAAAGAAGGCTAGTGAAGATCCGTTAAATAAATGCAAACTTCCTTCCCCAGGGGCTGCAGAGGAGCAGGAGTAAGTCTGTAAGAGAGAACTGGACAGTATTATTGATAGAAGTGCACCAAAAAAAAATTATTCTTAAAGAATCTGTTTCCTGAACGGAAAAGGGCTTTGTTTTAATAATCCAATACAAAATTTAGTAAAGCTTTGGAAAAAGTCTCCATTTATAGATATTGCTGTGTGCAACACCCCCAGCTAGCATGGTTATAGCTGAAGTTTGTTCTGTTTTTTAGCACAGTGGTATTTGCAAAGTTTCCATTGTGCTGTTTTTTAAGGGAACATCAGTGTCTCGCAACTGGAAGCTCCTCCTTAGCTAAGCTTCCTAGGACCATGAATTCACCCATACACTGCATTGTCTGATTTCGTAATTTATGGTGTTTATAATGCCAACATAATAACATTATTTTGAAATTCAGTGTCAGTACCACCCCCTTTCCTTCACTGGAAGCCAATCCATTTCCACTTGGCAGGAGGTGGCCTGGTATGAGATACTAAGAGCACACACCTTAGTACATCAGTATCTTTCCCGTAATAATATAGTCAAAGTTTCTCCTTGATAATAACTGCTTTATTTCCTTGTAGCTTGAATAGTATAGGCACATATCTTAAACTATTTATTATCAGAAAATATTCGCCAATGGATTTAATTTAAATACTTTTAAATAGTCTTGATTCATTGGAGCAGTATCATTCAGCCCTTAAGAAATACTGTAAAATCGAAGATATCCCAGAATTCTATATATTGGGCACATCTAGATTCCATTGAAAAACAAAATATTGGATAAGTACTTTCTTCAAACACTATTTTCATTGAACCTTTATGTGAAGAAGGCCTTTGGCGTTGACATTTCGTTATTTAAATGAGTATTGAAGCAAAGTGTATTAAAAGTTACACGTAAGTCCTGAGTCTTGAGTTTTGCTCCCATTTGCTTTGTATATAACCCAATTTTCTTCTACTTAGAGTGGTTGAGAAATCACCAATTGATCTCCTTGGTGTGACATGAGGCATTGCCAGGTAGGATAGTGAACCTAAAAGGTGATTTCCTGATCATCTGTATAAACATGATGTCACTCCTGGGGCCCATTCTGGAGTCACCCAGCCAGCTTCTCCCGGAGCCAATCCCAGGATGGCTGCAGGGACCCTTTCCTCTGTGCAGGATGAGTGACATGGCACACAGCTGGGCTCACAGGCACTCTGTGCAGCTGCCCTGTACTACAACAGGTAGCTTTCCACCTTTGCCTATGTGTCTTCATGTGTCAGGACCCAAAAGTATCTTTAATATTTTACTATAGAGCCGTCATTTCTCCCTTGCAACATCACCCTGTAAATGCCAGTGGCTACATCTCATGAGGGACCCCCTCATCAGGGGATCTTCCTGCTGGTTTGAAGAAACCAGAACACTGGTCTCCATATACGCTAAAAAGTCCCAAGGATAGGAATGTTTTGCCTCTGTCTGGGCCAGCTTCCATCCAATGCTTCTCCCCCTGCCCCCCACCCCCT